>OZ025240.1:72415342-72420342 GCA_964019155.1 Osedax fenrisi | reverse complement strand
GCCCTTTAGAAGAAATATCAATATAATTAATTTATATACTTCATACGAAAAAAATGTACAACTTTCTTCTAATAAATATTTATTATTATTATTATTATTATTATTAGTATCTATCTTCCATTGTTGAAATAACCCGATGAAAGCGCTTTCTTTATTTCGCTTTGAAAGCGCTCTCTCTCCAGTTTTTTTATTGGTTTTTAAAATTTTTATTTTAGTTTTTTTTATTAAAAAAACCATGGTTTATTTGTTTTTTTTTATATACAATTATTGATAAATATATTAATTTTAATACTATAGTATCATTTAATTAGTATCAATATTATTAATAATAGTATAGATTATGTATAAAGTTATTCATTTAATAAACATGCTTGGAAGAAAGAAAACTATAATTTGGAAATAATTTACTGAACTTTGTAGAAATTATACTATAATACATTTTAATAAATACACGAAATATCTAATAATAATCATAATCTATTAACTTGTATTTCAAATGTAACCTTTAACTACCAACTCGTACTTTTTAATCGTCTCTCTGTATTATAGTGTATATGTATTAAATTAATATTATTATTATAATATTTATATTTTAATAATAATTATAATAATTATATAATTATTAAAATTATTAAATTAATGAAGTCTAAATATCATATCTTATATTAAAATAAAACACCTAAAAATGAATTACTACAATAGCAGAACAATATTTGTATAATTAACATGATATGTTACGTACAGTATAGTGTTACAACTGATATTTGGCATTTAATGGTTATTTTAATAATTTAAATTAATTGTAGATTTCAAATTTATTATAGACATTTTCAATAAACTAGTATACCTATAAAGAAGCGCTGAGTCTGTTGAACCACATGAATTATTACAAACTCATGATATCAATAGTTATACTAATATGGTATTACTAAAATTCATAGATTATCTTCATTTATAATTTAAGAACGTACATTTTTTTTAATATAAATATATATTCTAAATTTAGATGATAAATCTAATTTATTTACATTAAATTAAATCACAGTTAAATTATTGGCAACTGGAGGAAGTCAGTTCATTAAATACACATATAATTTTCTTAAAAATAAAAATGCTTCCCACAAATTACTATGTAATAATATATTATATATATATATATAATACACAATAATACACAAGTAATTAATTATAACAAAACATATATATGTATTTTTATAATATAATATAAAAACTATTTATATAAAAATATATTTTATCTTTGTATTATATAAATGTATATTTAAATATATTTCTATTATTTTATAGAATCACCAGCAAGAGGAGGAGGATTCAGAGGTGACCGAGGGGGTGATCGTGGATGTAGAGGGGGTGGACGAGGAGGATTTAGCCTTCGAGGTGGCAGCAGTTTAAGTGCAAAAGGAGGTTGCCGTGGAGGTGGAAGAGGAGGTTTCAGCACACGAGGTGGCAGTAGTTTCAATCCAAGAGGAGGTGGTCGTGGATGTGCAAGAGGTGGCCGAGGAGATTTCAGCTCTCGTGGTGGAAGTAGTTTCAGTCCGAGAGTATACAATGCTATCGATACTGATATGTGGTAATATACATACAGATGCCTGCGATTCAACATATTTTACATAATAAAATAAATATTACTTAATACAATTTATTTGTGTAGTTCTTTAATTTGTAATCAATAATATATTCTTTTCTATTAATAAATAAAATTTGTTTATGATTTAGTACTATTTTATAAATGATCTATATTTGTGACCCTATTTCTATTAATTTATAAATGTTTAAATTATATTTATAAATAGTAAGTCGAAAATGTATAATTTGTCTAGGAAATAAATTATCGTCAGTATATAATATATGTTTATAGAAATTTAGTCACACCCGATCTTGAATATCACCCAACCTATATGTATATATATACGTAAGTATACTTACTTTATTATAATACACAATTATATAATAATAATTTGCATAATAAGTAACTTAATTACAATTAATTACCCTTTATTAATGATTAATGATTACATTAAACTTAGCGTGTGCCTAAACCTATTACTGTACTACATTCCTAAAATGGATAGAATTTTATTTTTTAAATCATGTCATGAGTTTAATAATTTATATAATTAAAATGATTTATAATTTCATATAAAATATTTGATTAATTTTCTAAATATATACATTAAATTCAATACAAACAGTATTCTAAATAAAATATAATGAATGCAAATATACCTCCAGCATCACGATATATTTTCTATGATAGTAATACAATTCCTATTATATAATATGTTTATTTAAATATATATGTGTAAATATATATATATATATATATATATATATATAATTTATCATTATTGAAAAGTAACATAATTAAAGGGGAAATATTGTATATTTTATTTTATATAATATACACTAATCTAACACAAATAAAATGGAAAATGAGCCCTACATAGAACACTAAATAATAAGAATCAGAACAATACAATAAAATTACACATTACATAAAAGACTGGTCGGATAATTTAAATAAAAAATATATTGTGATACCATTGGATAAATAGAGAAGATTTTGTACTCGATTTTGATAATATACTAGGAATTACTAGTGATGGATACATACTATTAGAGATATAAACGTATTCCATAAGGAATCATATGAAAAATACATGTTGTCATTATTTAAATATGATACAGGAGGTATATTATAGCATTGCCTCCTTTAGCTTCACGAAGCTAAAGGAAGCCATGATTATATACATTTCATTATTTTATCTAAAGGAAGTTAATAATAAGAGATCAACATGTACACGTAAATGGGTATACCCAATTATAATTGATGACAATTATCAGTTTAAATTGATTTTTGAGTGACTGCACAATAGTGATAGGAGACAACAGTTGGAACATTTTACAAAGACAACAATTGTTATCTTTGACTAAAGTTTGAAATAAGTTGAAAGTGATCAGTCGAAGAATGATCAATGCGATTAATTAGAGACTCGCGAATTGTAGGTCAAAAATGGGTAATAATATTGTAAGGATATTGTAGAATAGAGTTCAACATTATTCAATTACGGGATAAGAAAAGGAATTAATGAAGATAATCATGAGTAGGATAGCAAGGGTTTTATTACTGAATATGTTTAAAATATGATTATTAACAGTTTCAGTAATATTTTCTACATCTATATTTGTGGATAAGTTCGAATACAAATGATATATAATTTAGGATAGAAGTGGATATGCTTATGATGTGATCATCAACAAAATAACAGTTATTTAATAACTTTTTCAATATCTAATTTACTGGGATATTCGAAAATATGTTTTCGAGGAGTTTAAGAGGATGTTATTAAAAATATGGTATATACCATTACCCATATATGGCTAAGATAGAAGCCAATACATGTATTTTCATATTTTCTACTACCTAACTGTGATATCGTATACCTATTAATTTGGTAATTATATCATGTAAGGGAAGGATATATATATATATATATCTAGTAGATATTATCTACATATTAATAATACTAAATTAATTTCAATATTTGTTTTTGGATCGCTTGTATCTAGTTAATTATTTATCTATATTTTGAAAAATATTAAATAATGAAACACAAGATATTATCTATAATTAAAGATTTATTATTTTGTACAAATTGTATTCTAAAAGTTTATTTAAGGTGTTTCCACTACCAGTATTTCTGGAAATAATGACCCGAAATGTTTGCTAATAAGAGATTTTCTAACAAGTTTTAGTGGGATACCACCTTACTTTCTGGCAACTTGCCTGAAATATAGTAACTTTATAGAAAAACACACTAAAACTTGCTAGGAAATATCTTTCTATCAAACATTTCCAGACATTATTTCCAGAAATACTGGTAATGAGAAACCCCCAAGTACTGTCCTTGATACCCCCTATAAATAAAATCGTTTAATTTATAAATTAATATTTTTGAATTTATTTATTAAATTTGTAAAAACAATTACAAACCTTAATGTTAAATAAATTCTATATTTTGTCATGATAATACAATTGAAGGTTTTAAATTATAATACAACTTAAATAATATATGATAACAATATATAATGGTATTTACGCCTGTTTTCTATTATCAAGACCCCCTATAACCTCTAGGTTATAGGAGGTCTTGCTATTATGCAAAGTCTAATCCATTAAATACAAAGTAAAAACTGTAAGTATATATATATATAATATATTGTAATATAAATTTATATTTATATATATACTTTAAATCGGTAACATCGACATGTATATATCGACAATAGTATATAACTATTATTAAACTATTACTATAAATATAAATTTATATTTGTTTATTTTGTAACTTCTATACATATATTTATTTTTATATTGAATTATAATATATATTTGAGTATTCTATATTAGTACTAATTATTATTATGTCAGTGTTGTTTATATACCATTATATTTTACTTATCATTTATATATATATATATTTTATAATCTTTTGTGATTATTTGTTTAAAAAAACTTTGAATGTCATTTTCTCAAGTATCTACTTTTTCACTTAGTAACCACATGTAAATTCCTACTACTTTTTTAATTTGTATTATTTTTATCTGAAATTTGTACAATAAATGTATAACATATACATATATAGGAATCCTGTTGGATTTATTATTATATTTTATATTAATTAAATAAATGATAATAAACTTGCATTATGAAAAAAATCAAAAATAAATATTTAACTAATTGAGACTATTTTTTTATACCTTTTTAAATTAACTACATTTATATAAAGACAGATCCTATATGATGGACGAAAGTATCTGTTTAATAAAAAAAAAATTAAGTAATTATCTCCATTAGTTATTTATCCTTAGCATTTTTCGATAGAGCTAAAATAGCATTGTTTAGATGAACACACCCCTCCCCCTTAACTCATTATTATTATTATCTACAATTTAAGGTATATTATTGTATACGTATTTGT
>OZ025240.1:72402842-72412842 GCA_964019155.1 Osedax fenrisi | reverse complement strand
TATTGTTATAACAATAACAATAACATACAACTATTAACATATACTTGTTTTTAGGATATTTTACTTAAATAAAAAAAAATATATATTTTTTATTTCATTCGCTAGTTAAATTTAATTATTTATAAAAATCTTTGTTAATAATATATGAACTTTAGACTTTTGCTTCCATTATCTCTTTACATTTAACACGTCAGACATATAAGATGGAATACGGAGGTAAATTAAACTTTTTTGAATGGTACTTTTAAATAACTAATAATTATTAAAACTATTAAATATGTATATATAATTTATAAATATGTATTATGTGTTAATATATATTTAATATATAACTTATATACTTATATACTTATACGATTATATATGATTCATATTAATGTATAAATAACATATATTTTAGAATTAAAAAATAATCTTAAAAAATTTAAATTTAAGTTCTTATTCAAAATTAATGATTATTATATATTATACATTATAATAATAATAAAATATGTATATTAAAATATATTCATTAAAACTGTATAACTTATTACATTATTATCTATAATTTTTTAATTTATGTTTTATGAGTAAATTAAAATATTGTTAATACTTAATATTTAATTTATAAGTAATATATTAATTAATTTACATATTTTATATATTTATTTTAGAATTTTAATAATAAAAATTTAGAAAGTTTATTTATTAAAGTGATTATATATTAAATACACATTTATGTAATAAAACTATATTATAATCTTATATTTTATTAAAATTATTGTAATTACAAGTATTTATTAGTATTTGTAATGGTTTAGATGTCGTCAATAAGAATATTACATTATTAAATATCAAATTAATATACAATTTTTTATAAAACTAGTTGACATTTGAAAACAGAATCTCTGAAGTCTGTGTTTTGTTGACTGATTTCAGACACATTTTGTTCACTGATTTCAAATATGTAAATAGTTTTTTCAGATCCATATTATTTTAATTTAACTTTGACAATTTTTGAAAAAATTAGGTAAAATTAGGAAGAGTAAATAAAATTAACAGAAATTTAATGAATTTATTTCAATTGTATATATTATATATTAATATATAATGTTGCAAAATAATAATATACATAATTAATATTATGATAATCATTAATTAAAATATTATTTCAATGATTTTCTTCTAAATGATGAGTCCTTTATAGCCCATTTTAGATTGCAACAGTAATTAGCTATGATATTAATATTTATGTTTCATTAAAAAAAAAAAAATTTAAATTTAAAAAAAAATACAAAAAAAAAATTAAAAAAAAAATTAAATTAAATAATAACAACAACACAAAATTATGTAATAAGTTAAACATAAACTTATAGTTGATGCATATTATGATACAAGGATTAATTTGTTTGTAAAAAAGTAATTTTAACTATACCTTAATATTATTATTATATTTTATTTATTATTATTATTATTATTATTATTATTATTATTATTATTATTATTATTATTATTATTATTATTATTTTTATTTTTATTTTTTTAAATCAGAATAAAATATCTTATAAAGCATAATAAGAAAATGAAATGAAAAAAAGTAAAGTAATTCAACAAAAAAAACGTTCCGGTGATGGTGGGCAGTTCTGGTGATGGTGATTCGGGCGACAGCATAGAAAATATATTGATCTTTATCTGAAGCCCTTTAGAAGAAATATCAATATAATTAATTTATATACTTCATACGAAAAAAATGTACAACTTTCTTCTAATAAATATTTATTATTATTATTATTATTATTATTAGTATCTATCTTCCATTGTTGAAATAACCCGATGAAAGCGCTTTCTTTATTTCGCTTTGAAAGCGCTCTCTCTCCAGTTTTTTTATTGGTTTTTAAAATTTTTATTTTAGTTTTTTTTATTAAAAAAACCATGGTTTATTTGTTTTTTTTTATATACAATTATTGATAAATATATTAATTTTAATACTATAGTATCATTTAATTAGTATCAATATTATTAATAATAGTATAGATTATGTATAAAGTTATTCATTTAATAAACATGCTTGGAAGAAAGAAAACTATAATTTGGAAATAATTTACTGAACTTTGTAGAAATTATACTATAATACATTTTAATAAATACACGAAATATCTAATAATAATCATAATCTATTAACTTGTATTTCAAATGTAACCTTTAACTACCAACTCGTACTTTTTAATCGTCTCTCTGTATTATAGTGTATATGTATTAAATTAATATTATTATTATAATATTTATATTTTAATAATAATTATAATAATTATATAATTATTAAAATTATTAAATTAATGAAGTCTAAATATCATATCTTATATTAAAATAAAACACCTAAAAATGAATTACTACAATAGCAGAACAATATTTGTATAATTAACATGATATGTTACGTACAGTATAGTGTTACAACTGATATTTGGCATTTAATGGTTATTTTAATAATTTAAATTAATTGTAGATTTCAAATTTATTATAGACATTTTCAATAAACTAGTATACCTATAAAGAAGCGCTGAGTCTGTTGAACCACATGAATTATTACAAACTCATGATATCAATAGTTATACTAATATGGTATTACTAAAATTCATAGATTATCTTCATTTATAATTTAAGAACGTACATTTTTTTTAATATAAATATATATTCTAAATTTAGATGATAAATCTAATTTATTTACATTAAATTAAATCACAGTTAAATTATTGGCAACTGGAGGAAGTCAGTTCATTAAATACACATATAATTTTCTTAAAAATAAAAATGCTTCCCACAAATTACTATGTAATAATATATTATATATATATATATAATACACAATAATACACAAGTAATTAATTATAACAAAACATATATATGTATTTTTATAATATAATATAAAAACTATTTATATAAAAATATATTTTATCTTTGTATTATATAAATGTATATTTAAATATATTTCTATTATTTTATAGAATCACCAGCAAGAGGAGGAGGATTCAGAGGTGACCGAGGGGGTGATCGTGGATGTAGAGGGGGTGGACGAGGAGGATTTAGCCTTCGAGGTGGCAGCAGTTTAAGTGCAAAAGGAGGTTGCCGTGGAGGTGGAAGAGGAGGTTTCAGCACACGAGGTGGCAGTAGTTTCAATCCAAGAGGAGGTGGTCGTGGATGTGCAAGAGGTGGCCGAGGAGATTTCAGCTCTCGTGGTGGAAGTAGTTTCAGTCCGAGAGTATACAATGCTATCGATACTGATATGTGGTAATATACATACAGATGCCTGCGATTCAACATATTTTACATAATAAAATAAATATTACTTAATACAATTTATTTGTGTAGTTCTTTAATTTGTAATCAATAATATATTCTTTTCTATTAATAAATAAAATTTGTTTATGATTTAGTACTATTTTATAAATGATCTATATTTGTGACCCTATTTCTATTAATTTATAAATGTTTAAATTATATTTATAAATAGTAAGTCGAAAATGTATAATTTGTCTAGGAAATAAATTATCGTCAGTATATAATATATGTTTATAGAAATTTAGTCACACCCGATCTTGAATATCACCCAACCTATATGTATATATATACGTAAGTATACTTACTTTATTATAATACACAATTATATAATAATAATTTGCATAATAAGTAACTTAATTACAATTAATTACCCTTTATTAATGATTAATGATTACATTAAACTTAGCGTGTGCCTAAACCTATTACTGTACTACATTCCTAAAATGGATAGAATTTTATTTTTTAAATCATGTCATGAGTTTAATAATTTATATAATTAAAATGATTTATAATTTCATATAAAATATTTGATTAATTTTCTAAATATATACATTAAATTCAATACAAACAGTATTCTAAATAAAATATAATGAATGCAAATATACCTCCAGCATCACGATATATTTTCTATGATAGTAATACAATTCCTATTATATAATATGTTTATTTAAATATATATGTGTAAATATATATATATATATATATATATATATATATAATTTATCATTATTGAAAAGTAACATAATTAAAGGGGAAATATTGTATATTTTATTTTATATAATATACACTAATCTAACACAAATAAAATGGAAAATGAGCCCTACATAGAACACTAAATAATAAGAATCAGAACAATACAATAAAATTACACATTACATAAAAGACTGGTCGGATAATTTAAATAAAAAATATATTGTGATACCATTGGATAAATAGAGAAGATTTTGTACTCGATTTTGATAATATACTAGGAATTACTAGTGATGGATACACACTATTAGAGATATAAACGTATTCCATAAGGAATCATATGAAAAATACATGTTGTCATTATTTAAATATGATGCAGGAGGTATATTATAGCATTGCCTCCTTTAGCTTCACGAAGCTAAAGGAAGCCATGATTATATACATTTCATTATTTTATCTAAAGGAAGTTAATAATAAGAGATCAACATGTACACGTAAATGGGTATACCCAATTATAATTGATGACAATTATCAGTTTAAATTGATTTTTGAGTGACTGCACAATAGTGATAGGAGACAACAGTTGGAACATTTTACAAAGACAACAATTGTTATCTTTGACTAAAGTTTGAAATAAGTTGAAAGTGATCAGTCGAAGAATGATCAATGCGATTAATTAGAGACTCGCGAATTGTAGGTCAAAAATGGGTAATAATATTGTAAGGATATTGTAGAATAGAGTTCAACATTATTCAATTACGGGATAAGAAAAGGAATTAATGAAGATAATCATGAGTAGGATAGCAAGGGTTTTATTACTGAATATGTTTAAAATATGATTATTAACAGTTTCAGTAATATTTTCTACATCTATATTTGTGGATAAGTTCGAATACAAATGATATATAATTTAGGATAGAAGTGGATATGCTTATGATGTGATCATCAACAAAATAACAGTTATTTAATAACTTTTTCAATATCTAATTTACTGGGATATTCGAAAATATGTTTTCGAGGAGTTTAAGAGGATGTTATTAAAAATATGGTATATACCATTACCCATATATGGCTAAGATAGAAGCCAATACATGTATTTTCATATTTTCTACTACCTAACTGTGATATCGTATACCTATTAATTTGGTAATTATATCATGTAAGGGAAGGATATATATATATATATATCTAGTAGATATTATCTACATATTAATAATACTAAATTAATTTCAATATTTGTTTTGGGATCGCTTGTATCTAGTTAATTATTTATCTATATTTTGAAAAATATTAAATAATGAAACACAAGATATTATCTATAATTAAAGATTTATTATTTTGTACAAATTGTATTCTAAAAGTTTATTTAAGGTGTTTCCACTACCAGTATTTCTGGAAATAATGACCCGAAATGTTTGCTAATAAGAGATTTTCTAACAAGTTTTAGTGGGATACCACCTTACTTTCTGGCAACTTGCCTGAAATATAGTAACTTTATAGAAAAACACACTAAAACTTGCTAGGAAATATCTTTCTATCAAACATTTCCAGACATTATTTCCAGAAATACTGGTAATGAGAAACCCCCAAGGACTGTCCTTGATACCCCCTATAAATAAAATCGTTTAATTTATAAATTAATATTTTTGAATTTATTTATTAAATTTGTAAAAACAATTACAAACCTTAATGTTAAATAAATTCTATATTTTGTCATGATAATACAATTGAAGGTTTTAAATTATAATACAACTTAAATAATATATGATAACAATATATAATGGTATTTACGCCTGTTTTCTATTATCAAGACCCCCTATAACCTCTAGGTTATAGGAGGTCTTGCTATTATGCAAAGTCTAATCCATTAAATACAAAGTAAAAACTGTAAGTATATATATATATAATATATTGTAATATAAATTTATATTTATATATATACTTTAAATCGGTAACATCGACATGTATATATCGACAATAGTATATAACTATTATTAAACTATTACTATAAATATAAATTTATATTTGTTTATTTTGTAACTTCTATACATATATTTATTTTTATATTGAATTATAATATATATTTGAGTATTCTATATTAGTACTAATTATTATTATGTCAGTGTTGTTTATATACCATTATATTTTACTTATCATTTATATATATATATATTTTATAATCTTTTGTGATTATTTGTTTAAAAAAACTTTGAATGTCATTTTCTCAAGTATCTACTTTTTCACTTAGTAACCACATGTAAATTCCTACTATTTTTTAATTTGTATTATTTTTATCTGAAATTTGTACAATAAATGTATAACATATACATATATAGGAATCCTGTTGGATTTATTATTATATTTTATATTAATTAAATAAATGATAATAAACTTGCATTATGAAAAAAATCAAAAATAAATATTTAACTAATTGAGACTATTTTTTTATACCTTTTTAAATTAACTACATTTATATAAAGACAGATCCTATATGATGGACGAAAGTATCTGTTTAATAAAAAAAAAATTAAGTAATTATCTCCATTAGTTATTTATCCTTAGCATTTTTCGATAGAGCTAAAATAGCATTGTTTAGATGAACACACCCCTCCCCTTAACTCATTATTATTATTATCTACAATTTAAGGTATATTATTGTATACGTATTTGTATGCTAAGTTTCTTTAAGGGGCATGCAATATTGCAGATAAATATAGCAATAATATAATTCACCTTGTTAAAAGATTGGATAAATATGTATTGAGTATTATTATGTAGGGGAGGGAAGGGGATAGTTGCCGAGGAGGGAGTAGTGGCCGTTTTAATTAACGCTTAAATGGTGCTTGATAGGATACAAAGTTCTATATACAATATTTAGATAATCCAAATATCTATAATATATAGTACATTTTTTTTTTAATAATTAATGAATTGCTCTAATTTATTATATAATAATTTTTTGTCAAATTTTGACAAAAAACATGATTATATATATTTATGCTTATTTATATGTAAGAGTATGTATATATATATAATTAAATCATTGAATCAAATAAGATGCGTATGCGTCATAAATATAATTATTTAATATTACATAATTAAAAAAATATAAATCGAATAAATTACGAGACACCTATCGCATTTTCTGGTACTAGCGGCCACTACTAGAGCCTTACCTTATTTTAGTCCTTTTTTTAATGCCTAATCAAACGTTTATATTATTAGGATAAACATTTTATATATAAAAGTGAAATCACAGTATTCTAGAACTATATGATTTCTAGTTAATTCAAAAAAATAAGAGCCTAAAATTCAATATTTATCGAAATATTAGAAATCTTCTGAGGCATATTAATTATCAGCCACTACCCCCTTCCCTCCCCTAATATGGTTCAATATCTTATCTATAGTAGCTAATTACCTACATTTTGTCTATATATATAGCTGATAAATACTGCTTTATAGGCAATAAAACAAAATTCTATATAATTATATACAAGTAGTTTATAAATTTATATATATATATATATATATATATATATATATATATCACATATAATTATAGATTATTTCATATTATTCTAAATAATGTCATATATATATATTTTATTTTTATAAATTTCTAATGCAGAAGGTTTTATCAAAAAATATTTAATACAAAAAAATATATTCATGTTTTAGTAACATTACTTATCATAAAAAAAAGTTATTGAGTAAATTGATGTTGAAAAATAAAGTACTTTTTTTTTAATATTTACAAGCTAAACATATATTTAAACATTTTTTTAAATAATCTTATATTCATAAAATGGAATGAATTTATAATAACTTCGGCAGAGTAAGGTTTTTTTCATGTCCGGAACAATAATTTTGTCGAAAAAGATAGATTTTTCGCGATTTAGAAGGATTTTAATGAAAATAATTATTATTTTATTTATTTACAAAGTATTACAAAGAATATGACAGACTAGTAGGGGTCATAAAATATAAAATGTTGATAGTTATATTGCAAATTTCTTAAAGATTTGTTTTATAAATGAAAGATAATTAATTATATAATATAATAATTCAATAAAATAAAAATTTATTTATAAATTTTTTTAGAAAAAAACGAACCCCTTCAAAAAATCGCACCCCTTCAGCAAACTCGTTTAATTTATAAATTATTATTATTTTAGAATAAATTCATTATAAGGTTTAATAAATGCTGACTATATTCAGAATAATAGAACTGAAGGTTGTTAAATTAAAATACAACTTTAATGGTTGGCGAAACATATGAATATTTACATAGTGAACATAGGAGATTTTGTTACTAAAAGTAAGAAAACTTCTGAAATAAATAAGAGAATAATTAAATTTGTAAGTCTTATAAATTACATTTATATCTATATATTAAGTTATAAAATTATATGATAATGAGATGAGACCTACAAAGCAGTAATTTAAAAATACTTTTAATATAACAAAATTTTCAATAATTTCCACTAACTATATTATACTTTTATCTCATATAAAATTAAGTTCTGAATGATTCATATACATTTATCAAGTAGATAAAAAATGATATATGTTCTACGAATAAAAATTAAAAATGAAGAGAATTCATATCAGTTTTTTTTTTCAAATTAAAAATATTTTATTACCATTTGAATATATATATGTATACAGTTGTATTTATAAATGCTAATTATGATATTTATAGTACCTCTTATGCCTCAAGCCCTATATAATTTTAAAGTTAATAAATTATATTTACTGATATTTATATAATATAACTATTAATAAAAAATATATTTATTCCAAAAATCTTATATTTAGCTGGCCCTTAACAATACTCATAGTATATAATATATTATATAATATATGTTAATAATCATTATATTATAATATAGTAATATAGTAATAATATATGATATTTTAATATCATATTAATTAGTAATATAAATGTAACCAATATATAACTATATATATATATATATATATTTATATTTACGACTGATTATTATAATGTGAAGTCTAGTCCATAAAACATAAAGAAAAAAGGTAAGTATTCTACTTTGTATATATATAATATTACATTCCGATTACATTATAATAATGTATATCTATGATATAGATTATATAATATATATAGTAATATCAATATATGTTTGTATATACTACTGTAATATTGTTATTGTTATTGTTATAACAATAACAATAACATACAACTATTAACATATACTTGTTTTTAGGATATTTTACTTTAATAAAAAAAAATATATATTTTTTATTTCATTCGCTAGTTAAATTAAATTTAATTATTTATAAAAATCTTTGTTAATAATATATGAACTTTAGACTTTTGCTTCCATTATCTCTTTACATTTAACACGTCAGACATATAAGATGGAATACGGAGGTAAATTAAACTTTTTTGAATGGTACTTTTAAATAACTAATAATTATTAAAACTATTAAATATGTATATATAATTTATAAATATGTATTATGTGTTAATATATATTTAATATATAACTTATATACTTATATACTTATACGATTATATATGATTCATATTAATGTATAAATAATATATATTTTAGAATTAAAAAATAATCTTAAAAAATTTAAATTTAAGTTCTTATTCAAAATTAATGATTATTATATATTATACATTATAATAATAATAAAATATGTATATTAAAATATATTCATTAAAACTGTATAACTAATTACATTATTATCTATAATTTTTTAATTTATGTTTTATGAGTAAATTAAAATATTGTTAATACTTAATATTTAATTTATAAGTAATATATTAATTAATTTACATATTTTATATATTTATTTTAGAATTTTAATAATAAAAATTTAGAAAGTTTATTTATTAAAGTGATTATATATTAAATACACATTTATGTAATAAACCTATATTATAATCTTATATTTTATTAAAATTATTGTAATTACAAGTATTTATTAGTATTTGTAATGGTTTAGATGTCGT
>OZ025240.1:72342842-72397842 GCA_964019155.1 Osedax fenrisi | reverse complement strand
GAATTATAAATTGTATTTTGATATATATACCGTAAATTCCCACTAACTTAGACTTGAAGAACAAATGTATCTGATATATCAACTTTCTGAGATATCGAATTGTGCTTATATATTTATGTGGATACAAAACAAACCATACTAAAAAATTTGAATTATCAGGGTTTCTGAGTTAGCGTTTGACTCTATATATATATATATATATATATTTATATATAAAGTTAATTCTAGATTTCAACCCATATCAAAAATCTTGGTGTTATATTTGACAATACTTTTAGTTTTTTTTGACAACTGTCACACATAACAAAGCTACTAAACTATCAACTACGTTCACTATTCCTTATTCGTCATTCAATATCAATATCCACAACTACTATTATAGATTCTGCCTACATCCTACCTCTATTCGAGTACCAAAATGTCATCCTATTTAATATCCCCTTATCATATATTATTAAACTTCAAATTCTCCAAAATTATTTAGCTAGGTGCATATTCAAAAAACCAAAATAATGGCTACCTGTATGTCATAGAATCCTCTAGAAAACCATACTACTGGCACATAAAGCAATCCATAATAACTATTATGACTACCTAGCAGCCTTACTCAAACTTAAATTAATAACTAGTTAAAACACTACACACGCTCCACCAATAAGTTTCTATTTCAATTACCTACTGAACATAACTTACATTCAACTTGGTAAATATCCCTCACACCTGGTAAATATCCCATACTCCTGGAATATTATCCTTACATCCATTCATAATACATCATAATCTTTAATCTTCAAGAAACTACTGAAAACACATTTATTCAATCTCAAAATTAATTTCACCCATATATTGACGGCCGATTGCTTTATAAGCACAGTTTGCATTCAGAAAACCGAAACATGTAATGTAATGTAGATATCTAACAATTCAAGGAACCGAAGAATTTTTCTGAGATATATAATACTTGCATGAGGTTACATAGGTACAAAACCAAACTAATATTTGTAAAGTCTGAGTTAGCGTGTTTCTGAAATATATAGAGTTAATTGTATATGTAATAATATTTTTATTAAATATCACTATATACATTTTTTCTGTTATTTTTGTTCTCTATATTTTTACCTGGTCTCTTTTTTGCGGATCACCATGATAATAAGTTATAACCAATTACACAGTCAGCAATATAGGCTAATAATATCATATTTATAATATACAGTAATTGGCAAAAAACCCAATTGTACTAATGGTAATAGGTCACCAACTTATAAATTACTTTATTCTAAAGACATATTATATTTAAAAAAAATTATATTATTTAATTTTATAATATTAAAATTATATTGTGTATGGGATTATAGCATATATATTCAGTTGGGACTTCACTCTAATATCTATGGACTATAGCCATGTCTGCAGTAAATACTCTTACCATAATAGGTAAATAATTTACTATTTGAATAAATAAAGAAATATAAATTTAAAGTAATATATTGTTAATAAATTGTATTATATAGAATAAATATAAAAATAATATTAATCATAATAGTATAAATACAAATAAATATTATATAATTGTTATTTATTTAATATATACATCTATTTACTATAGTAATTTAATTATTTATTATAATAAATCATTATCTATATCTTGTAATATATATTGATTAGTTAGATAAGTGTGTGCTCCTAGAAACGGATATGGGATTGGGAATTGGGATAACTCATAAGTGTTATTACATTCATAACATTTACATATATGTTTTCATTATACTTTTCTTCTAATCTATATGCATATTTATTTATGGGTAGTGTATTTAATGCTTGTTTACCAATGGTTGTTCTTCAATATGTATATATGCCATACTCAAAATAATTCGAATTGGTATATTGATCCTAGTATTTAGAAATGTTCTTGCTAGACTCATGAGATAACCAATATATTATTTTGAAAATATTGACTTTTATAATCCATCAATTGAAGTATGTGTAATATGATATTTTAAAGACGATTGTTTAATATTTGTATGATAGATATAAAGTGTAATGTTGTAAAATAAAATCAAAATAACACGGAAAAAAAAAATATTTAAACAAAATAATAATAAATAAATAATTGATATATATGGGCTAATCAAAATAAAGCCTACTAGCATATAATACAAGAATGAGAGGAGCATATGAAAGTGATGATTGTATGTTATGTATTACTAGAGTAATACATAACATTTCGAATATAATGACTCAATATACATATAAATATATGTAGTAGACAAATTTAAAGCAAACAACTACAATTAAATAAAATTAAATGAGATTATTATATATATGGAATTCTGTATACTGTAATATAGATGAATTAATATCATTTAGAAAATGACTAAGGTTGATTTAGTTTTTACTAACACGTCACTCTATATCCAAATTAGTTCAGGTGGATGATCCACCGTGGATCTGCACTTGGAAATCAACTTTGATCCAAGGACCTCTTTAGTTATTCCTTTATATCGCAAATATCTATGACACTTCAATATTCATAAGTTCATGTAATAGCTTGTATGTGAGAAACATGTAATTTATGAAATAAACCATTTTTATTTTGAAATTCATCATATATTTGAAAATATTTAATTTTAATTATATTTATGTTATTATATAACGATTATTTATACTATTATTACTCTATAGATTAATATGTATTACTTTAAATATCAAATATATTTATATAAATTGTTCAAAATTATATAATATATTTATATTTAATACATACTGTTATGATTAATTATAGTATTGATTTATTATAGTATATATATAAATATAATATTGATAATAATATAATATATATAATAATATATATTAATAAATTTATTATTAAATTTTTGTATAATAATGTTAACTAATAAAATTAAACCGCTAACTCAGAAACCCTGATAATTAAAATTATTAACATTAAATAGTAATAAATAATTAATAAATAATTAATAATTATTATTAATAAATATTATAATAAAAATATTAATACAAATTTATAATAATTAATAATTATTTATTAAATATTTAATTTTAATGATTATATGATTAATAATTATTAATTATTTAATAATTATTAATAATTTATAATAATTTAATTTTAATAATTATTAATTATCCAATAATTATTAAAATTAAATAATTAATTAATAAATATTATAATAATAATTACTAAATTAATTTATAATTACTAATAATTAAATAATTATTTATTAATAAGTATTAAATAATAAAACAGCTTGAATAAACTTAAATAATAAAAGCAATTTTCACTATATATATTATATAAAATATATAACTTATAAGTAATACCAAAGCCCTTTGGTAATACTATAATATATAAGGACTTTAACCTATATATATATATATATATAATATTGAATAACAAATTTGTTATTAGATTTTTTACAAAACAATGTTAAATAATATAATTTAGTAATAATATGATATAAACAATATAATTATATCACTTTGATCCAGATGACTAATATGAAATAACAAAAGAAAGTAATTATTCAAAATAAGTAAGAATTACTCTATAGAGAAGTATACCTATTTGCATAAGCTCACACAAAACACATACACACAAAACTTTATAATATATATAGATTATCTAAGATAGATTATATTTGTTCATATAGTAAAATAAATGTAGGCTATAACCTCCCTGCTATAACATGAATTTACATATATATATATATATATATATATATATAAGATAGATTTGATTTATTCATATAATATAATAAATATATAATTCTTATTATATTTTATTCAGTTTTATTTTAATATTTTATTCATATTTTTATTATTAGTTTGCGTTTATTATATTTTATTTAGTTTGGCTCAATACGATGATGAAGAGGTCGAAAAATTCATTTTTAATATTCCATATATTTTTTATTTTTACACCCTTCTGAGTTATATATATATAATTTATATATATATATATATATATATTAGTTCATATAGTAAAATAAATGTAGGATATAATATGCATTTACATATTACATCTCCTTACTTAAATTAAGAAAAACATGTGAAAATACTAAAATAATACAAATACATATATACCTACACACAATATACATACATGTATGTGAATATATATGCATGAAGGTATGTGTATGTGTGTATATATGTGTTTGTGTATATATGTGTATGTGTATGTGTATATATGTGTATGTGTGTATTTGTATATGTAAGTATATCATATATATATATATGTATATATATATATATATATATATATATATATATATATATATATATATATATATATATATATATATATATATTAGTTCATATAGTAAAATAAATTTAGGATATAAAATGCATATACATATTACATCTCCTTACTTAAATTAAGAAAAACATGTGAAAATACTAAAATAATACAAATACATATATACCTACACACAATATACATACATGTATGTGCATATGATTGCATGAAGGTATGTATATGTGTGTATATATGTGTATGTGTGTGTGTGTATATATGTGTATTTGTATATATAAGTATATCATATATATATATATATATATATATATATATATATATATATATATATATATATATATATATATATGTATATTAGTAGATAGATTATATTAGTTCATATAGTAAAATAAATAAAGGATATAACATGCATTTACAAATTACATCTCCTTACTTAATAACATACAGGTGGAAATACTAATATAATAAAAGATACATACACACACAATATATATACATATAATACGTGATGATCATGTATGTATGTGTGTATATGTGTATGCGTGTATGTGTATATGCGTGTATATGTATGTATGTATGTGTATAGAATACACGTATACACTTTATATATGTATTTGTATGTATAGATGTTACTCGGTCAGATTATTTTAAATTGTGCAGTGGTGCGTAACATATGTACTTGAGTGACAGATATAAGCACCGCCCACCTCGAACTCTAAAATTCATATCATAACAAACGGCGGCCTGCTTCGATGTAATTCCATTTTAATAAATACACGAAATATCTAATAATAATCATAATCTATTAACTTGTATTTCAAATGTAACCTTTAACTACCAACTCGTACTTTTTAATCGTCTCTCTGTATTATAGTGTATATGTATTAAATTAATATTATTATTATAATATTTATATTTTAATAATAATTATAATAATTATATAATTATTAAAATTATTAAATTAATGAATTCTAAATATCATATCTTATATTAAAATAAAACACCTAAAAATGAATTACTACAATAGCAGAACAATATTTGTATAATTAACATGATATGTTACGTACAGTATAGTGTTACAACTGATATTTGGCATTTAATGGTTATTTTAATAATTTAAATTAATTGTAGATTTCAAATTTATTATAGACATTTTCAATAAACTAGTATACCTATAAAGAAGCGCTGGGTCTGTTGAACCACATGAATTATTACAAACTCATGATATCAATAGTTATACTAATATGGTATTACTAAAATTCATAGATTATCTTCATTTATAATTTAAGAACGTACATTTTTTTTAATATAAATATATATTCTAAATTTAGATGATAAATCTAATTTATTTACATTAAATTAAAACACAGTTAAATTATTGGCAACTGGAGGAAGTCAGTACATTTAAATACACATATAATTTTCTTAAAAATAAAAATGCTTCCCACAAATTACTATGTAATAATATATTATATATATATATATATAATACACAATAATACACAAGTAATTAATTATAACAAAACATATATATGTATTTTTATAATATAATATAAAAACTATTTATATAAAAATATATTTTATCTTTGTATTATATAAATGTATATTTAAATATATTTCTATTATTTTATAGAATCACCAGCAAGAGGAGGAGGATTCAGAGGTGACCGAGGGGGTGATCGTGGATGTAGAGGGGGTGGACGAGGAGGATTTAGCCTTCGAGGTGGCAGCAGTTTAAGTGCAAAAGGAGGTTGCCGTGGAGGTGGAAGAGGAGGTTTCAGCACACGAGGTGGCAGTAGTTTCAATCCAAGAGGAGGTGGTCGTGGATGTGCAAGAGGTGGCCGAGGAGATTTCAGCTCTCGTGGTGGAAGTAGTTTCAGTCCGAGAGTATACAATGCTATCGATACTGATATGTGGTAATATACATACAGATGCCTGTGATTCAACATATTTTACATAATAAAATAAATATTACTTAATACAATTTATTTGTGTAGTTCTTTAATTTGTAATCAATAATATATTCTTTTCTATTAATAAATAAAATTTGTTTATGATTTAGTACTATTTTATAAATGATCTATATTTGTGACCCTATTTCTATTAATTTATAAATGTTTAAATTATATTTATAAATAGTAAGTCGAAAATGTATAATTTGTCTAGGAAATAAATTATCGTCAGTATATAATATATGTTTATAGAAATTTAGTCACACCCGATCTTGAATATCACCCAACCTATATGTATATATATACGTAAGTATACTTACTTTATTATAATACACAATTATATAATAATAATTTGCATAATAAGTAACTTAATTACAATTAATTACCCTTTATTAATGATTAATGATTACATTAAACTTAGCGTGTGCCTAAACCTATTACTGTACTACATTCCTAAATGGATAGAATTTTATTTTTTAAATCATGTCATGAGTTTAATTATTTATATAATTAAAATGATTTATAATTTCATATAATATATTTGATTAATTTTCTAAATATATACATTAAATTCAATACAAACAGTATTCTAAATAAAATATAATGAATGCAAATATACCTCCAGCATCACGATATATTTTCTATGATAGTAATACAATTCCTATTATATAATATGTTTATTTAAATATATATGTGTAAATATATATATATATATATATATATATATATATATATATAATTTATCATTATTGAAAAGTAACATAATTAAAGGGGAAATATTGTATATTTTATTTTATATAATATACACTAATCTAACACAAATAAAATGGAAAATGAGCCCTACATAGAACACTAAATCCATAATAATAAGAATCAGAGCACTAAATAATAAGAATCAGAACAATACAATAAAATTACACATTACATAAAAGACTGGTCGGATAATTTAAATAAAAAATATATTGTGATACCATTGGATAAATAGAGAAGATTTTGTACTCGATTTTGATAATATACTAGGAATTACTAGTGATGGATACATACTATTAAAGATATAAACGTATTCCATAAGGAATCATATGAAAAATACATGTTGTCATTATTTAAATATGATACAGGAGGTATATTATAGCATTGCCTCCTTTAGCTTCGTGAAGCTAAGAGATCAACGTGTACACGTAAATGGGTATGCACAGTTATAATTGATGATACTTATCAATTTAAATTGATTTTTGAGTGACTGCACATTAGTGATAGGAGCATAGATATTGACCTCACTCTAATTTCTATGCTTTTGAGATATCGAATTACAGTCTACCTCACTCTAATGTCTATGGATAGGAGACAACAATTGGAAATTTTACAAAAACAACAATTGTTATCTTTTACTAAAGTTTGAAATAAGTTGAAAGTGATCAGTCGAAGAATGATCAATGCAATTAATTAGAGACTCGCGAATTGTAGGTCACAATATTGTAGAAGAGAACTCAACATTATTTAATTACGGGATATATCCTTTATTATAAGAAAAGGAATTAATGAAGATACTCATGAGTAGGATAGAAAGTGTTTTATTACTGAATATGTTTAAAATAAGATTATTAACAGTTTTATAAAACTATAGTAATATTTTCTATATCTAGATTTTTTGATAGTTTTTAATACAAATTATATATAATTTAATAACTTTTTCAATATCTAATTTCTTGGGATCTTCGAAAATATGTTTTCGAGGAGTTTAATGTTATTAACAATATTAAAAATATGGTATATACCATTACCCATATCATGGGCCATATATAGTTAAGGGAGAAGCCAATATGTGATATTTTCATATTTTCTACAAAATGTATTTTCTACTACATTTCTAACTATGATATAGAACACATATTAATTTGGTAATTATATCATTTAAGGGAAGGATATAAATATATATATATATATATATATATATATATATCTAGTAGATATTATCTACATATTAACAAAGATTTTCCGAAGGAAAATATAAACCACTAAAACTTGCTAGGAAATCTCTTTCTAGCAAACATTTCCGTGCATTATTTCCGGAAATACTGGTAGTGGGAACCCTATTAAATAAACTTTTATAATACAAATATGTACAAAATAATAAATCTTTAATTATAGATAATATCTGTGTTTCATTATTTAATATTTTTCAAAATATAGATAAATAATTATGTAGTTACAAGCGATCACGATCCCAAAACAAATAATGAAATTAATTTATTATTATTATATATATCTATATATATATATATATATATATATATATTCTTCCCTTACATGGTATAAATACTGGTAGTAGATACCCACTAGGACTGTCCTCGATACCCCCTATACTCGTTTAATTTATAAATTAATATTTTCGAATTTATTGAATGTAATGTTTAATAAATTCTGTCTATTGTCATAATAATACAATTGAAGGTTTTAAATTATAATACAAATTTAATAATATATGATTATAACAATATATAATGTCATTTACGACTGTTTACTATTATCAAGACCCCCTATAACCTCTAGGTTATAGGATGTATTACTATTATGCAAAGTCTAATCCATTATTTAGTCTTGCTATTATACAAAGTAAAAAACTGTAAGTATACTTATATATATATATATATATATATATAAATTATATATAATATTATATTATAATATTATATATCTATGATATATATATATATATATATATATATATATATATATGAATTATATATATAATATTATATTATAATATTATATATCTATGATATATATATAATATATATAGTAACATAAATGTATATTTATATATACTTTAAATCGGTAATATCGACATGTAAAAGTATTTAGGATATTTTACCTAAATACAAATACATATATATCTGGTTATTTCATATTAGCTTATTAAATTTAATTATTTATAAAAATCTTTGTTATGATTTGAACTTTAAACTCTTTCTTGCATTATTTCTTTTCATTTTACACGTGAGACCAAGACATATAGGATGGGATACGGAGGTAAATTATACTTTTCGTGAATAGTAATTTTAAATAAAAAATAATTATCATAATCATTAGATATATATATATAATTTGTATTAATTTATTATGTTAATATATATTTAATGTATACGATAATATCTATTTTAGAATTTAAATATAATCTTAAAAAATCAAATTTAATTTCTTATTCAAAATTAACGAATATAATATATTATACATATAGTTATAATAATAATAATAATAATACATGTATATATATTATAACTGTGTACTTAATTAAATTATACTCTATATATTTATATTTGATTAAGTATATTAAGTAAAATATTTTGAATATACTTTTCAATTTATGAGCGATATTTTAATTAATTTATATATTTTGTATTTTTATTATATTATTTTGATAAGCTTGTAGAAAGTTTATTAAAGTTAGTATATGTTAAATACATATTTATGTAATTAACATATATCATTTCCTATATATTATTTAAAATTATTGTAATTACAAGTATTTATCAGTAGATTTAATTAATGAGTGCATTTTTGGGCGATAATAAGATATAAATAGTAATATTACATTATTGAATATACAATTAATATAAAATGTAGATTATGAATGTTTTAATATATATTGTATTAGAACAATATACATATTACATTTTAATTTCCATTAAGTATATATAATTTTATGTGAAATTAATAGATTAATTCCGTCTGAATATCATATATCTTTTTATCAAAATAAAACATCTCTAGAATGTATTAATGCCATCGCAGTAACATATATGTATAATACATATTATAGATTATATTATTGTATATAAAATTGTATTTTTGTTGTAACTTAAAACATATTTTAGGCATTTAATAGTCTATTTTAATAATTTAATGTAATGGTGTATTTCAATTAAAATTACGATGTCCGTCGAATTTTTATGTTGATCAATGTAAAGTTCTGTTGGTCCCAAAATTATTATAGATATTTCTTATATAGATATTACATAGTTAAATTATTGTTAATGGATGGAGTTGGTACATAATATAATTTGGTTGAAATTAGAATGCCTGCCATAATAAAATATTGGCAGTGCCAATTTGCCACATAATATTAATTCGGTAGCACATATTTAATTGTGGTAGTTATTCTAATTAAAAACAATTATATATGTCATTTTAAATCTGATGACATCATACATAAATTATTATAACTTGTATATAATATAAGTTATATAACTATATAACTAATTATATATTTTATTAATATAAATATTACTTAGTTAGTTTCTAAATTGTACTCAGGAACACCGAACCAATAAATATGGAGTATGATGAGCGGGTACAAAAATACCTCATAATATACGAATATAAATTATTAAAAATGATTATAGATTAATATATAATGGAGAATGATTAATAATAATAATCAGATTGTTTCCTCATAATAAATGAGAGTGAACCCAGGTAGATATAGTATGAAGTTCACTGAACTTATCGAGATATCTACCTGTCAGCAAAAGGAATGGAAAAAAAACATAAAAGTAAATATAGAGTAAAATAAAATTATAAATTTCAAAAGAAGTAAAATTAAAATAGTTAGAATACGAATAAATATTAAACATATAAGTAAAAATAAAGTTAATAAAATAATAATAAAACAAATATAAAATGATATTTGTACAAATAAAGAGGAAAAATGTAGTTGATAAGTCGACCACAACGAATGAATGGTATAAGTCTACCAACTTTCAGTATGTATGTGCCAAGTCCATTAATACCTTGAGATGATCCCCCCACAATCATACCAGTATACTTACTACTCTGCATATAAATAATAAACCACCGCACGTTTACAATCAAAACACAAAAACAGGAAATCCTTCCCGTTATAAAATATATATAATAAAAGAATAATAGCAAATAATAATAATAATAATAAATAGTAATGAAAAATAATAATAGTATAAATAAAATGTAGATATAATAATAGTTCATAATACAATTTTAATCAAATAATAATAATAATAATCAATAATAAATTTAAAAACATATACAAATTGTTAAAACATAAATATTATAAAAATAATATATATTGTAAACATAATTAATGTTTAATAAAGACTTATTAATATAAAAATACAACATATAATACTTATAAATATACAATATTGTAAAATAAGTTTCTATATATATATATTGACTAATTAATATTTCATAGGTTGTTAAATATATCTGATTTGTGGGTTAACCACTTAAAAATTAGTTTAAAAAAATAATATTTCAGATTTGATTTTAATAACCAGGTAATTAAAGAGTTTATCGAGTAAGTTGTAATGTATATATATATATATATATATATATTACTCTCAAGGAGTTATCCCACTACCAGTATTTCCGTAAATAATGTATGGAAATTGTTGCTAGAAAGCTATTTTCTAGCAAGTTGTAGTATGATATCCCCTTCTTTCCGGCAAATGTGCTGGAAATATAGTAACTTTAAGGAGCCCTTTATATAGAATATTAGTCATCATAGTTTGATAAAATAAAATTTAGTTAAAATGAATTATTTAGAAAAAAAGCAAGTTGATTTTTCATAAAAATATTTCTAACCTATATCTTATTGTATAATTATTTAATTAAAAAAGAATATATAAATTATAATTTATAGATAAACAAATTTCTTATACTGTTATGTATGTTATAAAATTTATATATATAATACACAATAATAACCATGTAATCAATAATACAAAAATATGTATGTTTATAATAACAACTATTTATATTATAATATATTATATCTTTGTATTAAATATATATTTTAATATATTGCATTTATTTTATAGAATCACCAGCAAGAGGAGGAGGATTTAGAGGTGGACGAGGAGGTGATCGTGGAGGATTCAGAGGTGGGCGAGGTGGTGATCGTGGTGGTAGAGGGGGTGGACGAGGAGGTTTCAGCCCTCGTGGTGGCAGTAGTTTCAGCCCAAGAGGAGGCGGTCGTGGAGGTGGAAGAGGTAGCCCCAGAGGAGGTAGTCGAGGTAATTTTTATAATGTATAAGTAGCATATGAAATTCAATTTTAAAATTTTTTAATTATTTATTTTAATTATTTTTTAAATAATTTATTTTAATAATCAATAAATTAATATAGTATAATATAATATTTAAATTTATACATGATTGATTCTGAATATATATCTGGATATTATTAAATAGGAGGAATGCGTGGAGGAAAAACTGTTATGGTTGAACCCCATAAGCACAAGGGAGTTTTCATTGCCAGAGGTAAAGAAGACGTACTGGTAACCAAAAATTTAACTCCCGGTGAGGTTGTTTACGGAGAAAAGAAGATCGTAGTAGGAGTTAGTATAATATTTATATATATATATATTACAATTATTATTAACGATAATTATATATTGCAATATATTTTAAAGGGTAATTAATAAATAAATTATATATGTAATAATCATGATTCAAGATACTTTTAATAAAATATATATGATAGTAAAATAACTGGTGTAATACAATTATATATATATATATTTATAATAATTATGTGTCTGTAATTTTGTATACATATTATTTTATAAACCATTAATTCTATTATTTATTTTCTGGAAAAATCCCACAGTATTCAGCAATTATAAAAATAAACTGTATATATAGACAATAACTATCTAATACCCACATTTATTTTATTATAAAATGTGTATAGAATTATGAATAAAATAATATATACTTATTATTAAAAATCAATAATTTCCAAATTAAACCTTAATAAACATAATATCTCAATAAAATATATCCAAAAAACTTAGGTTGTATATATCAATATAAATTCATTCATATAGCAAAATTATAGTGTTACCTATATTGAAATTATAATTATTTATAACCTGTTACCCAATATGCAAGAAATCCATATCAATTTACCTTGCCTATCCCGGTAATAATACTTAATAATACTATATATATTTATTTTAATATTAATTAAAATAGGAAGGAGATGCTAAGGTAGAATACCGTGCCTGGAATCCATTCAGATCAAAGTTGGCTGCTGCTATATTGGGAGGAGTTGATAATATACATATCGTTCCCGGTGCATCCGTTTTATATCTCGGAGCTGCGAGTGGTACAACCGTAAGTCACGTTGCTGATATCGTTGGACAAGAAGGATTAGTTTACGCTGTTGAATTTTCGCACAGAAGTGGTAGAGATTTAATTAACGTTGCAAAGAAAAGAACTAACATTATTCCTATCATCGAAGATGCCAGACATCCACATAAATACCGAATGCTCGTAGGTTTGCCTTTTAGATTTTAATTATATGTTTTTGTAAAATAATAATTTAATATGAATAATCCTCTATATATATATTGTATAAGTAATAAGTATGATTATCATAATAGGTATGGTAGATGTTATCTTTGCTGATGTTGCGCAGCCTGATCAAGCTCGTATTGTTGCAATCAATGCCCATAATTTCCTGAAGACACAAGGACACATTGTTATATCTATTAAGGCAAATTGTATTGATTCTACAGCAAATGCAGAAGCCGTATTTGCTTCAGAGGTATTTATAAATAGTTTTTTAACATGCCTAATTTAATATTTACCTTCACTACATTTTATAATTCACTACAATTTATTTCATTATATTATGTTTCCAAAAAGAATTATTATATAGGTAAATATTTTAAATGGCAAAATCTACAATTTGTTAGGTATATTTGTAATATTTATCATAATTATAATATACCATAATAAATAAAAATTACATAATATTGCGTACTTATACATTGAATATAAAATATTTAGATTTAGTATATCATTTATAATTTAAATTTTATTTTTTGAATAATTATTATAATATATATATCATTTATATATTAGAAATTTAGTGTTAAATTATAAAATACCCCAATTTAATTTTATATATTATATTAACCATAAAGGTTGCAAAATTAAAAGCTGAAAAAATCAAGCCACGAGAACAAATTACTCTTGAGCCATTCGAGAGAGATCACGCTATAGTTGTTGGCCAATACAGGTAGGTGTCTAAATATTTAACTAATATAAACTTATCATAATATGTTTTTATTATTTCAGAGCTGCAGATAAGAAATAAATGATATTATATAATATATAATATTTTAATAATTTTATTATAAATGATGACACACATTTGTTTCTACTTATCATTGTATAACATTATATTAATGATTATGGTGAAATAAAAGATACTGATATATAAATTAAAGCATGGTTTTATTTGTACCTAATACATTTTATATGATACTAAAGTATAGTATATTGTATAATATAACATTATATTATGTAAATTTGTTTACATTTACGTTAATGAATATTATTTTTTATAATAAATATAAATTCTTATAATAACTTTATTCATATAAAAAGAATCTTTTTCATTGATTTATGTACATATATCAATGCATTCAAATTTAAGTTGGAATTCTGTAAATTAGATTATATTAGTATAGAAAAAAACAATAAATGATTATACAAACTTGCATTAATGGTATAATATGCTTCTTATGTTTTTTTTCATCAACCTTCAATAATAATGCAATATAATATACAACTTGATGCTATTAATAAAGAATAGTTTTATATTATTACTTTTTAAATTTATATTCAAAATATTTGTTATGGTAAATTTAATACTATGAATATAATGTATCTGCCATAATAACTCGCATTCAATGTTTCAAATATATATGTAATCTGATATATTATTGATTTCATGTTTTTAAAAATATACATTAAATTGTATTAAAAAATAATATAGTTTTTATTTGTTAAAAATAAGCCTATCGATAACAATATATTATACAATCATTCTTAGAATTCAATCTATATTTTTTAATAACTAATTTTCTAATAAATTTTTATCAATATTCTATTTCCTAAATACTACAAATGTTAATGATATTAATAAATAAAATATACCCAGAATTAAACTTAAAATCTATTAGTATAAATAATATATCGTACACATATTTACATAAAACAGTATTCATGCAAAATATTTGTATATTATGACAACTAACAACAGATATAGCTTCATTAATGATAACATCTTCTATTGTAGATATGTCATAGAATTTAACTGTAGATGGTCGAATCATCAAATAATCACATGAAACTTGTATCCCCACAGAATTAATCAATAGAACGCTTTCTGTATTAAATAATCATCAATGTAAATTATTAAATAACATATTAGTAGTGAGCAATATAATTCGATTGCAAATATTATAAATGTTGTTTACAGTAACATAATTATATTGTGGCATAGGTGTACATTTTTTAAATTAAAAATAATTGATAATTAATCAACCATTGAAAACTTAAAATATATGAAGTATAAACAGAATATTTAATATGTAATAAAGGTATTATAGATAGGTCAAGATATGTTTTTTCTTTACTAGTAACTCGTATTTTATATAATATTTATTCAACTATATTGTGAGGATATGATTTACTCTATTTTACAAAATTTCTAATATAAAATTGTTTTTATTATAAATTATTAGGGTTGGGGTATAATATGTATTATATTAACCTGTTTTTACTGTAAATATAACTATGAAGAGTAGGAATATCAAACTAGTAGTAGCAAATATAGACACGTTCACAATATTCTGTATTATTAAAGATTTTTATAAATGTAATCTATAAATTAAGTAATATATATCAAATATAGTAAATTTGTGATATTTCATACAGAAATCCTTTAATATTTGAGATAATATCCTAGAAAATATATATACATATATATATATATAAATGATATACATGTATATATATTCCTATTATTATAAATACAAACAATAACTAATGTTTTTAAATAGCATATCTTAAACTAATAGAAATAATTGTTATATTAATTTGTTACAAATATATTATTAATTAAAATGAAAGCATATGTTAATATAAGAATTTAATTTATATAAAGATATTTATTTATTTTACCTTTTAACTTAAATAATTAGCAATATAATATAAAGTTAGTATTAAGGATAGTGTGCAATCTATAAAATTGTTAATATAATATTAAAAATCTTTAAAATTATATATAAATCACGTGTTTACGTTAAATATAATTATAAAATAAACACTTGAATGTATGTAATTTTAATAAATTAAAAAATAATGAATTATCTTAATTTAATGAATATAAGATAATTTTTGAATTTTAAAATAAAGAATATATTTACATTTAAATAATAAATATTAATAGGCTCTTTATTTATAATAATATATATGATAAGTTACCGTCTATATTCCATATCTATTTCATAATTATATTGTAAATCTTTAGAATGAATTAACTCAGAATATTTATTTGTAATAATTTCAATCATTCAACTCCAATCAATAATGATTTAAATGAATTAAAATTGTATACAATTTAGAATATATATAACAACATAATATTTGTATTTTTTTCAAATTTAACAACGTACATTTTCATAAAATATTCATAATTTTATTTTCAAAGTAATAATAATTAGTTAACATAATTGATTTAGACTGACATCGGCCCCCAATATGTCACGTGACTAACCGATAGTTAAAGTAAAAAATGCGTGTAGGGCTTATATAATATCATTAATATATAAACATACGGTATTATGATATGTATGTATATATAAAACACAAATTCACTACTTGGTGAATACTTTACTGAGAAATATAACGCCAGCCGCGAAATGTTTATTTTAACTTTTGTTTGACACGTGATTTATTGGGGGCCGATGTCAGTATTCAGCACATAATTAACATAATTTTATTAAATATTTTCTATTATTTTCTATTTCTATATCAAAATTTGTATAGATCTTTATAATGGCTATATAATACCTATAATCATATAAAATATTGTATTTAATAAATAAATAAAAAAAAAAAAAGTTAATACACTTTTAGTAGTCCACCATTTTTCCTTAAGGGGATCCCGCACATTTAAAGTGATGATAATTTATTTTTTTTTATATTTTTTTTATTGCATAATAATACTTAATGTAGATTTTTTTTGTATCTGTAAAAAAATTAGATATGAATTCAGTCTAGAAATGGCATACAAATGTGTTTTATGACAATAAGATAATGCTATATTATATACTATTCAATATTACATTTTTATGCTGTCAAACTTATAAAAATGTGTTTTATGACGATAAGATAATGCTATATTATATACTATTCAATATTACATTTTTATGCTGTCAAACTTCAAACGCTGTTTTCTCAGAATAATTATTTCTCGTTAGGTATGTGCATTCACAAATATAGAACATAAAAACTATTATAATATTAATTTGTGTTGCTTTATATAGAATTTAATTATGTGAATAGTAAAATAGAGAGATAATTAATAAAATGTATAGAATTCATTGTATAAAATGATAATTTCTATAGAAATAATATCATTTTAGTATCGCTAATTTTTAATTTAGATATATATAATATAATAAATAATAATATTAAAAATAACTTTCTATTTTCCTATGCATGAATATGTTATGAATACATTACACAAAAAATTAGATCAATTGAATGAATAGAATATCAGTTCTATTTTTTTTAGTGGACCTATATTTTTCCTATCTATTTATACACGAAATTGGCAAATTGCGTGTTATGTGCGGGATCCCCTTAAACACATGTACAAATCTATTTTGGATATATATTATGGGTATCCCACTACATATAAAATATTGTAACTTTAAAACAATTCCCATCAAGTTAATCTCAATTGTAGTGGGATACCACTTACTTTCCTGCAACTTGCCTGAAATACAATAACTTTATAGGGGGTATCCCATTATAAATTGATAGACAATGGTTTTAAAGTTACAATATTTCCGGTAAATTGCCGGAAATACTTGTAGTGGTATAATAGAAAAGAGGTCGTACCTACTCTTAAATAATCTAACATATATGAATTAAGGTTACATAATAATATAGAAACTACAAAATTCACTAATTTCTACATTCAATTGGTGTTATCAATGAATTATAAATAGTATTTTATTAGTACTATTAGAGATATATATAATTTGTTATATATATATATAACATATATATTGTCTTATTATTATACGCATATTACTATCACTCGCCATATAAGGAGCGACGTACATCATACGCGCGCCTAGCGCACTCCCGCGAATTCCTGCATGATCGTCATGCCCGACCGCCTCGCGTGCTAGACACGTTGCTATATAAAGCAGCCGATAGCCACATGTTAGGCACTTCTATACTAAATAAATATACATAAGCCTTGACGCTTTATTTCTTAACATGGTGACAGCGCAAATCTACTAGGACTGAAGAATGTCCTACCCCACGCCCACATATGACTGGTCAGCAGAAGACCAGGTCGAACAACTCTCTATGTTCCGCAGAATGTGCGAGTGCATATTCGGCGGACCGCTACACACGCTATCGGAAGAGGTTCGCGCCAACTACGCGCTAGTTTTGCTCGGTCCAAAGGGTCAATATATCACAGCTATCAAGAAGGAGGACAAGACCCCCCTAGATACACTATGGTCAGCCATTAGTGAGCACATCACCCCGAAGATAAACCACCGTAGGATCAGAGACAAGCGGTACACTATAACACGAGAACACGACGAATCAATGCACGAGTTCATAACGCGGTGCACTCGTCACATCAACCTATGCAAATACACGGACAGCGAAGAACAACTTGTAGACCAAATAATCTTCGGCGTAAACGATGCCTATCTACGCCGCACTCTCATGGAGAACGACTCCCTAACTCTCAATAAATGCAAACAGATATTTATGGAACACGAAACGCTGTTATCCAACCGAAATAATATGAGGCAGATAGACAACATAGATACAATAGAACACGCCAATACCTTAGAAAGACCACGACCACGACCTTGTCCCAACTGCGGAAAAATACACGACAGATGCCCAGCTCTAGGCTCCGTATGCAGAATCTGCGGCAGATACAATCACTGGGCAGCCTGCTGCCGTCGACAGACACATGCGCCACAGACCAGCAACGACACCCCGCGGATGTCAAGGCCAGATATCCGCGACGAGGTTATTATAAACTTAGTTAATAATTATCATACTATACTCACCGCTAAAGTAGATACTGGCGCACAATTAAATTTACTCCCTTATTCACTATATAAGCGCCTTATTAACCCACCTAGATTATACCCGCCCACATATGCATTATATAGCTACGGCAATACACCTATTAATGCAAAGGGATTAACCACCTTAGAATGCACTTATCGTAATATCCAATACCACCTTCCCTTCCACGTCGTAGACGCCCGAGGTGCCCTTATCCTTGGGTTACCCACATGTAAAGACATGTCCCTCATCAAACTACTATGCAGCGTTACATCAGATAAAACACCAAATACTACCTATACTAACATCTATGCCGTAATCAAGGAGCACCCACAAATTTTCGAGGGAATCGGTAGATTCCCCGGAAGCCTTCACATTCACATAGATAAATCAATACCCCCTGTAATACATGCGGCCAGAAAAGTACCTATCAACATCAGAGATGAAGTGGCGAACGAGTTGAACAAGATGATTCAAGAAGACGTGATATGCCGCATCACAGAACCAACAGACTGGGTATCAAGCTTAACGTACGTAAAGAAGAAGTCCGGACAAATTCGTATCTGTCGCGACCCAAAAGACCTAAATCGAGCAATTCAAAGACCACACCATGCAGCAAAGACACTAGACGATGTCAACCATCTCCTGTGCGGGTCTACAGTTTTCTCCAAGTTAGACGCCCGTTCAGGCTACTGGTCAGTCGTTCTAGATTACCCCTCCAGTCTATTAACTACTTTCAACACCCACATGGGAAGATTTCGCTTCAAACGACTTCTGTTTGGACTAAGTCTCTCACAAGACGTATTCCAACAACAGATGGACACGATGCTACAGAATTCGTAAGGAATAATTAACATCGCCGACGACATCATCGTTTTTGGAACCGACCAAGAAACACACGACAAAAACCTAGAAGCACTAATGATACGAGCCGAAAAGTACGGTCTAGTATTTAATGCCACGAAATGCAATATCAGTAAAAACGAAGTGAGATTTTTCGGCCAATTATACAATAAACACGGCATCAGAGCAGATCCAGACAGAACACGAGCTATCGAACAGATGCAGACAACGACCACTATCGCAGAACTAAGAAGTTTTATCGGCATAGCATCCTACATGAGCCCATTCATAAATAATATGTCGGAATTACTAACTCCCCTCCGCGAACTCACACATAAAGATATACACTTTGACTGGACAAGCAGTAACGAACAACGCTTCATACAAATCAAAAACACGCTATGCCGAACCACTTCCCTAGCGTACTACGACCCGACACTACCAACCGTAATACAAGTCGATGCATCGGGAAACGGACTAGGAGCGGTCCTATTACAAAACGAACGACCCATATGTTTCGCATCACGCACCCTTACCCCTGCAGAGAAAAGATACTCAAATATCGAACGAGAGCTTCTCGCATTAGTTTTCGGATGCGAACGATTCCAACACTTCGTTTTCGGTATAGACTTCACTATCGAAAGCGACCATAAGCCATTAGAGATGATCATCCTCAAGCACATTGCATCTGCACCCGCCCGACTGCAACGACTCCTACTTCGTCTCTAATCATACCATCTATCAATACACTACAAACCCGGCAAAGAACTAACATTCGCAGATGCACTTTCACGAGACAAGTCCAATATGAACACAGAACACGAAGAAAAGAACGAAGAGAAGATCTACCACATCAACACCATCAAAATCACAGCCCTCACGACAACAACAATAATACTCGCCGGAAATGATGATGAAGAACACCAACGCCTCCGCAAATATATATTTGACGGCTGGCCCCTAGCCCGCAGAGACGTACAAAAGGAGTTACGACACCAATGGAGCTACAGATGAGCTATGAAATACTACAGAAATTACATCGAGCCCATCAAGGAGCAGCAAAAATGATACTCCTCGCTAGAGATACGGTCTTCTGGAATAGCATGAGACAAGACCTACAACGAATCTCTGATGAATGCGAATCCTGCCAGAAATACGCAAGGGCCCCATGGAAACCCGCACCCACTGTAAGAACACAACCAACACGACCTTGGGAACACATCGCAGCAGATCTGTTTCAATTTGACAATAAGACCTACCTACTTATAGCAGATTACTTTACCAAATACCCTATCATACACCAACTTCCTTACGGCTCATCAGCAGCCACAGTCGTACAAAAGATGAAGTAAAGCTTCTCCTTACTCGGTATACCCACACATGTCTTCACAGATAATGGGCCCCAATTTAGAGCCCCCGCCTTCAAACACTTCAGCAAGACATGGGAGTTTACCCACATCACATCAAGCCCATATTACCCACAATCAAACGGATTCATTGAAAGACAAGTAAAGAACGTTATAAAGAAAAATACAGCCGACCTTGACACGCTATGCTGACCCTACGTCAAACTCCAATCAGCAATCAATCTCCAAGCCCACTATGGCTGTTAACTCACCAATCCCTAAAAACAAACATGAAACAAAACATACAACTGCAACAAGTACAAAGAAATCAAATAAACCATTTAGCCAGTTCCAGAAGAAAACAGATCACAGACTTTACTAGAGGCCAGCAGATCAACGTTCGGAACCCATTAACAGGATTATGGATGCCAGCAGTCATAGCAGAAAAGAGACAAGAACCCATGTCCTACGATGTCCAGATATGAAATAGAATCATACGAAGAGCACACCACCACATACAAAAAGCAAACCACCCCCTTACACACTCCACCCCCCATACCTGATATGTCTATATCTAACCACGCACCCATCACGTCTAATACATATTCCATGCCGTAATGCACACCACCCCCTCTTCCCACAGCACCCACACTACCCGCAACCCTGCCGCTATCCGCACCACCCCCACCTCCCACAGCATCCACACTACCCGCAACCCTGTCGCAATCCGTACCACCCCCACTTCCCACAACACCCCCACCACTCCCCGATCCTAACCTCCCACACGTTACAGGTGTCGTTGTAACCACACGGTCCGGACGAATCTAACGAAAGCCGCAATGCCTAGACCTCTGATGGGATTCTCCACACAAGCTCGCCACACCCCATCCCTGTTCCCACCATCCCATTTCTTATATGGAGAAGAGGGGATGTTATATATATTTAACATATATATTGTCTTATTATTATACGCATATTACTATCACTCGCCATATAAGGAGCGACGTACATCATACGCGAGCCTAGCGCACTCCCGCGAATTCCTGCATGATCGTCATGCACGACAGACACGTTGCTATATAAAGCAGCCGATAGCCACATGTTAGGCACTTCTATACTAAATAAATATACATAAGCCTTGATGCTTTATTTCTTAACACAATTCATTAAAGTATATTATTTAATTTTTAAGACCAACTTCATATCTCAGAGATTACACTTAAATGATATCATATAAGAATGAGTATTCTATATATTAGTGTATGTACTTCTAATATTATAAATTGTTATAGAGTATATACATAGGTTTAGTTAGTAATATTTGTAATCTATTTTTTTGGATAAAAACTGGAATAAAATATTTGCATAATGTGAATTCCATATTTACACCTATGATATTTATAAATGTAGGATAAATATAGATAATTGATAATATAACAGACAGATTTATAAATGTATATTTACCTAAAATAGGATTCAAGTTATAAGGGATTGCAGAGTATTCCAAATTGTATATGTATAAGCTGATTATGAAGAAACTTACTAGATTATTGTAAAATTACCAATAATATATTATATATTACTATTAACTTATATAGATTATCAGTTTAATGAATATATATATATATATATATATAGGGGCGTCGGAACGATATTTTTTATGGGGGGGGCTATTTATTTCTATGTTATATTATATATCCTATTATGTATTACTAATATAATTACTAACTATATCTTATTAATATCGTATACCTTTTTAGTCTATGTTAACCCTTTAATATTCAATTAATAATATTTAATTTGTATAACAATGAGTAGGAATATATTAGAAAATAAATAATAAACATTACATAATTTATTATTATATAAATATAGATTTTTATTTATAAATATACACATCTCAATTGTGTGCATTATTTTTTGATTGATATTTGCCAATACTTATGCATTTAATCTACTATCTAGCATAGTAGATCGTAACAACGTATTTATTATTCGTAGCTTAAGCTTAGTAATTACTAAATCCACGCTAACATGACACAGAACTTGAGGGGTAAACCAATACAATTTGATCAAATATCTTATGCCAGAAAATATTTTTTGAATTTTAGGATATTGTTCCATCATGTATATGTTTATCCTCATCAGATGGTATTGAACATATTGATTGATTTGAACATATGGTAATTCGATCTTTCAATCGTTAATTCTTCATACATTTTTTAATAACATTTGTTTAGTGTAGAAAATTAATAGTATTAATAAGATTAATCTAAAAAAACAAACCTTTTTTCATGAATTATATTATTTGTAATAATGATTACTTTAATTTATGAGAATGTATAAATAATATTTTCTTAGTATAAAATGTGGTTATAATTTTCATCATTATGGAATCAAACAACTCAGTATATTTTATTCTGTAATTACTAATGATAAAGTATACCTATTAACATATTAACTGATAATATCTAATCACATTCTTATATTAACATAACATTAACAATGTTATATTATTTTATCAATATGAGGTACCTTACATAGTCTTTTGAACTTTAATTACTATTCATCTCATACATATTTATAATAATTTATATTATATGTCTTATTATTCTCAGAATTAGATATACTTAGAAAATTAAATTAGATATATTTAAAATAAAAATAAATTATTATAATATTTTATTATAAACATTTATTATAAGCTATTTTGTATTTTATAAAATGTTTTATATAATTTGTTTATAAAAGTATGTTATTAACCTTGAATCAATATAAAAACTTGTATATATAAAATATAAAATACTTTTGTTTCTATATCTTCAATGAATGTGTGCAAATTATTTCTATCATTATTCAATTTAATTAGAATAATCTTTACTATTATCTGATCCTTTATGTTTATTTATTATTGATTTTTATTATCATTTATATATAATTATAATCATATATGCTTTCAAGTATATTTTTTATAAATGTTACCTTCAATAGTATTTGTTGGTATCATGAAAGCTTTCACCTTCATATCCAAGCTTTCAAATATCAAACTTTAAATATTCATAGAAAAAATATTTGACTTATTCATATTATTTAATAATAAATTTGCAATATATTTGTGGTCATTGGTAATATAATCTAATTCTTTATATTATTACAGTGCATCGATTAAACCACTATATTGATCTAATGTTGTTTTAGTACACGATTTTCGCAGTCCATCTAGTTGGGCATATTGGTTTCAATGTATTTGATTTGTTATTATTAGTATTATATATAATCCAGAATTTGATCGTTTGTTCATATAATAATCCCACATCATGAACCACTCTCAAGGCTTTTCTTATATTTATATTATTATCTAATGATTATTCTATTAAGTTTGTGCGATGAGCTCCACATTATGAATACAAAGTTAATGGCTGTCTATTCATTATTATAGTCTTTATACTATTATAGACATATTAGTGCACCATCATATGACTTTCCTCTTAATTTAGAAATAGGCAAGTTAAGAATTTAAAGTTCAGATATCATTAAATTTGCTATATTTAAGTTGTATCCTCAATCATATTGCATATTAATATGCATATTTCTTTAATTTATAGTTTTTATGTCAAATATCGAACAACCAAAATGTCCTGCTCACTTCCGGATATATCTTGAATTCCATCCCGTTGAATTAAGAAATTTACATTAATATCTTATAATCAAATATTTAATAATTTAGATTTAGATAGTTGAATAATTTCATTCATAATATCGCCAGATACAAGTATCTCTCATAAATTCTCTCATGAATATTATCATATGTCATGGATGGGGGGGGGGGGCAAACAATACTTAGCCCCCCCCATATGTTTGGTAAAATTCTTTAGAAACATTTTTTATTAACAAAGACAATATACTAGATTTAATATATATACAATTTATTAATAAATGTTAAGTATTCCCATATGTTTGGTAAAATTCTTTAGAAAATTGTTTTATTAACAAAGACAATATACTAGATTTAATATATATAAAATTTATTAATACACATTTCATGGGGGGGGCAAAACATACTTAGCCCCCCCCCCATATTTTTGAATGGGGGGGTCCGATACCCCCCGCCCCCCCTGTTCCGACGCCCCTATATATATATATATGCATAACTATATAATCTAAATATAGCAGGAGAGTGGAATTCTGTATATTTACAATTATTGATATGAATATATTGAATATATTGAGGTTACTATATACATTAATAAAATATTATATTTAAGAATATATTTTGTATGTATCTTATCTAATAATAAGCAATATCAATATACTATTATAAATATTCTTTCAAATTTAATATAAAATTTATAATATGCTAAATTATAAAATTGAAAATATTTATAATTAAAATAATTGAGAATTTATTATAATATATTTTAATATTTAAGATTTTAAAGCAAATAATAAAAAATTGTACGAATAAAACTAATAACTAAAATAATTACCTTAAAATAAACTTAAATAATGAATTCAGAAACTGTATATACATGCTATCTTAATATATATTATTTATATGAAAATGTACAATTTATTACAAAAATTATCTAATATATAAAATATTATTTTTATCTAGGTAGTATTATAGGCTTATTATATAAATTTTAATGATTAAAGTATCAGAATAATACTATAATATATAATTGTTATGGGTGGAATGTGCTTTTTAATAATTATATTAATTCTATAGTTTAATATATTTCATCATGTGGACAAATTATTGACTAATGTAATTCAATGTTTAACATACTTATGATAATTTGATTACATACTTACTTAATACATATTTAAAATAAATTAGTTTTGCAACAAGTCATAGGGCAATGATAACGAGTATTGCCATTAGTAACAACATTACACAGAATATGTTTAATTTGCTTAATTATCTGAAATGTGATGGTAATTTATGGCAATTAATTAAATACTATCTAAACAACAGCACATATTCTAGGTACTTCCAGGTAAGTATTCATAACATTGTTCCCTTAAAATCTAATAGTGCGCACTGTATTACACGTGTATTCCGTACAAGTCACTAACCATGCTGATAACAAGTTTTGAGTAAATGTAAGCTAACAGTAGCAGAGACCCACAATACAACAGCGACGTCCTGTAGATAGTCATGTGACGCGTTGAAGATATCCTCCGACACTTCACGTCACATCCTCCACTGATTTTGTAGTCTTTATGCGCTATGCTGACATTGTTGAATACCTCAATTCCTGTATTATAATACATATTATATATATATATATAAATTTATATATATATATCATCTATATGAATTATACCAGTAACCTAATGGAATCCTATTCATTTAAAAAATATATATATATATATATATATATAAGTATGTAATAGTAATGTAATAATGGTGTGCCTACCTTCAGGAATAAGTTCAGTCATGGCGTAATTACAGCGTATTCCTTGTGACTCTCAGTTAACCATGTTACGATGATATCTATAAATTAAGTTTAATGTTGAATGTTAGATTTTAAATAATTTCAGAAATACTATTAATAATACTATTACACTACATATGAATATGAACATTGTATATTTTATTTTTCCTGAATATTGAATTAATATACGGAAGGATATTCAGAAGCTAAAAATAGCTTATATTAAGAATATCCTTATAACAAAAATATAAAATATTGATGATAATATTAAAATAAGAAAATATAATAATAATAAGGGTGTAATGAATATTAATATTAAATATATACATTAATAATAGTAATAGTATGCATAATAATAATACTTATCTACATCAAATAAAAAAAGTAATAATATTATAAAAGCAATGAATTTTTAAATAAGATTACATGATATATTATTAAATACCTAATTGTTGAACATATTGGTTACAAAAGTGTGACTAAACTAGTCTATAATAGCTATTATATGATTTTATATGTATTGGTAGATTATTTCAGCAAATATGTTCATAATAGGTTATATTATATTTTGTTAAGTTGGTATTAACTAAGGTATTTTGAATTAATTGTTATCCCGCATAAGTAGAGAGTTGTAATTTAAATAAATTTATAATTATTTGTGAAATTTCCTAATTCTAAACATAATTTTACAGGTGTTATAGACTATAAATATTATCCTCATTAGTTCTATTTGTTAATGATAATATATTCTTATAGCTTTGTTTTGAGCTATACTTATATGTTTTTATGATAATAATAATTATTCCCCTATATACGAGTACAATAAATAAGATGGAAATGAAATACAGAATAATATATTAGCTTTAAAATATGGATAGGTACAATATTATTTATTTTTCTTAGAATTGATAATCCATAATAAAGTTTAGATTTAACCATATTAAGCTGAGTTCACAACAAGAATCCGCACGGATATCTCGCACGGATATATATTTAAAGCATTCATAAATCCGGACAGAAAATCTGAGTATAACGCACGCCGTGTTTTGTGCGTTCAAATTCCTCATATTCCTTCATAATTCCGTTCAGTGCTCGGATTTTATAGAATATTTCGTAAATAAATCCGTACGGATTTATCCGAACATTTAAAATTGATTTCACACCTAAATTTAACTAATATTCTCGGATTTTAAATCCGTTCGGGTTATCCGTACAGATTCTTGGTGTGAACTCAGCTTTAGTGTGTAGTTATCAATTCATGTTTGTATCAATTATAACACCAAGGAGTTTGATTAATTTTTTGTGAATAATGACAGTATTATTTAATATAATATAGAATTTAGCTTTATTATAGTTAAAGTTAGCTTTATTAAATATTAAATATTTATTTTGCTTAAATTAATTATCAATTTATTTAATGATAGCCATGTATCAATATGTTTTAAAGTTTTATTCATAGAATTTTCCATTACATCAATATTATTTTCACAGAATATAATAGAAGTGTCTAATTAGCGAATTTAATATTAACTATGTCATTTATAAATATTAGAAATAATAAGAGTTTGAGGACATATCCTTGAGGGACACCAAACTTAATTTATTTTGTTGGGATTTAGAATTATTTAATATTATAAATTGATTTATATTATTAAGAAAGGATATTAATAATTTTAAAGCAACTCCGCTGAAACCATACTTCTCTAACTTAATTATTAATAGATTATGACTGATGGAGTCGAAGGCTTTCTTTAGATCTGTAGATATAGCTGCACAATATTTAATTTCATTTGAAACTATAGCTCTAGTTAGGTCAGTAAATGCGTCGGAGGTTGAAACACCTTTATTTAAAACCATATTGTACATTATTAATTATTTTATTTTTGTCCTTACCTATATAAATCTAGTTTTAAGACTTTTTCTAACATTTTTGAGAAATATGATGATAGAGAAATTTGCCTATAATTAGAACCCAGTAAGGGCGCAGTATCATGGATACCTATCTAACACGAATTATTGAATCTTACTATTTGATATTGATTAAACAGTTTCAAAGAGGTATTGATCCTTGATGCATTATAATAAAATTTGAACAAATATAAATCAATGATACTCAACGTATCTGTGTTTAACACATATCATGTGATTATATTATTCTTAAATTAATTATAAATTATTGATACTTAATGGATATTTGTTTAATGCATATCATATGAATCAGTATTCAAAATATATTCTCTCATATTCAAAATAACTAGACGTATGTGCACATTGTACGTCGTTAACAAAAATGTAGCTATATGTAAATGTATATATATATATATATATATAAATATATATATATATACACTTATAGTGTGTGATATGTTATTAATTCATAATAGTTATTCGTATAAATATTATATAAAATTTATTGTTCAACAACAAGAGTATGCCAACATTATTAATTTAAAAGTAAAATTATATTATTTTATAAAATTTTTTTATTTTGAAATATTTATTTAATTATAACTAATTAAAGATTAGTAATCAATTATTATTTAAATTTTATATTTAATGTAATAATCTTAATTATATAAATAAATTATTATTTATAATTTAAATTTTATTGAATAGTTAATATTTCTTTTCAAATTTTATAACGCGAGTTAGGTAAACCAGACCAGGTATTACATTGATAGTCAATAATATCATAATTAAATTGATAATTAAGATGATATAATTTGAAATAATGTTCAGTTAATTGCTCAAGATTGAACTTATAATAATTTAAAATTTATTTAAATAATATTTATAACATAATATTTAAAACATTAAAATGTTATTAATATATGATTTATTAATTCTAATAATTTAAATTATAAATACAATTGATAAATAATTTTATTATATTTTATGAAATATGCATGTATCCATGATATATATTCAACACGTATCCATGACTTCTATTCAACACGTATCTAAGATTCGTATCAAACACGTGTCCATGATACATATTACACACGTATCCATGATATATACTAAACACACATCTATGATATGTATCGAATACATAGCCGCATGATCTGCATCGAACACTAATCACTTTGCATTAATGATACGTGTTCAACACATATCATATACGTATTGACTGATATTGCTACTTACTGGGAAGGATCATCAATATTACCGGATTTATATTTAGTTGCGATTTTAGCAGTTTTTAGACAATTAGGAAATATATCCTATTGTATACAGAGATTACTTAAATATAATAATATATTACTTATTGAAGAACAAATTTGAATAATTAGTTTAAATGAAAAGTTATAATAATCAGTACTATTTGTTGGTTTACTTTTTTAAATGATATTAGTTATTTTAATTTGAGTAATGGGAGTAATAAATAATGAATTTGTATAGTTATTATGTATATAATTAGATGTATTATTGGTATTAATATTTTTTTCAGATTTATAAACTAGCTTCTCACGTATGTTACAAAAGGATTGATTACAATTTTCATACCGTTTATTACTTTCTATTATATTAGGAACTATATTATCATTTTTGTTATTGTGTATAATAGTATTTATTTTATGCCATATCTTCTTGAGGTTGTCTCTGATAAAATACTGACTATAGTAAAAGCGTTCAGCTTTATTTATGATTTTCAAAAGAAAATTGTTGTATTTTTTATAATTAGTTACATTAAATACAGAGTATGGGGTAGTGAGAAATGCGATTTAATGGAAATGGACTGAGAACGATTTGAAATTATACTATTGAACTATGTGACTCTATTGAACTATATGACTTTATTCCTAATTTATTGGTTTCGTCGAATTCATGTTTAATATATGGAGATTTTAATCTACCCGGAATTGATTGGCTAGCAGGATCTGGACACACTAGGATTGAGAAATACTTCTACTCATTCACTCAAAAAGAGGCTCTAGTACAGCTAGTTGATTTTAATAATCGTAAATCTAATTTCCTTGATCTGATCCTTACTAACAACATTTTTATTGTCTCATCAATATCTCCAATCAATCCAATTAAATATGATAAACATGTGAGTGATCATATTTCTATCTATTCGTGTATTCTTCATCCTTATTCATCTTCTAATACGTCTAATCATTATTTTCGAAGTTCAGCATCTTACAACTTTAGAAAAGCTGAATTTATTACTATTAAATCAGAACTAATGTCCACTGATTGGGATGCTTTCCTCAATAACTCTATTGATGGATTAGTTATGCTAAATAATTTTTATAATTTACTTATTAAAATTTGTAATAACTATTCCCCTTTATATTCGCACAAAAAATATAAATTTCATATTCATATAAAAATATTATTAAATAAATGCAGACATTTACATAAAAATATTAACAATTCTATTAGTTATGTGAAATGGCGAATATGTCAATAAGAATTTTATATTCTTCTAAAACAATATTTTATTGATAAAGTATAAAATTTAGTATTAAATTCAAATAATAAATCGCTATTTTATAAGAATTTAAATGATAAGCTCTATACATCTAACTCTATATAACCTTTATTATGCTCAATTACAAATAATATAGTAACATCTTACGATGAAAAGGCTGTCCGTCTTTCTCGCCAATTTAGCTCTGTATTTATTAATAATAATAGTACTAGTGTTAATTTTCCTTTTATAGCTAGACCTACACCTAATATTAACCAATTCTCTAATTATCCTATATCTCCTAATAATGTTAGAAAATGTCTATGTTTACTGCCTAATAAATATAATAACTCCCCTGACGGGTTACCAAAGGCTATTTTAAAAAATTATCCTATGAAATTTGTTATCCCTTATCAATTATATACACCCTTATTCTTTAATCTGGAACTTGTCCTAGTATTTGGAAAAAGTCTTTCATTATACTTATATTTTAAAAAGGTGATCCATCTCTCGCTATGAATTACAGACCAATTAGCTTACTCCCTAGTTTATTAATTTTTTTCGAAAAAATACTCTCTTACCATTTATCCTATTATTTACGAACCAACGGTATCCTAACTGAGCACCAGTTTGGGTTTCTATCTGGTAAATACACTGAGTTACAGCTTTTGAACTTTTATGGTTGAATTTTAAAATCAAAAAATGAATATATGACATCGGATATTACTTATATCGATATGGCTAAAGCTTTTGATAAAGTGTCACACTCAAAATTGTTATATAAGCTAGATTATTATGGTATTAGGGGGAATGTACATAACTGGATAGCTTCTTATTTATCTAATCGAACTCAATGCATTAAAGTCAATAAAACGTATTCTAATTATGTACCTGTTACTTGTGGTGTTCTCCAAGGTTCTGTGATAGGTCCCTTACTATTCCTTATATACATAAACGATCTTCCTGATACAATAAATCCACATGTATTAACATCGTTATTTGCAGATGATGCGAAGCTAGCTAATAGCTTTAAATTACACGTGACAAATGATATGCAAGAAGCTCTAAATAGTCTATGCAAATGGATGTTTGACTGGGAACTAGAACTGGCTCCTTCTAAATGCGTTGTTATGAGAATAGGATGCAATGACCACCCCCCAGTTTACTCATTGAATGGAGTACTTTTACCTATTGTCAAGCAATACAAAGATCTGGGTATCACTTTCTGTGATAATCTTAGTTTCAATATACATATTAATTCAATATGCTCAAAAGCATATATACTTATTAATAGAATTTATAGATGCTTTATTACTAATGACTATGTATTCCTTTTACAAGCTTATATAAACTATGTGCGCCCAATACTAGAATATAATTCATCAATTTGGAATCCTCATACAAATTATATAGGTAATGCTAAAGCTCTAGAAAGAGTCCAAAGACTATTTACTAAAAGATTATTCTATAGATGTAATATTAGCATGGCTCCTTATTCTAATCGTTTAATTTATTTTAATATTATATCTCTATCTCACCGCAGATTAATTAGCGACATGGTACTCACATACAAGATTCTGAATGGACTTATGGATGTCGAGGCTACATCTATATTTGATACGTATAGCAGCCAATGCAGAGGCCCTCTAATCAAACTACGACCCAGAAAATGTAAATCTACGTATTACCTAAACTATTTTAGAGTTCCTTCATTATGGAATTCGCTTCCCAATAATATTTCATCATGTAAATCTGTCAATTGCTTTCGTGTTATGTTAAAAAATTCTTATTGGCTAAATTCTTATAAATGTTCACACTTATGATGTTTTATATATCTTTTTATATATATATATATATGTGCTTTCTTTTATTTATTTATTTATTTATTTTTTTTAACACTACATATATTTCATTTGATTGTGATATTTTGCTAGAGTTTTTTACATATCTGGATTGTGTGCAGCCTAATTCTAGAGGGCAGGATATGTCATACCACCCCTTATCAAGGACTATCTCCATCCCTAGGGATTGTATCCATCACATATGGGCCTGTTCACCCCGAGACTTCCGCTCTAGTTTTTGTTTCACACATTCAGTTTGTTATATTTAACACTTTCACTATATTCATGTTTATTTTGGAATATGTTTAGTACGCGGCCCGTTTAAATCAATTTTATAATATATTTATTTTAATTTCTTATTTCGTGTCGGTTTGTTTCGCTTTATTTTAAATTCACTACTATTATTATAATTGTATTCGTGTTGCTAAACAATCAACTATTTATCTATCTATCTATCTATCTAAATGTATGACAAGAACCAATATGGGGCGGTGCAACAAATACCAATTGACTTAAGGCGTTTAATAATACGTTGGTCAAACGTATAAAATGTGGAGGAAAGGTATAATATGACCAGTATATAACCAAACTTATTAATCGGGTCGCATAGTATATCACACGTAATCTTAGTAAGGCCCTTTTCAATAGATTTAAAGGGAAAATGGTCGTTTTGGTAAGTATTTGGAATATTGTGAATGGATAGGTAAGAGCCTAGTTTGTTAGCGACATAACATTCTAGAATATTGGAGAAGACTGACGAGATTAATAATAGTTTTTAAGCTGTGATGGTTTAAATAAGAGTTTTTTAATAATGGGCCCATTGAAGAATTCAGTAAATTTTGACGAAGTATATCAGTATTGTAATTCATTCATACCATCACTGCCACCACCATTCATCATGCCATGTTTATTGACTTCTATTTAGCGTAACTTTCATCCCCATCATTCAAAAAATCCATCATAACCCGGGTTAAAATTTACTGAATTCTTACCAACACAGTTTTACCGAAGATTATAAATTATATTTCAGGGAATTTGTACACAGATAATTTTTATATATATGGTTATTAAAAGTAAAATATATGATCATTATATAACATAATTACAGTTGTAGGTTAATATGGGCATAACATTTCATATCTAATATTATTTACTTAAAATAATATACTGTTTTAGTCTAAATAATTAAAAATATATTAATATTTATATAATTATTATATTATAATAATATAATATAATACATTTTTATTCTGAATTATCTAGTATTATGTAGTGTGACATTTAGAATTAACTATCAACCCTTATATTATATAATATATATATATATATATATATATATATATATAATATTATATTATTATAATAATTATTATAATTATATAAAAATATATATAATTATTATATATTAAATATATAATTATTATATAATAATTATAATATATTAAATAAAATATAATATTTGTTTGATATGTGTGTTTGTCACACATATTATGTGTGTGTATATCATATACAGTATATGTGAGTATGTGTACTTTATAGTCAATATATATTAAACACTTAAATATAATTAATCAATTTAATTAATAATTGTTATTTTATATAATTTAACTTATAAAGTTTAATTTTTAACAAATATTAAATTATATCATAACATTTATGCTAATTTCTAGATAGTCTAATGAATGAATTATGTTTATTCGTAGTTGATATTTTGGTGAAATATAACTATTAGTATATGTTCATATATATCTTAAATATAATATTATAATAATTATTATTTATATTTTAAATATATAAAATTATTTAAAAATTAAAATATTTGAAAATTATATTTAAAAATTATATTTATATATTAACAATAAAAGTAATTGTGTATATTTCACCTCTGTAGTATAACAATATAATTTATTTTATAAATCGAACAACTTTACTCTTATATAAATCGTATATAAATAACATGTTATATATATAATTAAATAAATTTATATATATAAATAATTTGAAATAAAAAAATAAAACACTTGTTTCTTCGCATAATATTTTCAATAGGTGTCTACATTTTTATCAATTTATGTCAACATGAGAAAAAATAGGTAATAACTCACTTTATTAAAACCTATTTATTATAAAATTATAATATTATATATTATTATATATATTGCACAAATACTCTAATACAAAAAGTTGGTTCAAGTTTTTATGTTTAGAATTAACATTACATTTCAATTTATCGCCCTATTTTTTTAAAGAATCATCATATTTTTTTTGATACTCGTGATAACAATATATGAATCATCATCAAATAACCTACTTACTCTATCAATTGTATGACATTTATATTCCATATAGGAATTGCGTTTTAATTTATATATTATGTTTATATTAACATGATACTCATAACAATTTAAAATTTTATATATATGGTTTATATTTAAATTAGGTTTTAAATAAATATATTTGTGAATAATATTACACTCATCAACATCGGAATCAACATATATATATATATATAGGTATTACATATAGGTATTCCTATATTGTATTACAAACAATATATCTAACATATAAATATAAATTTATTATATGATATATATATCATGTATACATAGTATAATACTATTAATAGTAACTATATGAATCATAATATGATATACACATATAGTATATGATACATATAGTAATACAAATTATATTAAATATGTTAGTTATTCAATGAATAACTTATTCATATAATATATATGTATATATATATATATATATATATATATATATATTTAGAATGTGACTATAGTGTAAACCGGTAAAATAACTAGAATCAATGTGTGCATCATTATAATGGTACCCTCATTCAATGATTGATCAAAGTAAATATATATATATTATGAACATATATATTAAATATTTAAACATGATAGTTAGTAAAGTAAATCTAAATAAAAATTGCATTCATTACATATCTTATTGATATTACTTAATATACTCGACTTAATTACTAAACAGGTAGATTAATTTACAGTATAAATATAAGTTTATAATAAGTAAATATAATATTTAGTTCAATAAACGAGCTTCTCTGAAGTTGCATGAAGCGCACTTAGTTAATTGAATATATTCATCTATACACTCTCAGAGTGACTCTGATTTGACACTATTATAATTATCTCCGTTTGTAGTACATATTAACTAAATTAGTATAATAACTATAAAGTATATATATATCTATATAGGTTAATAATAATGAATAAATAATAGTTTAAATAAATAACAAATATACAATGTAATACATTGAATGTATAGATGTTTAAAATTATGTAATTTCTACAGATATTGAATAATAAACATAAATATCCTATATAGACAATGGATAAATATTACTATATAAACTTCATAGAAAGTAATAAAATATATATCTATATATACACATTTATAATATATAATTATAATTAATATCATCAAAGATATAACACTCCCTATGCATGCAGCGTAATTTAGTAATATCCCCTGCCGCTGCTAGCAGTAGTATCGAAATCACTGAAATAGATTTAGGTTCGGCTCTGTTTACATACAACAATGTTTTAATTGCTCTATTAAATTACATGCAATATAAATTAGCTTTTACTTACTAAATATATACTTATAGCATTTAAAACATACATATAATATTTGTTTGTTATATATTAGTAATGAACACGTTTTCATCATATAAATATTAATTTAAAGCATATTATTTAACATTTTAAAAGTGTATAGTTAAATACGAATTTAAATTATAAACAACACATAGTTCCTAAAAGTAACCCGCTATAGGTGGCACTGGGGTATTTTGTATACAAATTCGAATTACACAATTTCGCGTAAGTGTTATATATTTCCTTCGGAAAATCTTTGATATCATCATCTGATACAAACAAATTCATAAATAGCATACATATATTTTCTATATATTTTTGTTTTCAAATTAAAATTATAAAGGTAATTACTTCCCATTAACATTTATATTTTAAAAGAGTACATATTTTATATTTTTTTAATTATAATTAGTAATAATAATAATAATAATACTAAATAATAATTTGAATTAAGACATTATTACAAAATATAATGAATATTTTGGGTATATATAATCGTGGATGAAATTTTTGATATATAAGGATTAATTCTGGATAACTTGCAAAGTAATTTGGGACGACTTTAAATTACAGTTAAATTATATTTTGTATAGAAATATTATTATCAATATAATGATATTAACAACTATGTTATAATTAAAGTAAACTGGGACAAATTACAAAGTAATTTTTAATGATTTTATATGATAGTTAAATATTATTAATAAACTTAAAAATTAATATATTTTATTCCAGTTATATAAGATATATTAATATATACTGTAATAATAATGAATACTGAACAGATAAGTCTGATATATTTAGGTTAATTGTTTTTAAATAATATAAACCCTTATATAGGTATTGTTAAATCTGATAATAAAATCATGTAATTTATTGTATTTGTTTATATAGATTTTTTCAAATTTAAAGATATAATATTTTTTAATTTATTTAAGGGGATCCTGCATATAACACACAATTTGCCACTTTCGTGTATAAATAGATAGGAAAAACATAGGTCCACTAAAAAAAATAGAACTGATATTCTATTCATTCAATTGACCTAATTTTTTTTGTAATATATTCATAATATATACATGCATAGGAAAATAGAAAGTTATTTTTAATATTATTATTTATTATATTATATATATCTACATTAAAAATTAGCGATACTAAAATGATGGTATTTCTATAGAAATTATCATTTTATACAATGAATTCTGTACATTTTATTAATTATCTCTCTATTTTACTATTCACATAATTAAATTCTATATAAAGCAACAAAAATTAATATTATAATTATAATAGTTTACATGTTCTATATTTTTGAATGCACATACCTAGTGCGAAATAATTATTCTGAGAGAACAGTGTTTGTAGTTTGACAGCATAAAAATGTAATATTGAATAGTATATAATATAGCATTATCTTATTGTCATAAAACACATCTTTATGCAATTTCTAGATTGAATTCATATCTAATTTTTTTACAGATACTAAAAAACAATACATTAAGTATTATTATGTAATCAAAAAAAATATAAAAAAAAATAAATTATCATCACTTTAAATGTGCAGGATCCCCTTAATAAACTTTATTATTTTTTAAATATCATATTTTATAATAAAATTAAAATAAATGTATTATTTCAAATCATATTACATTACCTATATATGTATATTAATAATATTACTATAAACAATGTAAACTATCAGTACTTATTACTACTACTATTACTACTTAATGTCATATAAAATTACTTTGTGAGTAATCGCAGATTACTTATAATATTTAATAATATTTATTTATTGAAATCACAAATATATAGCTGATACAAATGGACTCCTCAAGAAATCATAGACTTATACATTTTATAAATAACTGTGAGGGGCCTAGGTCAATATAAAATAAAATAGTATATTTTTTTTTGTGTTTTTATTTATCGTTTATTAAGTTCTTGATAAATACAAGAGAAAAACAAGATCTGCCTTGAGTTGATTATTGCCGTTATTAATATCATATAAAATACAAAACAAATGTATTATATTCATATTTACTGATTATAAAATCTTACATAGTATATAAATAAATAATAATAGTATCTACCTATACATATTTATAAATACTATTATTTCTCTCAATAATAATATTTAAATAGTACTTAAATTCCGGCGAAACATGAATATATGGCAAAGATTGGATATTTTTTTTTACTGAAACTACAATAACTTCTGAAATAAATAAGAGGATGACTACATTTTTAAAATCTTAATTAAATATATATCTAATAGATATTATCTATATATATTAAATTATAGAATTATATGATGATGAGAATGAGACCTACAAGACACTAATTTTAAAATAACAAAATTTCCATTAATTTCAAGGAATTTCCACTAACTAAGTTATACTTTTAGCTAATACTAATACTAATACTTAATGTGGGAGACGATCATAAAGGACAAGTTGAGGGTTACAGGTTACATTTGAAATACAAGTTAATAGTATATATATATATATATATATATATATATATATATATATATATATATATTGTATAGATATTTGTGGGTTATTTGGTTTAATTGGTTTAGTTTTGTCCTGTTTGATTTTGTTAAGCTACATTACATCCCAAAGTGAGCCTATACAAATTTATTTCGCATTTAAAGTTTAACCTTTAACCCTCAACTCGTCCTTTTTGATCGTAACCCCTTAATATATATGAAGAGATATTTATTATGCTAAGTTTTCAAAGATTCGCATACATTTATCAAGTAGATCAAACATTATGGATGTGCAAAGAATCAAAATTAAGTTTAAAAATAAAGAGCAGTAATATCAGTTTTTAAAAAAAATTATAAATATTTTACTATTATTTAATGCTTATTTATGACACTTATAGTTACTTTTATTCATCGATACTTATATCATTTTAAAGATAATTGTTTACTGATGGTTATATAATATAATTTTTAATATAAAAATATAGTTATTTCTTAAATAATATGTTTCGTCGGCCCTTAAAGTCATCCTAAATTATGTTGTTATTCATCTCAAATTATTTATTTATCTTTTGAAAACTACCTGATTCGAGATACCTATTTTGTATTTATATGTGTTCTTATATTTATTTTATATTTGTATTAAATTAAGTGTGTTTGTATTTGAATATGATGAAGTTTATTTTATTTAAATGCAAATAATATAAATATTTGTATTTATATTTATTTTTTAATTTTTAATATTTGTATATGATAAATGTATGACCCCATCCCTGCTATATACAATGCAGCCTAGATATACAATATAGTTTTTATGTGTATTTTATAACCTTTGATTCAAATGAGATAATAATAATATATAAAATATCAAGTAAAGATGAAGTTTAATTTCAGACAATACTATATGAATTGATGCCAATCGTTTTTTTAAATATTAATATATTTATGATAATTATATATTTATATTTAATTAAAATATAAACAATATTCGCTAATCATTAAATCGTTTTATCAAATTTTGAAAATGTTAAATAATAAAATAAAATAAAACTCCTAATTTGGTAATAAGTTGTAAACCACACCTAGAATCATTAACCATATGCAGTTGAAAGTTCTAGGTGTGAAAACAATGTGTTGAATACATCAATAAAATAGGTGTTCAGACATCAATGTTCACACACAGTTACCTATCATTACTCCAAACACCATTAAGGTGTTAAATGTCTTCTAGATTCATTAATATAGAACTTGTATAGTGATTTATATATATTTAGAGGTGTAAAAGAATAAAACATATTAATTAAACTATATTCTAGTTTATATGTGTTTAAATATTTGATAATAAATCTAGTTTATATATCTATGAGATAATTTATTAAAAAAGTTAATACACAAATTGATGAAATTAAAATATAATATAATTCTATGTTATATTAATTTTTATATAAATATCTATTATTATTATTATAATTATTATTATTATTATTATTATTATTATTATTTTAATTATTTTAATTGAATTAAATTTATTTAATACCAATTATATATATATAATTTTTAATAATAAACCCAAATAAATAATATAAAATAAAAACGTAAAATAAAATAAATTTTAAATAATAAATTATTAACTTAGTAGTAATTATAGTATTATTATTAACTTATAGTTTATTATTATTATTATTATTATTATTATTATTATTATTATTATTATTATTATTATTATTATTATTATTATTATTATTATTATTATTATTATTATTATCATTATTATTAACATTATAATTATTATTATCATTATTGTTCATAATTATTTCAAAATTAGAATACTAATATTTATTTCAGTGATTATTATTATTATTATTATTATTATTATTATTATTATTATTATTATTATTATTATTATTATTATTATTATTATTATTATTATTATTATTATCATTATTATTAACATTATAATTATTATTATCATTATTATTATCATAATTATTTCAAAATTAGAATACTAATATTTATTTCAGTGAATATTCGTTTCATATTTTACTAAGAAGCATCAAAAACTCATAGGTCATCGAAGATAATAATTTCTCTAAAGAATATTTGGTGACATAGCAAATGCATACTGATAATATTTATATACATATTTCTACAAATTTCATGTGATCGATTAATGTATATGACGATGTTGTTAACCACATATTTATTGATATATCAAATATTCATATACAAATATAAGTTTTATTTGTATATATATATGTATATTATATAACAGTTAATAATGTATATTAATTTTTACATTTTTATAAATGTTGTAATTATGTATCTATTATTTGAAAATAGTATAATAAATTATCCAGAATTAATTTATTTCGCTGCCATTTATTGCAGGGGTTCACGGTCTTTAGATTTCAATGTAATTAGATAGGACTTTTTTTTTTTTGAAAATTCAAAAACTCAAGAAATAATTAAGATTTTCACATAATTTAAATTGCATAACATTAAGATATATTGTGTTAATTATTCTTTAGGAATTCTAAATGATTAGAATAATAGTTTTGAAAATATCAACATTTTTAAAAAATAAAAAATTTTTAAAAATAAAATATTTATTTAAAAAATTTAATTATCAATTATTTATAAACTCTACATCTAATCACAAATATTTTCTATAGCTAGAATATACATATAATACTAAACATACTTTGAAAATTTGAACAAGTTTAGTAAATTATTCATTGAGAAATAGAAATGTTCATAAAAAAAACTTATATTCTGAGATAATTGATTTTAAAGATTGACTATATTATTTATCTGCTTTTTGACATTTATTATTATGGTAAAAGTTAGTTTAGCTAATTCTTACAATTTTTATATTATATTTATATAACTTGTATAATTTGTCATGCTTTTGAAATAAATTGCATCTTTATAAATTATTATTATTATATATTATAGTTGCATATGAAAGAATAAAAATATACAAAAAATAAATTTTATTATAATTATGATTGATTTTTTTTTTATTAGATATTATAAAAGTAATCCACTTCCATAATCCTTTGATGAAATTTGCCTTCTTTGTCTTTCCCGTCTCCCTTCCCTAGATTCTGTCACCTGTTTCTTCTTAGAGGCTTTCACTCTTGTAGCATCTCTAGCCGCCGCATCTACCCGTAAAATCTATAAAATTGAAATATTGTAAATATTTTATGATATTATATTCCAAAATAAACACATTTATCTGACGTTTTATAAATAATATATGATAATTTTATATAGATATATAATAGTTATATATTATATATATATAATATAAAATTAGATTAGCATAAATATAATAAAATTTAATTGTTTTGTTTCAATATTATCAAATTGAAATATTGTAAATATATTATGATATTATATTCCTATATAAACACATTTATCTGACGTTTTATAAATAATATATGATACTATTATATAGTTATATAATAGTTACATATTATATATGATATAAACCTTGATTGTATCTCGATTACGCCTCGAAAGTTGTCGTTTAGTCAATCGACCCATATCAAATAATAATAATAATGAAATGAGGCTATCTTATTATTATAGAACAAAGCCAACGGCCAATCACTAGCATTTATAAAATGAAACCAACAGATGGCGCTGGTAATAACAGATGGCGCTGAAAAACAGTGTATAATATATGTAAACCATAATTTTTGCGCCATTTTTTTAATTATTATTTTAATAGAAATAGGTAGTGTTATAAAATTATGTTTTTTTATGCTTTATATATATTTTTAACATATGATATTTTGACATATCATACATTATACATGTAGTAATCTATTTTAAAAATAAAATGTTGTTTATAATTTTTTTTATTTTAAAGACCGTGAATAATAAGCAAAGTAATTCAGTAAATAAACAAGAAGCTAAATATTCATATAGTCTCAGTACCAAAAGTCATTGAATTAGCCTTATAACAAAAGTATTTATCTATTAGCAGACCTATCTTATCATTAGTTATTAAATTATTGCTTAAATAAAAATAATTTAGATATAAATTTATATTAAATAAAATTATACAATAATAGCTAAATATTCATATAGTCTCAGTACCAAAAGTCATTGAATTAGCCTTATAACAAAAGTATTTATCTATTAGCAGACCTATCTTATCATTAGTGATTAAATTATTGCTTAAATAAAAATAATTTAGATATAAATTTATATTAAATAAAATTATACAATAATAGCTAAATATTCATATAGTCTCAGTACCAAAAGTCATTGAATTAGCCTTATAACAAAAGTATTTATCTATTAGCAGACCTATCTTATCATTAGTGATTCAATTATTGCTTAAATAAAAATAATTTAGATATAAATTTATATTAAATAAAATTATACAATAATAAATGAGTTAATATTAAATACATACATTTTATGATACAAGGTTGTTTATCAAATACAATTTAATTTGATGTGAGTAAATTAGATTAAAAATATGTTTGACCCAAGTTGAATTGATACAAAAATATATTTATTTACCATGTAAACATGAGTTAATTTATATAAAATATAAGTTAACTTAAAAATATATGGGATTTTTTGTGTATAATAAAATAGAATATATTTGGACTGTATACACAAAATATAGAAATAATCTCGGGTTGGTAGATGTAAGAGTTTTTGCTCAGCTTGAGATTGTTTAGAAATAGTTTAGAATCAGCTTGGCTCAAGATGGTTTTTAACAATAATATAAACCTGGACTCGGCATCAAAGTTATAATAAAATAAAAATAATTATAAATAATTTATTGTTAATAAATAATTTACTAACTATTATTTATAAATGATATTTAATAATTTCATTAGGAGATAGTAATTTCAATTGTATTAGATTGAATAACTTTATTTTATATTTTATTTATGAACTCATTAATTGTTACAGGGTGGGTGATCGTTGATTTAATGTATTTTTCAAAAATTATTTTACTATAAAATATTAAATTATAATTCATTATCTTAATATGATGTATAATAAAATATTAAATTATAATTCATTATCTTAATATGATGTATAATATGCCATTCAAGATTTACTATAAGTGCTATAAACATGACTATGACTTATAAACATACAAAATATAATACACATTATTATTATTATCATTATTATTATCAGATTTAGGTTTGCACCAGGGTTTTTGTAGAAGCTAAAGCTTATCGAGACAATTACCCTTAATTTTAAAGCAAGTTCAAAAAAAAACTAAATAAATAAAATATTATAAAATATTAGATGACTTCCTGTTTACATAGATACAATACAATGAATAAAATGGAAAAATAATATAAATTGTTTGAACTTGCCATAAAATTATGTAATCATCATTTAATTATTTATAAATAAATAACTAAAATAAATAATAAGTACTATAAAATAATACACTAAACAAAAATATAGATGTATTAGTATAAAAGAAGAAAAAAATGAAGTAAAATGAAGTAATAGTAGTAGTATATATAGATGTATTAGTATAAAAGAAGAAAAAAATGAAGTAAAATGAAGTAAAACTGAATAAAACTGAATAAAACATAACAAAAAGAATATCTAGAAAGGTGGTAAGAAATGTATGTAACATTTTTTTTTTTTTTTTTTTTTTTTTTTTTTTTTTCAGTAAATAAGTTTTAGGAATTTTTTTGTAATACTTTATAATAATGTAAAGAATGTAAAATATTTGTTCAAACTGAAATGTTAGTTTAATTACTAATTTTTATATAAGTGTCAATAAAGAGAAATAAAACAAAGAAGTATAATCAAGTATACAAGAAAAAAGATTCAATACAAAATGTTTATGTAATTAAAAATAAAGTCAAATAATATTATTAGTCAGAGGGAAATAAAAAATACTAAAGAAAATACTAAAGAAAAAAGAAATACCTAACAGTTTTTTTTAATTTTATTATTTTTATATAAACGTCAATTAAAAAGAAAGAAAACATGAAAGTAAATTCAAATATAAAATGCAAAAATTCAGTAAAATAATATTATTAATGTCGGGGAAATAAAATATTGTAAAGTAAAACACTCAAAAGTATTAATTTTTTTTTATTTTTACATAAACGTCAATAAATTAAAATAAGAATAAAATGTGGATCTTAGTATATAATACAATATTAGATAAAAGACATGATAAAAGATATAAAATTAGAAAAATGAGATTTAGATTATAAGTATACTGAGTAAGAAGATAACAAATGTGTATACATACGTTTCCTGAATAATTTATAATTTGAAATATTTTTTAAAATATTATCAAGCTTATTCCAGGTAATTGGTCCAATGTATATTAATGTTCTTCTGCATAGTTCTTTTTTGAAATTAATAATTGAGAAATTATTTATGCTCCTAGTGTTGTGAGATGATGAAGTTACAGAAAAAAATGCATTTGTTATAACAGGATGAAGATCATTGAAAATTTTAAACATAAATTCACATGTACTTATATATGTAATTTCATTTATTTTTAATAAAGAATTATCAATAAATAGTCCATTAGTATGATGTAAAAAATGTTTTTTACATATAATTCTTATCATTCGCTTTTGAAGAATATATATGCATGATACATTAGATTTATATGTATTTCCCCAAAATATGTTACAATACTTTATATGAGGCAAGAATATGGAATTATATATATGAAGTAATGCTTTTTTATTTATAAATTTGGAAATAATGTTGGTAATCCATATGATTTTTTTAGTTTTGATTTTAAAAACAAGATATGTTGTTTCCAGTTTAATATATCGTCTATAATTACGCCTAAAAATTTATAAAATGTAACTCTTTCAATATTTCTGTTATTTAAATTTATATTTATAATAGTTCTTGAATTAATAGACATAAAGCAAGTTTTATTTAAATTTAATGATAACCTATTATATATTAACCATTTATTAATATTTTTTAATTCAGTTTGACAAATATAATTAAGTAATTCGGCTGATGTATTTTCAAAATATAAAGTAGTATCATCTGCGAACATGGTAAACTTACATAAAGAAGATGATTTTGTAATATCATTAATATAAATTAAAAATAAAATGGGTCCTAGGATGGTGCCTTGGGGTACACCCGTTATGACTTTTAGTTTATCTGAAATTACATCATTATATATACACTGTTGATATCTATTTGTTAAATAGCTCATTATCCAGTTAAGTGCAATGCCTCGTACTCCAATATTTTTTAATTTAAAAAGTAATATTCTGTGATTAACTGTGTCAAATGCTTTTTTTAAATCAATAAAGATTATAGCGCCAACATTGTTATTATTAAAACAGGTACTGATTTGTGACTGGAGGTTAAATATTGCATGTGATGTACTGTATCCTTTCCTAAAACCAAATTGAGAAGGAGATAATATATGAAAAGATGATAAAAAACTATAAAAGCGAGAATAAAATATTTTTTCTAAAATCTTTGCGAATTGACAGGTGAGAGAAATTGGACGATAGTTATTAAAAAATGTATCATCACCAGTTTTGTGTAAAGGGATAATATTTGATAATTTTAAGAAATCCGGTACAACGCCTGATTCAAAAGATAAATTTACAAGAAAAACAAATGGATAAACCAATACAGGAAAAATACATTTAAGTAACTGCATGGATATGCCATAATGATCTCTTGATTTTTTTGGTTTGAATTCATTTAATACTTTAATAATTTCATCTGAACTTACTGGTGTTAAAAAAAAACTATGTATATTAGGTTCAGGTAAAAAGAATTTAAAGTCATCATCATTACAATTATTTATATTATTATCTAAATTAGAACCAATGTCTCTAAAAAAAGAATTAAATTCATTAGCAATTTGTTTAGAATCAACAATATTCACATTATTTACATTAACATTTTCAGGTAGTTGTTTGAATTTTTTTTTAACATTAAGTAAATTATTTAGTACATTCCATGTATTTTTTGTATCAGAGCAATTTTTTAACAGATTTGAATAATACTTTTTCTTAGCTTCTCGAACTAAAGATGTTGTATTATTTTTAAAAATTTTGTAAATAAATAAGTCATTTTCAGATTTAGATATTTTATATTTTTTATATAATATCTGTTTTTTTATAAGCCTTTTTAAGATCTCGAGTATTCCATGGAATGAGTTTATTTTTGTGGGAGGCTTTATTAATTTTTGGACAGTATCTATCAAAATTTAAGATAAAGTATTCCAAGAATAAATTCCAAGATTTTTCTGTATCGTTAGTTTTTATGAATTCCCAGTTTGTTTTTTTTTAAATTTCAAACAGATTAAACATGGTTCTATCATTAATTTGATTTTGTTTGATTTTAGTAGATTTAACTTTATCTTGAGGTTTGGTAGACAATTGTAAATTTAAAACAATTGGAAAATGGTCAGATATATCTGAAATAATTATTCCTGAAAATCTTTTCATATTAAGATTAAAATTTGTAAATATATTATCAATTATAGATGAAGAATTATGTTTAGTGTCGATTCTAGTTGGACGATTAATTAGATGGGAACAACCTAGTGAAATCATGGTATCAAAAAAGGTATTAGCCACTTTATTTTTATTTATATGCACTAGATCAATATTAAAGTCACCACAGATAATCATTTTTTTATCATTACTAACATGTTGCTGAAAATTATTTATCAAGAAATCAATAAATGTAGAGTGAGCTATTTTTTCTAAAGTAGGAGGAAAATATATTGTACTGAAAATAATGTTTTTTGATTTTTCAAAAATAATTTCAATTGATATGTTGTCATAATAGTTATTTGATATGGTAGATAGAATATTAAATTGATAATGTTCACGTATATAGATTAAAACACCACCTCAATTTTTATGTTTACGATTTGAACATATATGGTTATAACCAGGAATATTAAAAATGAAAATATTATTATCACTCAACCATGTTTCAGTAATTGAAACTATATCAAAATGATCATCAAACGTATTCAAAAACATAATTAATTTATCAAAATTTTTTTTTAAACTCCTAATATTGATGTTAATAATATTAAAATTAAATAAATTATTTTTATTAGAATTCAACTTCCATTCATTTGAGGTGTAATAATTGGATTCATTGAGAAAATTAAAATTACAATTTGAGAAATTATTATTATTAAAACTATCATTATTGGAACTAAAATTGTTAATTTGATCAACATTAAATTGCGGATAGATTTCATTCAAGTTCATATAGTACAAATATTAAAAAGTTAAAATTGAATAAGATAATATAAAAGATTAAAGATATAGATAAAAAATATATGTAAATACCAATTATAATAAAATGTTAAAAATAGAATGTAATATGAAATTAGAACAAACGACAACGAAAAATAAATACAAAATAAAATATTTATATATCAGAGAATTTATTTATATCTGTTATTTTTACTGGAGACGAATCTTCGTTTTTTATAATAAAAGTTATTCCATTTATAGTCCAACAATGTTATATCACTTTATCTTTTCGAAGTTGTCGAGCTTTGTAGAAAATATCAGAATTAAATTGTGTTAGATGTTCATTTATATATGTATCAGTGCCTTTTAATTTTTTAGAATTTTTAATAATTTCAAATTTAGTATTATGTAATATTTATTACACACACAAATTTATAAGATATATCCCAGTATTTTATACAATTTATGATGTTTGGTAGGTTTCACCGTTTGAACCATACAATAAATTTTTATAAATTTTCAGATTACATAAATATTATATAGATGATATATATTATACATATTATATAGGTACTTTTGAAAATATATACATATTGCTTTGATACACTTATAAAATTCAAATCTTTTTGGCAAAAAAAGGTATAGTTTTTATTATAAGTATTTATAACTTTATCAAAGCAATATATTTATATTTTCAAAAGTACCTATATAACATCTTTAATATAACACCTTTATATTATTTATAAACTATGACAATAAAGAAATATCAAACGTTTCAAACAATAGAAACTTCCACACATTATAAATTGTGTAAAACTAATACTGAGATATATAGCTTCTAGAATGTATGTCTAATAATATAAATGAATTCTAAAGCCGAATACATATTAACAGTCGGTCAGATTTGTACACTTTAAGGTACGCTTGTTTTGAAAATTTTTGGAAATACAACTCATCTAATAATGGTAAGAATGTAGTTTACTTTTTTTTTAATTATATTTTATATATGATATAATAAAATAATTGTATGATCATTCAGGCAATAAACACAATAACTAATATATTCTGAACATTTCATCAATATTTGAGCATTATTTACATAGTTATTGAATTTTTTAAGAATAAAATTATACTAAAATAATTATTCTGAATCAAGTTTGAAAATGACATATTTTTTATTAAAATATAGAGCTTATTTGAATAAAAAGAGTATAGTATATGTGTTTGTATATTTATTATATACATATTATATGTATATGATGTATGTATTAGTGATTAAAACGAGTCGAGTTTTGTCGAGTCGAGCCAGAGTCCTGCTCGAGTCGAGTCAAGCCGGACTGAAACTCAATCGAGCCAGAGTCCGAGTCGGACTGAAACTCTATCGAGCTTTTTTTAATGATTTAAATCATTAAATGTAAGGATTTAAATTATTTAATAAAATGCATCATATTATTAGCAAAGATTTTCCGAAGGAAAGTTATAACACTTACGCGAAATCGTGTAATTCGAATTTGTATACAAAATACCCCAGTGCCACCTATAGCGGGTTACTTTTAGGAACTATGTGTTGTTTATAATTTAAATTCGTATTTAACTAATCACTTTTAAAATGTTAAATAATATGCTTTAAATTAATATTTATATGATGAAAACTAAGTGTTCATTACTAATATATAACAAACAAATATGATATGTATGTTTTAAATGCTATATTTAGTATATATTTAGTGAGTAAAAGCTAATTTATATTGCATGTAATTTAATAGAGCAATGAAAACATTGTTGTATGCAAACAGAGCCGAACCTAAATCTATTTCAGTGATTTCGATACTACTGCTAGCAGCGGTTGGGGCTATAACTAAATTACGTTGCATGCATAGGGAGTGTTATATCTTTGCTTCGCAAAATCTTTGTTATTAGTGTTTATATTTTTCTATCATTATTGGTGTTATTTTAAATTAATATAAATTAAAAATAATTTAATAAATATGAATAATTTAGAATATTCGATTGTAATTAATGATCAATAAAAAAATAATACACAGATATTGGTAATTAAAGATATTATTCAATAAATTATTGCAAAAATATAGCAAAAAGTCAATATATTGGGTTTACCCGGTAAATACGGTATATAATATAATATTTATTAAAAATCTAGGATTTGATTGTCTCGAGATAATGAAATATGGGCAAAATTTAAATCACTATCACTGTCAAGTTCCATCATATCATACTGTTACCTATTATCTGTATATAATTTTATTGTAATATTGATTTGTTAACGACCATATTTTATGTTTGAAACCAACTTTATCCGGTTTCATTTGTTTCGAAACCAACATAAAGAATGTTTCGGATGTTTCGAAACCACAAATGTCGGTTTCATTTTAATCACTAGTATGTATATGTATATTATACATAGTTATGATAATAATCCACAATATGGTATGTATATTATATATATGTTATAGTAATCAACAATTTATATGCATATTATAGTAATATACAATATAATTATATATATATATATATATATATATATATATATATATATATATACATATATAATTATGATAGTAATATTACTATTTAGTAATCCAAAATATTATATTAGATAACAAAAATAATAATTCTGTAAAATAACTTTATAAACTGTATTTTAGCAGTATTTATAGAGATTATTTCTTATCATTATTTATTCAAAAATAGGTCTTGTTATAAAACCTTTATTTTTATATTTGATCAATGGATTTGAGCTCTAATCTGAATTTATTCTAGTTTTTAGGACAATTTATGTAATTGATAAATAAACGAAAGCACAAGTATACTGACGAGCATGCATACGAATTTACCTTTCTAGGGGTCAATCTATTTAAATAAGTGATTAAAATTATGTTATTTAATCGTTAGCAATCGTTTAATTAATAATTAATAATTATAATTATAATATATAATTCCTTATATAATTATTAAATTATGAATATATATTTATTCCCACTTTATGATTATATAATGAATTTAAGTTCATAAAATGTATGTATTTTTAAGTATTCTATTGCGAAAATTGATTGCTCATGTAAACACCCTAAAATTCATACCGCTAGGGGATTTTTAACCTGGAATTCTTAAGATTTCCATTGTGAAATTGCTGGAATAGATTTCTCATGTGAACAGTGCTTTATAATAAGTTATTGGTATGGACATTTAGTAATACAATAATTCCATGATTTTATATATTGAAATTTTATGATCTAGGATATTAATTGCAATAAATAAATTAATTATCACTTGAAAATATATTATTTAAAAAATGTATACTTAATTCCACCTATATTACACATACCTACCCGACAAACAATTGCATGCATAAATTCCGTTTTAATATACTTATTGATCCTTATAACACACTGAACAGTATAAATATACTGTGATACTACTGTAAAGGGTGTCTACAGTAATGTTAAAAATGTAGACCAAATAACTATGCAGAACTTTACTTTTTCTGTCCTTTATATACCCTGCTCAGTAGTATAATATGTTACTGAGCAGGACATCTATAGTAGCATCACAGTATCATCTGTATAACTATAAATAGAATGCAGAACTTTAATTTTTCTGTCTTTTATATACCCTGCGCAGTAGTATAATAAGTTACTGAGCAGGACAGCTACAGTAACATCGCAGTAACATCCGTATAACTATAAATAGAATGCAGAACTTTACTTTTTCTGTCCTTTATATACCCTGCGCAGTAGTATAATATGTTACTGAGCAGGACAGCTACAGTAACATCGCAGTAACATCTGTATAACTATAAATAGAATGCAGAACTTTACTTTTTGTGTCCTTTATATACCCTGCGCAGTAGTATAATATGTTACTGTTTATTTATATGTTTATTAATTATTAACAAGTATATATACTTGTTTTAATATAGAAAGAATAACATATTATACATTTTAATTATTTTAATATATTGATTTAATTTTTATTTATGCAAATTAATTATTAATTATTATTTTACTTTTATATTTAAGTTAATATACTGCTTTTAATAAATAAAATTGTATTTTAAAAATTAAACTTATTTAAGTAATCCTATGTATTTTTCTAAATTATCATAATCTCATTAAATTGACTACAATTTTAATCGTAATTATATTGATAATATAATTGGAAATCATGTTGAACTAATTGCTCAATATTGAATATATAGCAATTGAATATTGATTAAAGTGTACATATTAAAATGTTATTATTATTGAATTTAGAATTTAGTTTAGAACTTAAGTAAATTAGTTACCATTGACTTAAGTTGAACTTAAATTTTGAACTTAAGTTTTTGATGTAAGTTGAATTCTGGGTTATTATATATAGGAATAGAAAATACTTTATATGACCCTTATTTATCCTTAACAGTATTCAGAAAGTCCGTTATTCAGTCCTTATTTATCCTTACCAGTATTTAGAATATCCGTTATTCAGTCCTTATTCGTCCTTAGCAGGATGCAGAAAATTAGTTTTTTAGTCCTTATTCGTCATTAGCAGGATGCAGAAAATTACTTTTTTAGTCCTTATTCGTCCTTAGCAGGATGCAGAAAATTACTTTTTTAGTCCTTATCAGGATGCAGAATATTACTTTTTTAGTCCTTAGCAGGATGCAGAAAGTTACTTTTTTAGTCCTTATTCGTCCTTAGCAGGATGAAGATAATTCGTTTTGTAGTCCTTATTTGTCCCTGCTTACATGTATAATAGATAGGCCGATTGTTACAAATAAGGACTCCTGCAGGAGTCCTTATAAGGACGCCTGTAGGAGTCCTGTGCAGTAATTATTGTTTGTCGGGTATTTATCAATGTAATTACCCGACAAACAATAATTACTGCACAGGACTCCTGCAGGCGTCCTTATAAGGACTCCTGCAGGAGTCCTTATTTGTAACAATCGGCCTATCTATTATACATGTAAGCAGGGACAAATAAGGACTACAAAACGAATTATCTTCATCCTGCTAAGGACGAATAAGGACTAAAAAAGTAACTTTCTGCATCCTGCTAAGGACTAAAAAAGTAATTTTCTGCATCCTGCTAAGGACGAATAAGGACTAAAAAAGTAATTTTCTGCATCCTGCTAAGGACGAATAAGGACTGAATAACGGACATTCTGTATACTGGTAAGGACGAATAAGGACTGAATAACGGACATTCTGAATACTGGTAAGGACGAATAAGGACTGAATAACGGACATTCTGAATACTGGTAAGGATAAATAAGGGTCATATAAAGTATTTTCTATTCCTATATATAATAACCCAGAATTCAACTTACATCAAAAACTTAAGTTCAAAATTTAAGTTCAACTTAAGTCAATGGTAACTAATTAACTTAAGTTCAACTTAAGTTCTAAATTAAATTCTAAATTTAATAATAATAACATTTTAATATGTACACTTTAATCAATATTCAATTGCTATATATTCAATACTAAGCAATTAGTTCAACATGATTTCCAATTATATTATCAATATAATTACGATCAAAATTGTAGTTCAATGTGTCAATTTAATGAGATTATGATAATTTAGAAAAATACATAGGTTTACTTAAATAATTTTAGTTTTTAGAATACAATTTTATTTATTAAAAGCAGTATATTAACTTAAATATAAAAGTAAAATAATAATTAATAATTAATTTGCATAAATAAAAATTAAATCAATATATTAAAATAATTAAAAGGTATAATATGTTATTCTTTCTATATTAAAACAAGTATATATATACTTATTTTAATTAATAAACAGATAAATAAACAGTAACATATTATACTACTGCGCACTGCGGTGCGCAGGGTATATAAAGGACACAAAAAGTAAAGTTCTGCATTCTATTTATAGTTATACGGATGTTACTGTGATTTTACTGTAGCTGTCCTGCTCAGTACCTTATTATACTACTGCGAAGGGTATATAAAGGACAGAAAAAGTAAAATTCTGCATTCTATTTATAGTTATACGGATGTTACTGTGATTTTACTGTAGCTGTCCTGCTCAGTACCTTATTATACTACTGCGAAGGGTATATAAAGGACAGAAAAAGTAAAGTTCTGCATTCTATTTATAGTTATACGGATGTTACTGTGATTTTACTGTAGCTGTCCTGCTCAGTACCTTATTATACTACTGCGCATGGTATATAAAGGACAGAAAAAGTAAAGTTCTGCATAGTTATTTGGTCTACATTTTTAACATTACTGTAGACACCCTTTACAGTAGTATCACAGTATATTTATACTGTTCAGTGTGTTATAAGGATCAATAAGTATATTAAAACGGAATTTATGCATGCAATTGTTTGTCGGGTATAT
>OZ025240.1:72332842-72340342 GCA_964019155.1 Osedax fenrisi | reverse complement strand
TATTTCAGTAGTGTATCAACTGATTCTTATTGATTTTACAAAAGTTGCCTTCACAAATATGGATACAGATACAGATTTAACGTGATTATATTGAACTGGGAATACGCAGCAGCAGCGATTGCAATGTTCCTCGCCATTATGCATATTTGTGCCTGGCAAACAACTCTCTATTGTTCTTTTTCAAGATATAAAACATCTCCACATTATCTCAGCTATCATCCCTGAGTTTCTATTAGTTTTTCTTCGATAATATATTATAAAATGACTAGATTAATTATTTCATTAGTATCTATACACACACACACACATATATATATATATATATATATATATATATGTATTTTAATTAATTACATATTTTTATTAATAAAATAAAAATAATAATTATAGATTATATAATTATGACCTTAATATAAGTATATTATCAATTACCAATTTACAGACTTTATATAAATATATATATATATATATTAATTGAAAATATTTGGTAGTATATCTAACATAAAATATTATTTCAAAAGCATTAATAAATTTAATTGCAATTTGAAATTATTGAAATTATTTGAGAATATTATCAAAAAAATTATAAATACCATTATTAAGATGAAAACTAATTAATTATATTGTATATTTATTCATGTACATAATAAAGATGTAATCCTATCTATGTTAATATTATTTGTATTCAAATTATCCAACATTTTTACTAAATATAATGTTCATATCCTATATTTATAAATATATTATTGCTTGGGGGGGGGTAATAAATTATATATTGATACTTTTATTGTTTAATAGTATTGTAAAAAAACTACTTTTTTTATGGTATTTATATATTGATTTCATGGCTAATATTTGTACAGGTACTAAATAACACTATATTTATTAATATTATGGAATACAAAATAATTACAAAATATAATTTTTTATCATTTTGAACACTGGGACATCCCCTTAACTACTGATTTCCTTATGTAACCTTCTATTCACTCTTATATGTTCATTATCAGCACCACTACTTGCATTATTACAAATGAAGCACATGGTATCTACATCGTTCCTATAAGTGTACTAATTGTAATGATTACAATGTATTCATGCCTAGAAACCATCACCACAACTATTTTTGTATTTAATAATATTAAATATATATATTAAATAAATTTAATATTATACCCCCTTTGAACTGCCCCTGGTATTTACATATATCTTACTACACCTAATATCATCCTGAATATACTCTCAGTACCACCCCCTATTGTCTAATTAACCCTCTCCAAATGAATACTACTAGTATCATTTATACAAAGGCCTGCATATGACTACTGCCTACTTTATCAACAGTTATTAAAGTTGTGCATTCATTACATGCAGTACATTACTGTAGTGCACTTACTACTGTTTATAAAACACCACTGGCCAGTGTATGGTCAATGTGTATATGAGCCTCTTATGAATTATAAATGCTATAGAAACAAAGCCATTATTATATATCTATGTAACTTTGCTCATTCACATTGTTTAGGTCAGTAAATTTCCCTCATATATTATGCAATGCATTATGTAGCCATATAAAATAATATATTTTAATATAATTATATTATTTCAATAATTATAGAAATTATTATTAACACCTTAAAATTTAATATATATTTTAAATATATATTAGTAATATTAAATATTTTAAATTATCATTATATAAATAGCAAGTTTATATAAATATATATATATATAATAATGGTTACTATTATTCTAAAATAATATTAAATTATAATTAAATAAAATAACCTATCTAATTGATTATTTAATTAATAAATCAAAATTATTATATGTCATACATTTTATTTTATATTATAATTTTGAACCTCTAAAATGAATGATTCCATGACCTCTATTCGATAACCTTCACATCGTAACATGCCTCATAACATATAACACATTTTTCATAGGGTGCTTTTCGAAAATGTGAATTATAACCAGATAGAGCCAGGACGTAAATTGAGGTGGGGCACGGTAAACTTTGACCTCGCATCACGTGCCACACACACACCACTAGTATAGGTAATTGTACTGGTTAACCACATACCCACACACAAACACTGTGCTATATAAAGGGCATGATACATGAAGAGCTTGGTGCTTTTTCGTTTTTCGTAAAAAAAAAGCTTTTTCCACTACTATAAGCCAGTCATATCTATACTATATAGCTTATATGCTGAAAGTAACCACTCATTGTTTTCTTAAATATAATAACACATGCAGGCTTTCCTATGTACTTATCTATATATATATATATATATATATATATATATATATATATATATATATATATGTATATATATATATATGCATTTAGCTTGATCATAAATTTTCTCCTAACATATGTTTGCTGTACTAAGCCTTACATAATTCAATGTATTCTATGCATATTGTATGTAAGCTGTATTCAGTAGTATGAAATATAATGTAAGTATTGTGTTTTAAGAGAGGTATGTCCATATCGCATACGTTCACACGCGCGCCTAGTCAGAAATGCCTTCCACCGCCTACAATTAAACAATACTTCTAGGCTTAGCACATTATTGTTATAAGCGATATAGGGAGCCCGCCGACCGACCTAAAGTAAACACTTCACCTCGATACAACGACCACGGTAGCCGCGCCTTCGTTATAAGCGGACGCGCTCGCATTCATTATTAATTCTAGTGTCTGTGCGATATTAAAGTGCGAGCGACACGATGGCGGGCGGTGCCGACTAACAAAAAGCAGGCTCCTCCCCTCGACACGCCCATCGCTGTATCATGCAGCTAGGTTTGCGTGCCGTGGGGAATTAGCACCGCTGCTGCAGACCCGTACATAGAGCGCATGAATAATGCATCATGGCGGCACAAGGGCTGCTACGGTGCTCTATCCCACCCCAGCATATCCCCCTAACCCTACCCCCACCCTACCCCCATCAGACGGTAGCAATACCGACACCCGGATCTAAAGGCGGCTGCCACCCGGAACCACTACAAGTTTAATTATACTCACACGCGTGTTTATATTTATTAGTGTGGCTACAGCCGTATTTAATGTCGTATGTGAATGCCACTGTAGTATACTGCCCACTACCATCTCCCTCTCTCTTTCTCTCTCTCTCACCATACACTAAAATACTCTATCGAGAGAGAGAGAGAGAGAGAGAGAGAGAGAGAGAGAGAGAGAGAGAGAGAGAGAGAGGGAGATGGGAAGCTGTAGAGAGAGAGGGAGATATATATATATATATATATATATATATATATATACTTATATATATATAGAGAGAGAGGGGGGAAGCTGTAGAGAGAGAGAGATAGGGGGAAGCTGTATAGAGAGGGAGAGATATACGTCTACACAAATGCCTTCTTATAGTGCGCAATACCTTATAACTGTCACTATACCGGGTACCCATAGTGTACCCCACCCCATCACTGTACCCCAATACCCCCACTCGATATGTCATCTATTACATTAATAGTATCATTACCAACCCACCGCGATGCACTTATTATAACATGCGAGCCTACAGGTACATCTTATATACACCACGTGATACAGGTATCATTATTATGTAATACTGTGTGCATGAGTGTGTGTGTGTGTGTGTGTGTGTGTGTAATACACCGCGGTGATACATGCGTTTCTATTTTTAGATACAACTATATATTTTAGGCGAAAATAACATACAATCTGTTCCCACCGATATACATGGACGGCGGCCGATATGTAAATATAGATGTATGTGTGTGTGTGTGTGTGTTTTCTACCTTGATGTGGTTGCAATGGGCGCTATAGTTGTATGTATTATTAATGCAATATTAATTAATAATATACTTTCAATATATATTTATAGATATAAATGTCATCTCGATATATATTTATAGATATAAAAGCTTGCAATATATAAATATAAGTACTCATATCCCAATATACATATACATAGTCTCACGCACTGTTCGCGCGTGTGTGTGTATCACAATGAGTGTGATGTCCTGCATTAACGTGCCTCACGACAACCTAACGACTGTAAATCATGTGATCATTACGGTATTACGTAACGAGTAGCCGAAGATGACGTAACGATTGCGCAATCGCTACGATAAACGATTACGTCACATACTATTTCTCATCCGGTTACCTCTCTAGATATATATATATATATATATATATATATATATATATATATATATATATATATATATATCTATATGTGTGTTCTAATGATGCACGAGTATTGCTGGATGTGCCGCTTTGGACTCACAGCCCGACACGCTGTATTGTAATGATCATGCGTATGTGTGTGCATGCGTGTGCGGCGCTTGTTGCCAGGAAATATTAACACACTTGCATGTAATAGAATTGTTTCATTATTTATTACATATTTAATATATCTAGGTGACATTATATATAATAATGATATTATGTCTTATAATGGTATTAAAATGCACGTATTAACACACACATGCATTCGTGTGTATTAATAATGACCATATTAACTATAGCGATTGCTAAGTTGTACTGTGAACCTCCTGTTATGATAATACATATACGTATTATTACTTATAAGGGGTATATGCTTAGTAGGGTTAGCCTCAATCTATGTATAGATATGTGTGTGTATTCTCTACATATAACGCTACTATAGAAATTGCACACACCCTCCACATAGTTATTATCAGTCTTATCTATTATCAGTATGCTATCAGTACTTGGCTTACCGAGGTTAACTGTATTAGTGGTCAATAACTATCTTCGCGAGTGTACTATAGCATTGCAACAAGTACGTACAGAATTACATACACATTACATACATTAGTTTTAATAATTAGTTATATATTTCTATTATACAAATAACTATAACTATAACTATAGAATTATTAAATGAATTTTCATATATTTTCAATATGAAAAATAATCAATATTTGTTCATTACATATTAATTTACATTATTATATGATAATACATTATTATTATTTTATTTATTTAATATGTATGTATATATAATACACATAACTAAATTGCATGTCTTCAGTGCTGTATTATATATTCAATAATATATAGGTGATTCATGTATTATTAAAGTCCTGTTATAATATCATAATATGATCCATATAATATGTTTTTATTGGTATTTATATATTAAGAAATGTATCATCAATTATTATTATTATATATCGTATTATATATCGTATTATGCAATATATATGGAATGTAACTCAAATAACGTAATGCATTAGCTGGTGTTATAGTGACATTTGAGTACATGTACAATGTACATTGTACATATAGCGCTACAGTTTTAATCATAACGAGAACACTTTATGTACAGTTGTACACTTGTTACTTATGTGATACAACATAAATAATATGTCATCACATTTGTTATCGAATTAATTTTTATATTTTAAAATATAAATAATCATGTTAGCAGACGTCTGATCGTGTAGTTTGGTTGGGTTGGCTATAGTTTGACCTTTCCAAGTTGTTACTATATTACATCCCATGGCTCACATGGATGTATTGCAGCTAACAAACCTGGACATTTATATGTTATAATGTGTATTTTAATGAGGGATTTGAACAGTACATGTAAAGTGTTACTTCTGTATATACACATATACGTATGCGTGTATGTATATATATATATATATATATATATATATATATATATATATATATATATATATATATATATATATACACGTATACGTATCAATCAAATAATATGTATATTTGTATGTATCAATGTTGATTCCCGTTCGGCATAACGCAGTGTGTGTGTATGTCGCACACTTTCATACACACACACTCACTCACACTCTCACTCGCACACACACTCTCATTGGCGCGCACACACAAACCATCACGTACATGAAACGCTCAACGTATTAATATTTAACACCACGCTCTAACCGGTCACATCTTTAATTACATTACAGCCGCCTCCTTCTCCACTGACCACTACTACTACTACTATACTGACCAGTGGTTAGTGACCACCCTCAGGAGGACAATGACCGCTACCCGTGCTAGAGGTCATCGACTCCCTGACCACCACACCCGCCCACCCAGCCAGCCAGGCAGATCGATATCCTATGAATACCTGAACACCGCGGTATTACGTAATGTTATTGTTGTGGCTGATACACACTCGCACCGCTATGAGGCGCTAATGACTAATTAAGTAGTTGTTATTGTTGTCGTCGTCGTCTTATACTTGTGCATCGCTATCCGCACGTATGATATGACGTGTATGTGTGAGTATGCAGCTGCTACTGATACCATGTATACATTGAACAGTGTACACAAGCATGCATACACACACATACGCAATCATATTATTGATAACTATGACTAACTATATTTCGCTGTAACTTTTTATATGTCATGTCATGCCGTGGTATGTAGATATATATATATATATATATATATATATATATATATATATATATATATAGTATATACATACACTTGCGACAACATCACCTTATTTGTATGCACGTTCTACTACGTTTCCTCGCTAATAATCGGTTAACTATTAGTCAAGTAAATCGTTAGGTTGTATCTTTTGTATTAATTCAATTACCTAGACATTTGCTACCGAACGATACACATATGTATATTATTTAATGTCGGTTACACTCCGCGCGTGTTCTATTATTATACTAATACATCATGTTATGTAACCATGTCTACCGTACAGTGTACGGCGTACACATCATCTCCATAGATTATATCATCATGTTTATATAACTTAACATATATGATATGTGTAATATGTGCTATGGTACCCATGTTCGTGAGGACATATGTATCCTTCAGCAGTACATAATTACTAATCTATAGATAAATGAGGCGATATATTACGTAATAAAAACTCGGTAATCGTCCTGGATAGAGGGCGCCATCAGCGAGCGCCGCACACGTGATCAATCGTTACGTCACTATTAATGAATGCCGTGTAACAATAGCTAGACTACAATGGTATCGATATTCGTGGCAACGCCATTACGCTCGATAAGCTACGGCTACGATTATACAGGAAGCGCCGCCTCCGAGCACGTGGTATCGACCCGGATATCGATAGGGAAGTGACGCGCATGTCGTGTACGTGACGCGCATGACAAACGCGCGTGATGATGATTTGCATGATTTCATGGTGCTCTCTCTATTTCGAGGCTAATAGCTGCTGCCTCTGTCACCGGCGGCAAGGCGGGAGGGAGGGAGGGGAGGGGGATATGAAAGATGGGTACCAGTCATGCTAGGCCGTAATTACAGACTCGCACGTGATCGCTTTGAGATCCGGTCGGAAATCTCGCCGCCGCCGCCCGGAATGTTGACCCTAATAGAGATGGGGGGCGGGCGTTACGGAATTCCGAACTTACGCGCGCGCTCACAGGTGGGCGTGCCAAAAAAATGGTGCGCCGCCCCCCGTGCTCGACTCTCGACGCACGCATAACTCTACGATGCCGCTCTATT
>OZ025240.1:72005342-72327842 GCA_964019155.1 Osedax fenrisi | reverse complement strand
ATGAATTGATTCTGATGATCATATATTATTTATCTTAACTAAATATTACATTATTATAAGCTACTTCTAATAATAAATAATGTAATAAGTTGATATACATAATAATAAATATATATATATATATTCAAATAATAACAACATCCTGGATAGGGTATTTTGGAAATATTAAAATAATTCTATATTTTTAATATATAAATACAATTATTTATATTTTATATATATATATATATTATAATATGTATACATTAGTTAATCTAAAACTGGTTTACATATCTCACCATGGTACAAAATACTATACATTCACTGCGTTATCATTATGCTGTGTTATTATTTAATATTATATAATAATAGCCTGTCTATAACAACTGTTGTTCGACGCATGACATAATGGCATCAATTACTGCGTTTTCATTGGTGTACACGCGCACACACACGCACACTCTCTCGCACACTACGATGCCAGGCTATATACACTATACACTATAGACTAGTCTTCCTTCAGTTCAAATACATTACATTATAGCTATAGATGTACACATACACTAATGAGGATACTTGCGTACATTCAACTATTTATAAATACGTACAACAGCATATAATAGCATGATTATGAATGACTCTGATCTATGTATATCACTAGTATATGATAATATATGACATTTAGTATGCACATATATATATATATATATATATATATATATATATTTATAATATAGATTTTATATATATGTATAAATATATGTAAAAAGTGATTGTTCTTATATATCTGTATTAGTCAAATACCTGTTATCTACATAATAATAATAATGGTACCATACTATAGCATACTGTGTTGTATGTAGATCAAAAGTGTGTCGGTTTCACCAATAGTTCCTTTAGTATGACTTTTTTTTAACATGATTAAATAAAACATGAATGTATAAATGACAAAATATTAATACAAAAAAACATACATGACTATGAAATTAACAGAGCGTGACCAAATCAATTTAGTTTATGTAGATATATCTATTATGTTATGTAATACTTAGTGCAAATAACTGTATATTACATTAATCAATATATTTACAAGTTTTGCTTTTATATATATATATATGTGCTAATGACATTAAATAATGGCTAATTTCTAATATCTTATCCTTAATTTATTATTGATAACATTGTAATATCTCCTTCTCCTACCACATCCAACTTAGGTGTACTTTTTGATTCTACTCTTTTTGATTTACTTCATTCCTCATATTACTGCCATCACTAAAAATTATCATCTTTTTAGAATTAAAAAATACGAAAATCAATTACTGTATCTCTTACTAAAACTCTAGTTATTTCCCTTGTCTTCTCAAGTATAGCTTACTGTTCCTCACTCCATTATCTTCTACCTCTCCCCTAAATTGAGTTATTCATTCATCAATCCGTACAACATATAACCTACGTATTCGAGACCATTACTATACTTCCTCATACCAACACTTACCTCCCTGGTTCCCATTTAATAAACACTCTGTTTATTGCATACTATATATTGTTCATTCCTCAATATACTCTTCGAATTGCTCTCTTATATTTCTGCTTCTCTAGTACAAAGATCTTCCCTTGCATATCTTAGAAACCATGCATCTCATCTTTTATCTACCCCTATTCTCTGTCCCTCAAAAATGAATACTCAGGCCCTGAGTTATATTAGTTATAAGCTATGGAATTCACTTCCACCCTAAAGTAGATCCATTATCATAAAATATTCAAGAAATATACACAACAATTTATATCAGGTGGCAACCTGTAATACTAATATTTTTTGTAATTATTATTTTATTCATTAATTTCCTTATGGTATATTCTATTCTATTTTATTATTATTAATGGTATTTATTGTTTTACCTACTTTTATTATTTGTATTCTATATATACACTTTTTAGAAATTATTTATGATTTATTTATTTATTTATTCATTCACTTAAGTGTTTAAATAAAGTTTCGATCAACAAACTTTCAATATATATATATATATATATATATAAGAATATAGGCGCGGTTATCCATGTCTCAATCAGTGTAGATATGCAATGTGTATTATACATAAGTAATTGATTGCAGATTTGCTTACCTCTTTGACTGACATATTCCCCTCCTCCTCTTCATCTTCCTCCTCCTCCTTCCAGCTTCTTCTTTATATACGGCCCCTCTCCACCCTCCCTCCCTCCCGCCCGGCTGTCAATCACTCACTCGTAACTTACCTATGCCTATAGACCTGCGTACAAGTCTGCTTTCTTTGCGGATCTATATAATACCCCTTAAGAACAGCTGACTGACTGCGATAGTTTTTCCATCGCATTCCTCGCACATCTTTCGTTCGATATAACAACACGCACACACAACCGCACACATAACCGCACACACAACCGCACTCGTTCTCGAGCACAGTATACCTCATCAAGGATGGCATTCTATAGACGCTCGCTTCGATATCTTCACTCCTATCACTACGCGCGTGTGTGTGTGCGTGTGCGAGTATTATACTAGCTGGAAGTGAGCGCTTAATTTATTATTTATCACGCATTCCTTCGACTTAGTCCGTTAGCTATGAGAACTTAGTTATGTATTAGTCATCTACATTGGCACACACACACACGCACATACACACACACACACACACACACACATACATGTATATTTAATACTATAGCTAGTACATGTGTGTGTACTATATGTGTGTACTATGCAATGTACACGGGTATCCTTGATATATTAAATATAAAGCGTATATGTGTAAGTACGTTTCTCCGGGATAATGTACATACTAATTATACTAAGGAAGGATAATGATTTATATATATATATATATATATATATATATATAAACCACATCTATATGTGTGTGTGTATATATATTATAGAACATATACTAGAGGATAATTCATTACAAGCAGGAAGTATATCTTATCGGTGGATGAACGCATTTTCTAAAGACGTTTGGTGGTTTTATTACCCCTGCTAAGTTCATATTATATTGTTATTGCTGGTGGTCGGTCTAGTGTGTGTGTGTGTTGGCTTAACTCGGCCCGGTTGTGTGGTACACGCGAGAGAGAGAGAGGGGATATGTGTTAGTTATACGTCGTAGTGTTTCCAGTAGATAATCGCTGCGTGTATGTTGTTGTGTGTGTGCGGCCGTGCTTAGTAAGTATTCTAGGCCTATTTACACACATACAGTAAGGGTGTTAGTCCGCTGGTCCGGATCGTGTGTATATCGCCGAATGCACATCTAATATTGCTTAAATAGTGGTATACGAATTGGTGAATAACTCTGTATATCATTAATTACTTGTATTTATGTATTAATGTGAATATGCAAGATGTAAAATTTCCTTTTACACATTTTCTAACTTTATTAAATTATTATTGATAATGAATATTTATAAAACTTAACCTTTAAACATGTACCTAATAGCAAAGACAGGTTTTCTACAATTCATACTATTATAAACAATATGAAATTAAAATTAAAAATAGGAATACATATAACACATAATCCCAAAAATACAACATATTGTTTAGCTTTTCCCTCGACAATGATAAAAGATGCAACATTCTTCATTATTTTTCAATTAAATTAAATATAATAGATAGATAGATAGATAGATATATTTTATTGGATTCATTAATGTCGTTCTTTTTTTTTCATTTATTATTCTTTTTCGTTTCTTTCTTCGTTTCCAAATGGCTTCAAAATAAGACCTTGATCTTTTCGGGTTGTTGCCAGTGATTTATTCATACATGGGACAGGAACAGTGATTGTTTAATCATAATAGTTAGCTATATATTTCGTATTTACATAAAAGATAATAATAAATAAATAAAATACAGTAGATAGACAAAATTTGACATTTAACAAAAATCAAAATCAAAATAATAATAACAAAAATAATTCATACATACATATATATTTGATATAGATTTTTTATTTTATTTTATTTTATTTTTTTTAATATGTTAATTTTAATATATTAATTTTAATTAAATTCATTAATTTTTTAATTTATCTATAATATAATTCATCATTGATTAACATATTTTTTACTCTTTTCTTGAACAAATTTTCATTTTTTATATTTTGTATATTTGTTGGAAGTAAGTTCGAAAGTTTTGGACCTTTTATCAGTAAACTATTTATTGTTCTTGTTGATTTTGAAATTGGTATAGTATACGTTTTATTTGTTCGTAGAGTATATTTATTATTATTTTGTTTGTGTATTTTAGTTAAATTTGTTGGTAATTGATTATAATATTGTTTATGCATATATATTAGTGTATTATAATATGTTAGCTTATCTAATCTAAGTATTTTATTTGATTTGTGAATAATTCTTTTGTATGATCTCGAAATTTTCTTTTATTTATTATTCTTAAGGTTTTTTTTTGAATAATTGTTGTATTTAGGGTATTATTTGAGAATGTATTTCCCCAAAGTATATTTCCATAGTTTAAGTATGGTAGGAAAATACTATTATATATAATTATCAATGAATTTGATTTAATGAATTTGCTCAATTTTGAGATTAAAAATTGAATTTGGGAGAGTTTGTTATTTCATTTAATAATATGTTTTTTTAAAATCAAGTTTGCTATCAAGAATTATACCAAGATATTTATAATTATATACGTTATTTATTAATGTATCATTTAATGAAATAATATTGTTTGTAATGAATTATTATTTTATTTCCTTTGTTGGGTTTTTGAAAATTATAATTAAAATATTATTTTTATCCTATTAAATTGTAGGTGTCTTTAGATCTAATATGAAATAAATCGCATGCATTTGATTTTTCATAACCATACTGTAGGTAATCAAAATGATTGTTTATTATTTTTATAATTTTTTAAAAATAAATTAATAATCAAGAATATTTATATTTTATATTAATCATATGTGTAGAAATCCAAAAATGTTGGTATTTTATTAGGTTCTATGGGATTATGTGTTTTATATATTACTATTTTTAATTTTAATATTATATGAATCATTAGTAGCTAAATTATAACTTTAAATAATACATAATTTATTTAAATACAAATATTAATATATATATATATATAAATATCATTACAGTTAGTGTTTAAAAACCATCAATATTAACAAAAAAAACATTTACAACATTTAGTTATTTTCATTTTCATTTTTTGTTTAAGTTTAAGTTTAAATTTAATTTTTAAGTCTAGAAAAACAAAATACTAAAAATGCATAGTTATCCAAACATGGTTTTTATACAAACAATCTAAATAATTAATGGCATTATTTATATAAATAATATTAAAAAGAAATTTATAAAAAAGAATTTATAATTATAAAAAAGTGTTATTAGGTAACAATATTGTTGATATAACAATATTTATGTTAAATCTTTTATTTATTTTAATCCTTAAGATAATTTTAATATTTCGTAACATATTTAATCATTAAAGTTATTCAATCATTTAAAAAAATTACTATTTAATATATTTTTTGTAAATAATGAATAAAAACCATTACAAATAATGTATAAAATTTATATATGTAAAAATCGAAATCAATATAATCTATATATATATATATATATATATATATTATACAAACTAAAAATGTGTACAATTTATAATATTTCTTAAAGGATTAAATTTTGCATGCATATATGTATATATATATTTCATCATAGCTTTGCAATTATAATTATTATAATTTAATCTACACTCTTATAAAAAATATAATGTATTGCCTACAATATAATGTCATTACATTTCTATAATGCAGATAGTAGTTTTATTACATAATATATGTCAACATCATTAGATTATCAATAAATAATTTATTTTTAAATATTTATATATTATAAAAAAACCTTAGTCCACTTAGCACCAACAAAACTGGACTGATTTTTATAGAAATATATCTGCTGCTTTAAATTATTTAATTTTCTTCCAATTACTTGAATGTTATTTAGTAAATGAAAATTTGTTAAACATCAATGCACAAAATTGCTTGATTCAATGATTTCAATATGATTATGTCTAAATTAATATGTAATTAAATACAAATTTTATTATTTAGAATACTGAAATAATTATTATAAATATTTCAAATTATATCAAATTTATAAATAAATGATTTAATAGTATATTTATAAATAAATAAAATATTTACAAAAATGTATAATTTTTTTTATTAAATAAATATTTCAGATCTATAATATAATTATTAATAATTATTTATAAATTAACTGATAAAATATTATACAATCTTATATTAATTAGATTGTTAAAGAAATTAAAGTATATGTAGAAGAAGAAAAGTAAATGAATTTTTATTTTTACAAATAAATAACTATCTAAAAGCATTGAAATATAAATAAATATATCCCTCAAATATATCCCTTAATATATATTAAGAGTACAAGATTTATTAATACATGACAAGACATTAGTAGCTGACGTTATGTCCTCAGTTATAATATAATTTCATTTTAGATGTAGGTTATATTTTATGATTAAATTAATTATATACAAATTAAATATGAGATCGTTATATATATATTTATATAAAATAATAATGATACATATACAGAGTGGTATTCAACACATTAAAAACTACACACACACACACACACATGCACATACACACACATCCATACACATATTCAATACAATACACTACTCATGAATTATGTATCTACCTATTTATCAGTTGTAAAATCTTATGCTGGTGGAATACTTGATATGGTATCAATAATAAACGTGCAATAGCAAATTTACATTATATTGTCATTGAACAGTTATTATTTGTATTTACTGCAATCTATCTTATTTGTGTTAGGTGATGACTCATAGTTTAAGTAAATTATTGATATTTATATATATATATATATATATATATATATATATATTAGATTATAATTAAACAAAATCCACTTTTATAACACCATTCCAATAAAGTACATATAACATGTGATCGTAGTTATAATGTCATACATATTCATTAATGTATTCCGATATATATATACCCCTATATCCGGCATACACACATAATCACACATACACACATATGCACACACACACACATACACACGCACACACACTATAGCATTTCTATGAGAATAATTCCCTGCCGCCGCCTACCACCAGTGTTTCTAGGTGGATTTCCGGTGGCATGTATAGCCATCTACCGGCACGCGCATGATTAACGATAGAACAATAAATCTACTTCCGTCTGGTGGTCTGACTGCTGCCTCCTCCTCCTCCTCCTCTTGCACCACCACCACCACTACAAATACCGCAGCGCCAGTAATTGAAACCGTAACACAATGCCCTCACGGCGCGTTGTTGTCATGCTAGCGCGTTGCTATGACGACATATACAACACACACACGCACACGATCCCCAGTTCCATTGTTCATACGATATATCATCTAGATCCACCATGCGATGTATATAAACACCTGAATATATTCATCAATTATAGTATACAACGTAATATGATAATCTGTACTATTGTTAGGCTATATTAATATATGCATAAGTATGCTTGCACACGTCTGACAGAAAGTCTATAAATACAAGTAATCTTCAGATATTATATTTCTTCTTGAAACTTACTTAGTTTAGCAAGTTATTGATGTATTGTAAATATGCTTACTTATTTATATATATATATATATATATATATATATATAATAGATTAATAAGTAACAGTGCTTTAAATAAGAAATATACCAAGTATTGTTACTACACGACGATCTATTAATATATTTATTTATTTGTTTATATAAAAAGTTAAATATAACAATTGTTATAACCTATCGTATACTACTATTCCTATATATTACATATACATACTTTTGTATACGTATTCATGTGGTGCACCGTTAATTGTCTTTATTTAGAATCATATATTAAGTAGTTTATATAGTCTGAATAATTACAAAATATACTTATACATACAAATATATATATATATATATAAATATATAAACACTCGCGTATATATATATATATATATATATATATATATATATAGATGATAAAACGGTGCATGTGTTACCTAAATTGATATAACATTGTGGCGCGTGAAGTGTCTATAGATGTCTAAACGGGTAAAGGTGCGCATGTCTAAAGAGATTATTAATAGAGGTTCCCCCCTCTCGCTCTCCTTTGAGGTGGGGGAAACGTTTGTTTGTATTGTTAGCAGGCAAGTGGCCGACTGTGGGGGTAAATAGAGCGGGTGTCTATACCACTACTACTGCTACCTCCTAGTGGTAACCTCTGTGTATCGCGCATGTAGGCCGTTTCGTAATTGGTTCGGTGTTAGATTACCCCCCCCCCCCCCTACTACCCTCAGTTACCGACGCCACTCTCGTGCTATAGATAGACGCACGCATTGTGCGCTCGCACACACACACACACCCGCACATCGAGCCGCTCAATCGTTCACGTACACTTCTAAGGTCAACGTGATACAAGTATTCACACAGAGACTTATGAATAGACCTTATTCAATTATAAGACGAGCATATATACCCTTACTACTTATATATATATATATATATATATATATATATATATATATTTATATGTATATATTTATTTATATACATATACAATTCTATATACATGTATACACAAAGGAAATTAACAATATAAATTCTGCATTTAATATCGTTATTTTATAACAATAAAGTAAATCGTGCGTACATCTAGAAAGCTAGAGAGAGAGAGAGATATATATGTGTATGCTCAGCTTGTACGGACTACCTATATAAATCACTTAATAACGTACGCATGAGAACGCACGTGAATATACGCGCGCACGAACGCACGCGCGTTCACATATCAATGTATGTAAAGTATATGTTATATTTATAGATATGGTATATATATATATATATATATATATATATATAATATGTATGGATGTGTATGTATATGTAGACTAGGAGGCATTAATCAAGCGTTATTTATAAAGGGGCGTATTTAAAAACTGTTATATCACCAACATTTCAATATGCCTGTAGACGTATATTTTTCCATAAGCACAAATATTTTATCTGTGTATATATATATATAATCATATATATATATATATATATATATATATATATATATATATATATATATATATATACACGCGCGCATACACAAATAAACACACACACGAATATCACATATATATATTCGAATTCATGTGTATAAATGAATATTATAATTTAAATATTCTCTATGAAATATGGAAATAATGTATGTGTATATATATATATATATATATATATATGAACGTAATAAAAAAGCCTAGCGCGAATGCCTCACGTGTAATGATTATTGGTTAATATGATTTACTGATAGGATCCATTGTGAATTAATATGAAACAACGTCTGACATTATATGTATGTGTGCATATCTGCTACATCTATATTGCTGCTGCTGCTGCTGCTGCTGTAATTGCCTACAATGCATAACATATGGCAATGCAGTATGACTCCTCAGATATAACGTTTTTAATCTGCTTATATGATCTCTGTATTAGATACGAATGAGTGTGTTTGTGTGTGTGCGTGTGTGTGTTTGTACACTCACTTACACGTATGTGTGCGTGTGTGCGCGCGTACAAAAGCATACATGTACAATGTACATCGTACATTCACAAATACACACACACACACACACTACAATCGTGAATGCGATTATATGTAAATACATAACGAATGTTCTTACCGTACAATGTACATATATGTATATGATAATAATATACAATTTAATAATATATAATAATATGTATTTACAGCACGCATATGTATATTGATATTATAGTACACACACACACATACACACACACATACACACACACTCACCCACACAGGGTAAATGTCAACGTAAAGATCCACCATGCAAGTACCTTCATCCTCCTGTTCACCTCCGCGAGCAACTCCTGCAGAACGGACGTACCAACCTGATATTACGTAACATGTCGCAATTTAATCACCCCATTCAACATTACCCCATCAACCCAATGGTTAGTGTAATAACCCCTAACCCCCTGTGTGTGTTCAGTTTTCTATCACCCGTGTCGGCTTTGCACAAGTTACTTTCCTATATACACATTTATCTAACACCCACACATATACATGCACACATACACATGCACATATAGATGCAATAATCTATTATTTGAATTTATTTCTTTGAGTGAATTTCTTCGATTTATTTTCAGTAGAAGTTTGTTTTTTGAATGAATTGTCGTTTGTGTTCTAATGTTTAAATAATGCTTTCACACACACACCCCCACCAATATAATGCATCACTCACATTCCCACACCCATAACCACACATAAACATAAATACATATCACTCACATACACATACACACACATATACACATACATATTATAATAAGATGACATAAATACACACACACACATATATATATATACACACTCACACTAACATAGTAATATTAATATATACTCTTTATTTATTGATGTATCCCTATTTAAGTAAAGTCACCTGTTTCTATTCACAAACCAGCACACATATCACTTGCTATTGTTCATTGTTTCGTAATACAATACCATGCCATGGTTATGATTCACAATATATATATATGAACAATTACTTTTATTCATGGTATCCAAACAATTGATTTATTCAACTATATTTACAATTCACATACTAACATTGAAATAACATACATATACATTGCACATTAAGGCTAAATATATACTCACACAAACACATGCATACTCACACAAACACATAATACTCACACACACACACACACACACACATTAATATCAATGCACAAATGCATACAATCCTACTCTCCCAGCCCTTTTCACACCCCCACACCCCGCCCCCCATCCATGATGTATCACATTGCACGCTGCTACTCCACTTCTTCACAGCCGAACACATCACCGCCTGGCACATATGCATCTGCCAACGCCATCGCAGCAGATAAAATGTACACTCCTTCTAGTAACCCACTATTGTCTCAAATTCCTTATATGGTTAATCTAACGCGTGTCCGCACACGCACCTATACATATGCACACACACGCACATACTAATTTACGGATTGAACCAACCGAATTCGGCTATTTAAGTTTACAGTTTTTTCTCGCTCGCAATTTGCCCATTTTCAACGGAAGCCGAATTCGATTCGTTTAATTTAATTTCATTTGCTTTAGATAACTCGTTGATATAATAAACTATGCGTGTTTACGGCTATTTAGTTTTAGTGTATTATGCATCGTAGTAACTTAAATCATAATCATCATCGTTTGCTTATATTGACGTTAGGCCACGCCTCCAAATCTAACACCCCTATTACCCTAACCACCACATAGGCTAATCAAATCTTCATGCAAAATCCTTATTTGGCCGGTATCCCAACTCTGGTCGACGCTAATGGAATGCCTTTACACAATCCTTTAGGTGAGTACTACTAACGCCCCCTATATTAGCTTACTGTATGAGCTGAGATCACATTGGTATAATATACCTGTTCTGAATAGTAATTCAACACATTCATAGATGATTGATTCCTCTAGGTATTGAACAATACCTAGAGGGCATCATGCATTATGCATTCAGTAAAATATGCAATTCAATAAATATCACTTATTCATAAATAATTGATTTACCATTTTATATGCTATTTATTATTCATATAATATTTTTATTATAAGTTGAAGCAAAAATGTAGTTTAATAGTTAAGGGCAGGCGCTGGAGTTCATCTACACCATGCTATTTATAGCTCCACCGAAAAAGTTTGGGATAAAAAATTAATAAAGATAATTACATAATTTTTTTTTATTCAATAGATACTATCCAAATTCATCTATATAAATTAATTTCATAAATATAATTAATTTAAAAGTATGAAATAAAACAGTTTAAAAACGATGAATATTTTTTATTATAAATATATTACATAATCATACATAATCATTATTTATTTAATTAATATAAAATATAATATAACATCAAGATTTATTTATATTGGAGTATATGTTATACATTTACAGTAAAAATTTCAGATAAAAATAATATAAATTAAAAAAGTAGTAGGCATTTACATGTGGTTACTAAGTGAAAAAGTAAAAACTGGAGAAAATGACATTCAAAGTTTTTACATAAATAATCATAGATAATATGTACAAATATGCAACTATATAAAATATACAATATAAAAACAAATATATAACACATGATTTGTTTATTTATTTAATCTATGATCTATGCTAAAATAAATCTAGAAATTTTTAAACTAAACGATTATTCTAATAAATCGTAATATAAGATTACATATTACAAGTATTTACATAAATACAAAATATATTTATAAATTTATTACTCCTAAAACACTTTATATTGATAGAAATACTCAAAAATATTTTAGGATATTATAAATAAAATACAGAACTTACATAATAAAAAAATATTGGTAAAATTAAATTATTTAACACATTTTAACTCCAGCGCCTGGGATTAAATATATTTATTATATATCCTCAAAATGGTAAAAGTATATTAATATAATTATTTAAATATAAAATTAATGGTAAAAGTATATTAATATAATTATTTAAATATAAAATTAATAAACTAAATTCATTACATTTTTAATTAAATAATGATTTGAGGAATAGACAATTAAGAATCTATTTTAAATCATCGCTATATTAATTTCATTTATTTTTATAATTGTGTCGTTATATTTAAAATGTCATTAAAAATCGTATAATCTTAGTTAATTCATAGAAAATTTAATTTGTTACAAATATATTTTTTAAATAATTTTCTATTATATTATTGAATATAGGAATGATGATGCCTCAAAAACTTGATATGAGATCTGGACAGGTTATTATTAATCATTAATAAATATAATTATATTTGTAAAATACATATATATATATATATATACTAGTGATCAGCATTTTTAAATATCAAATCATATATTCATTAAATATCAAATCCCTGGTATTGTGTATTTAGTATTAATTTCAGGTCAGGTATTTACGTCACAAGTATAACGGCTATTTTAATATCTCAAATTCCTATTATTTAAACCTTTAAAATATTTAATATCATATAATTATTATAATATGATAATAGAAATATGATAATTAAAATGTTTTTAATATAGATTAACGAACAGATAATATAATATTTTTTTATTTTATTATCTTTAATAAATATATAAGTTATGCAAAGAATTTCAATATATTCCAATTATGTTGGATTGCTCTACTTTTTATAATGATATATTTATAATATAACATAAAGTATAATTATTGTATATACAATAAATTATATATTTATATTAAGTAAATATATTTTCGTTTTAAATAATATTATCTTAATATAGATTGCATGCATGTACTTAGCATATTATGTTGATATCGACCCGTCTATGTTATACATATATCAATCAATTATTAATAATAATAACTTATGTTTTTTTATGAAAATCAATAATTAAATAGTTGCTCAAAATCGTTCATACAGAGATACCTGTGCTAAGCAATGTGCAATGTGAATCATGCTTCATAATAATATTATTATTTAAGTAATTTTATCATGTTGTCATATCGTATAAATAATAACCATGTTTTCATAATATATTACAGATACAAAATGTACTTAATAAAACTGTATATCATTTCGTATATTGTATCTTACATTATTTAACAGACATATTATTTGACTTTCTATAATTATCTATGATTTCTATCGTTATTTAATTTGTTATTTAATTTGTTAAAATTACTATTAAAATTGATAATTTTATTTATTCGATGAATATAACTCAATATATATCAATTGGTGTTTAAACATGGTTGATAACAAATTAGAATTTTTGTTAGTATCTTTAAAAAAATCAATAGAATTTATCTAGAATTATAATAAAAAACATCTTTTATGACACACTATTATGTTATTTAAAATTTATATATTGAATTATTATTGTAACATCCAAACAGTTATTCATTTATTTATAATGATTTTTATATTTATTATATAATAATTTTATTACCAATTTAAACGATTTTAATACATATTTTTATTTTATATTTTTATATTATTACCAATGAAATAATATGGACAAATAATTAAATTTTCCTTATCTGTCACTTAAGAGGGTTTTACACAGAAAAATGGTTGACAATTTTTGTTTTGGTGTGATCAAGTAAAAATAATTGATCAACTGGTCTATATTTAGGAATGTTTCTATTTTATGTTTATATGGTTAACATTTCTTAAAATATATCATACAGTAGATATATAAATAAAATGCATATGTAAAATATTAATATAATTAAAATAAGTTAAATATCAAATTATTATTCAAAATGAATGTATATAATAATATTTTATTTATTGTATTATTACAATTCATTAAATTTGATATTATTGATTTCATTGAAATTAATTTATTTGAATTCATTTCATATTATAGATTTTCAATTGATTAAAAAGTGATTTTATTTATAAATATTTATAAAAAAAAAAAAATTCTATTTGATAAACAAATAATTTATGGTTTACCATATTTAAATTGTCTGTTGATGTGATACACAGTATAGAATGTTATATTTTAAAATTTACATTTATTTATAATCAGTAGATATTAGTTTGTATAGTGTTATTTTTATATATAAGTGTTATGTTATATATATATATATCATGAATGTTGTTATCTGGAATGTGTCATTATTCAGCATAAGTAACTTAGCTAGCCTGGATACAATAAATTCAAAGGCTATTGGATAGAAGTTTATACATTACATAGATAATATGGTATACTATGCTATAGAAAGCACACTCAATAGACTTCATAGATGTATTTTGCTCTGAATAATTATGTTATATTTTATATGAACATATACAAATTATTATAAATACAAATATTAGATACTTAATACTTTATATTTTATTTGTTATATATAAAAAATGAATGTATTCTATTATATGTATATACATATAATTAAAAATAATTGATATAAAAAATGTCAAATAGATATAGATATAGTAAAAAATTAATATTGATTTTCATATCTATTTTTATATAGGAAATATATATATATATTATTAATATAAGATTTATAGTATCATAAATCATAATACAAACAATATTTATTTAAATTAATTTAATAGTGGTGAATGGAATTATATATTTCATATATATTAACATATAAATTGTAATGCAATATAAGTAATGCAATGCAGTATAATCATTAATTTACAAACTAGAAAATCTATCAATACTAAATTCTGGCTAATATCTAACATGTATAATCAATTCAAAATAATTAAATAATACAAATTATATTTTCAATGCCTTATTATACTATATACCATTGCATTAGATTCTAGCTGAATCGAACCCGTGGATTGGAGAGCAGGCATACTACCCTTCGATGAACGTTAGTGATCGGAGAGTGTTAAAGTATGCCACTAATTGCGTGATGATTGTCTGTAGTGAATGCCTATTAACGCCGCCACTAAACGCGCGTGTGTGTGCGCGTGCATTACACCGATGCCCACATGGAACTAGATAAGGCATCGAGACAAGCAGCAGCAGCAGCTTCCTTAAGCTCTCCTCCTCTTCTTCCTCCTCCCACCCCTTCCCACCCTCCTCCTAACTATCGTAAAGTATTGTTGTAATCGTGATCATCACTGCATGCAGCGTGATACGATGCCACTGAAACGTACGATCACCCCTGCGTCGTTTCAGTGAATACGCGCCTCCCCCCAGCGCACACTCCGCGCCGCAACCTCTGCAGCCGCCGTCCACACACACACACGCTCATGTTCCGGTCTATCGCACGCGTATTAAATGTTGTCCGTTTCCATCCAATCACAGCCCTTGGATACCGCCTCTGCCCAGCAACAGTTGCAGGTACACCTACAGTCCCAGCTAATGTCACTCAATAAGAATAAGAGGCACGCTGATCTTACCGATCCATTGGTTTATTATCATTTAGACACGCCCCTCTATCGTCTCGCCACACCCCTAAGCTCCGCCCCTCCCCCCCCACCGCTGCCGCCCTCAAGTGTCTAGTTCAGTGTGTGTGTCTCTCTCTCTCTATCCCTCTCTCTCTCATTCAGTGTGCATTCGTATTCCTTATTAGATGTTCGACTAACGCGTTTCTCTTCTCCTCTGCATTATTGCACCACGCTGATCAATGACTCATCATCACTTTTAGTGTTCTTACCATCGCTAATAGATATCGGACATTTCTCCCACATCTCACAAGCATCATCATCATCACCCTCATCACATAGCATCGATACCTTCACTTCTCGTGTTACCCTATGAGCGTGTCTATCCCTAATATCACTTTCCATCGTTTTGATTCGTTAAGTCAGTCGCCGCCGCCCAACTTTGTAGCCACACCCCCTAGACCTAACCCCGCCTCCCATGCTGTCCAGGGTTTAGCAGGTAACGCCGGTCTAGTGGCTCCCCCCGCCGCCATGATTAAGCGTACGGCTTTAGATAAGAACGGTGTACCGGCCATGGCGTATCCTTCTCCATACCAACAGATGGCGCTACAGATTCAGGTTCACTATCTCCACCAATCACATCACTCCACCCCTTTCATCGCCTAAGTTTCCGCCTACTCTCCGCTTAGGACAACTACTGTGGGACCTACAGTGTGGGCATCACTGTTATCTACTACTCGTTACGCCGTTGACCGCCCCTATTACACCATACCACCACTACTACCACAGGCTCAACACCAAGCTCTGACCGGTCAGGCATTGCAGAGCGCACAGAATCAGCCTCAGACCCCTACGTCCACCACACCCAACAATACTCAATACACAAACCTAGCCCGTTAGTAGCCCAGCCCCCCCCCCCCTGCCGCCTCTTCAATGGCACCCCCCAACGATGCTTATCTTCTCCTATTTCTCAATGCGCTTTGTTCACCGAGTAAACAGCATCGTAAACCGCCTTTCTCTAAAATCCTTTCAATTAATTAAATATTTCCTATTTTAATTTCACAACAATTCATATATATATATATCTAAATCTATTTTATTTCAATATTGCCTATATTGATCATATAAATATTTATTTGTATATACACGAAGATAACTCCTTTGCTAAATGTCGCTGATTGCTTGACGCCTATATTCTAGAAGCCACGCCTCCTCTTCCTCCTGCAGCGCCATCTTTACAACCTACGAAGCATTACTACGACGACACCATCATGCGAAACAGTATCTCGGTCCTGTTCAAAGAGGAGGTAAATATACAGAGAAACTCGGAGTATACTGGAGAAATACATCGGAGATTACTAAATGTATATACACACACGCGCTTGTCAATGTGCTTTCCATGCTTTCATCTCTAACCCGTAATCAATAAACACTAATCAGCATTCTATCAGTTATTGCTATCACCTAGAATTACGGAGAAAGATTGCGCCTATTTATTAATTAAGAAAATATCAATAATATATCTTTTTTATATTAATCGTATGCACTATTGTATAGTTAGCGACACTTTAATGTTCAAACTAACTTTTCTTATATCCTCTCGTACAACCTGGAAATAATTTTATAATTTATATTCATTTATTTATAATGATTTTTATATTTATTATATAATAATTTTATTACCAATTTAAACGATTTTAATACATATTTTTATTTTATATTTTTATATTATTACCAATGAAATAATATGGACAAATAATTAAATTTTCCTTATCTGTCACTTAAGAGGGTTTTACACAGAATATGGAAATATTTTTATTTATAATTCTACAAGTTATTATAACATGTGTTGTTATTAGGAGTAAAGTATTTTCTAGTATATAATGTATTACATTTCTTAAACAGATATTTGATTTTCTCTATCGAATTTATCCATAAATATTGTAACTATTTTTGATATATTTAAACTTTATCTAATAATATAATAACAATTAAAATATATAATTATATTTATTATCTATTTTTTTTATCCAATATATATTAAAATATTTTCTGAATTTTTGTAATGTAAATATTTTGTTCCAAAATATTTTAAGTTTTTATTAAATATTATAATGTTAAGATTTATTTAAGTGAATTTGCTTAAAAAAATATTAGATTTATTATATTGTTGTCTTTTACAAATAGTTTTATTTTTGAATAATTTATTACATTTTGATAACAAAATATATATAAAAATGAATATTTAAAAAATTTTAATCAATTACTATCTTTCTCTTTAATAGTCTTGTAGTTTTTAACACATTATTTATACTACCCTAACTATAGTTCTCTACTAATTCAAATTATAATTGTAAATATTAGATTAATTTAGTAGCATTTTGTATATATATTTTAATAAATATAAATAAAGTAACTATATATTAGTATTAACTATTGTCATTCTTTTTTTCTTGTAGGTAGTTTTTAAACAATTAGTCCTAGTGTAATATATTTAATTAATAACATCGTCTAATTTCCACAGCAACCAATATGCCGAGATTATAACCTAAAGAGGTGTTTTAGAACACCGTGTAAATATGCCCATATTGAGAGTTAGTATACCATAACCATAACTTTAATCGTTGTTAATAAACATCTCCGTCGACCTCTAGAAACCACGGATAACATTGATGTGATGTGCTGGGATGATATGAAAGGAAATTGTTCACGCGAAAACTGTAAATTCATGCATAGAAATCGTTAATCTTGTCTTACAAAGGCCACTGCTTATTACTTATTATTATTGTTTATACATGTATGTGCTTCTCGTTATACCACCTCGCAATACGCTACCACCTATAAGAGCTTATTAGACTAGATTTTATTTATTAATTGTTACCGTATATATATACAAATTCATTTATTAATTACAAAGCGTGTTGCTTGTATAGATTTTAGTTTTTAAAAATCATATATTTTTTTTTTGATATTTTCTTATTTTTCGTGCCATTTTACAATTTACTTCCAAACACAAAAGTATGCAACTTAATGAACATCCAGTGCCATTATTGTTACACGTATATATATATATATATATATATGTATATATATATATTCTATGAAGAAATATAATTTTATATTTACAAGCCTTATGGTAAACTAGAGTGCCCGGTGCCATATTTACCTATATATATATCCGACGTCGTTACATACATAACCCCCGCCCCCACTACTATTATAATACTATTGCATAACACCCATACACCCACACTACTACTACTACTATTGTTGTTCGTTGTCTACGTGTTTAGGTGGTACCGTCGGGGCAAGACCCGCCGGCTATAACTCACCGGCCCCCCAATCACCCCCGCCCCGCTATTCTATTTGTTTCCGCTTCAGCTACCGCTGCTTTAGTAATCACCACTACTACAACGACGATGACCTTGTAGCGGGGCGGGGCGGGGCTCACGGCGGTGCGCGTATATTATTGTTATATTTTAATAAAATCGAGAATCGTTGGCTTTTCGTTGTTTATTTGCTGCCTCCACTTCCTGTTTCTTTCGCTGCTTCCTGCTTACATCGCATTCACCATTAGTCATTACAAACACACACATGGTATCATATACATACAGTTACACCACTCTTTTTTATTATTATTTTATTATTATTAGCTCAACTATACAAGAGCTACAGTATTTATATGATCACAATTATATATATATATGTATATGTGTATGTATGTATGTATTTATATATAGTGATAAGTAAGATGAGATTTGTAATCAACATAACTAATATATATATATATAATATACATATTGTAATACGTATACATGTTTTTATTGATAATAAATATATAAGAAAAGCGATTATGTTTCGATTGGTCTAGGATCGTGATGTATATATGTGATATAAAACATATGGTATTGTGTTGATATTGCATTCGATGATATTATAATACGTGCCAGAGCTCTGAGACAATCTCTAATATATATCTTCGTTTCTTCCGTATTTGAACACTATTGATCTGTGGATGGGAATCTATTGAATTATAAACATACAACCGCGCCAGGGGGAGCCACTAGCGAATTATAATACGCTAGGGACGATTAATCAATACGTGCGCTTGCATATATTTGAATTAAAATCATGAAATATAGTTATTTAACTTTGGTTTGGACGCGATTTATAAAAAGTAATCAATTCATTCTGCGCTCGAGCAAATGTGAGATTGTATTTAAGATTGGGCAATAATAATACCCGTAACTTATACACTAATACTAATTTAAATTTAACTATTATTATATTTTTTAAATTATATATAATGAATAAATAATTTTGCAATGTAGACTAATGTTATACATATATAAAATAATTAATATCAAGATATACCAACTCCCTCAACTATTAAATTCCTTTTAAATACATTTTTTTTTTGATATTCCATATTTTAATATGAAATTATAAATATTTATTTTATTAAAATTAAATTTTCATAAATTTAAAAATTGTATAAAATATATTAATTTTAAGTTCAAAAATAAGCTTAATAATACTATTATAGCTCTATATAAAAACGCTAAGGATAAATTATTAATAGAGATAATTACTTAATTTGTTGTTATTCAACAGATACTTTACTCCATCAAATATGAACTATCTTTATATCAATATAGTTAATTTAAAATGGTGTAAAAAAATAGTCTTATAAATTAAATTATTTAAATTTTTATTTTATTCATTAAAATGCAATTTTATCATCATTTATTAATTAATATATAATATAATAATAAATCCAACAGAATTCATATAGTATACAATTAAAGTAAACATTTCAGATACAAATTTTAAAAAAAGTAGTAGGCTTTTACATGTGTTTACTAAGTGAAATAGGAGAAACTTGAGAAAATTATATTCAGTTATATAATATATAAAATTTATTTACATACAATTTCAAATAATTATTAAACCCATAAGGCTCATAAAACACTTTATATTGGTACTCAAAATACTCAACAATAATTTGAGAAATTAATAAATAAGATACTAAACATAGAAAATATGTAAAAATAAATAAAAATATTTTAACTAACATTCTAATTATAAGAAATTATATTTTGTAATAAAAATTAATATTAATAATAATATTTTATTAAGGTAGCATGAACAATATTATAAAAGTAAATTAAAACTTCATATGATAATTAAATGATCAACATTTTATAATCATTGATTTTAAATAATAGTGGTTCATTTTATATAACGAATTATTAATTGTATCATATACCGTTACAAGATAACTTTTGAATTAATATAAATACCACTACCAATTTTACATTTAAATGAATGATATTTATGTTATTTTATTAAAAAGTTCTATTAGTTTATTAAATATTTACCAATTATTTAAGGGCATAATAATAAAATTAACAAAATTGAACTAGAACTTATATACAAAGCAAATATTATGAAACTATAATATAATATTTTTGGGTTATTTGGTTTAATTGGTTTAGTATTGTTCGGCTTAGTTTTTTTAGCTATATTACTTCCCAAAGTGAGCTTTTATAATCGTTTACTAATAACTGAGCGATAGATTTAAATCGAAGAACATAGTAAATATAAAAATAACCTATCTCTTATCCGTTGAATATATTCCTTGATCCCTTTTTCAGGGGCAAATATTAGACTACCTTAATTATATTATATCAAATTAATAAAATTTAATTAAAATATCATACCTAATTATAGTTTATAAAAAAAGAATAAAATACAATTATTAATATAGATTATAAAAATAAATAAAAAAATCATATAATCTACGGGAAAATAAGTGTATTATCAAGATAGAAATGTGAATAGCGAGCTAACACAGGCGAAACCGGGCCCCAGCCGTCTAGTATAATATAAATGACAAAAAAAAATTGTATTTATGAAATAATAAAATTATTATATTCATAAATTATATTTTACATATAAATATTGTTTATACATTTTTTAAATTATTCATAAATCCATCTAATTATGTATATAAATACATTTATGTGAATAAAGGTAGTTTTTTTAATCAATTTCAATTATATATGAGGTATGGTAGTATACATCTGCAATTGAGAAAAAAAAATTGTGTTTCAAAATTTTGTTTATATAAAATTATTAAATTATTAAATATTATCTTTAAAATTATATATAAATTATGTTTTTTGTAAAATATAAATATAAAATAAACAATTTTAAAAGTATATCATTTAAATAAATTATAATAATTAAAAAAAAAATTAATTAAAATCATCATAATTTGACCCTTTGCCTCCGATCTGTTGATTTCTGTTATGTTACAAAATGCAGAGCTGTTGATTTCTGTTGAGCAACTGTTATGATACTACTAAATATCATATACTTAGTCAATTTTATTATTTAAATGTATGAAAATTATATATTGAAATGTTTTCTTTATAAGATTTAAAAAAAATAAGATAGTTTTAGTTAGATAAATATTACGATTCATTATTTATGTTGTAACTTTTTAAGGAAAAATAATTTCTGGCTAATTTTTTAGTAATTATATAAATAAAACTGCCTAGTAATATTAAAATCGGAGGAAGTATACGTTACAATATTATTTACAGCGATAGTACAGAATTATTGTGTTACATTATATTTTTAATTTAAAAATCTAATGATAGAAAATTATGTTATATTATTTGTGCGCTGCTTAATTATCTTAAATTATTTGTACTTGTAAATTCTTCTAGAATGACTAAATTTATATAATTTCTTCAGTTTATTGTTGGTTTATATATTGTTACCAGTTTATATGACTAAATATGTATACAAAATATTAGTATTATATACATTAATTTAGGTTTGAAACATAATTAATTTATTTTAAAGAATTAATTATAATTGTTATTTTTTAATTAATTGTTACTATTTAATTAATATTTTGAATAATTAATTAATTACTAACATTATTCCAGATTAATAAACTATGTTATATATTAAACCAAAAAATGTTAACTTGTAATAGAACATTTTTTATATTTATATCCACATTTTCATTATAAAAACGTGCATACATATTTAAAAAAAAAACACAAACGCTCGGAACTAGGCGACATATAATTATAAAATCCTCGGATGCAAAGGGTTAATGAATATAAGATCATTTTTATAATTTTAAAAACTAATAAATAATATTATATATACTTTAAATAACCAATATTTATAGGTGGCTAAAAAGAATCTTTACCAATATGGCCATTGTGGGTATTTACCATCGATATAAAGAAAGTGGATAAGCAATTGACGCACGCAATGCATGTAAAGATAGATACGCGAATGACACTTTTATCGATAAATTAACAAAATGGCATCAGTGATTTTGATTGGATATTAGTCATATTATATATGTCAAATATTAAAACAGAAGGCTTTTCGTTGAAATAGATTAAAGTGACTTCTATCTATATCAATGTATCAGATTATAAATATCAATAAAATAGTATGATATCTTCAATTTAAATACACAAAATTACGAGGAATGTTGATATAATGTATTTTAAATATATAATTTTATTTTTAGTATAGATAGTACATTAAAATTGGTAGTAATTATCAATATATATGTATAAATAAATATTCATTTTAAATAAAAAGTAGTGGGCCAGATAGTGGGTTTCGACTGCAGCGCCCGTAGCGGATAGTGCCATACACTACATTCAATTGCTTATCCACTTTCTTTATATCGATGGTATTTACATGTAATTTAGATATGTCAATGAGTCTCTCTCTATATATATATATATATATATATTTATAAGTACTAATTGACTAATTACAAAAATGTCTTTGATTATATACATCCATGATAGAATGTTGAAAAAAGTAATAATTTTTTCAATTCCTTAGAATTTATTCAATAGTCAATTAAAAAAAAACTATACAACAAAATACTCTTTGGAACTATTCCTTTATATCTACACTAGAAATAGTAGGCAAAAATACACATACTTACATAGCAATATATAAAAGCATACATAAATATATATATATATATATATAAATATACACATACAATTAATGATCATTACATTTATAATTTAAATAAATTCACGTGATTAAATTAATGCCCGAGAGTAAATTGAATTTCTGATTAATTATATATATTTATATATAGTTATAATATTTAGTAAATGTAATACCCTACAAATTCATATTAAAATAACTTATAAATAGATATGTGTGCCTATTCTAATATACCTATTGTCATATTACTAATATAATAATATGATAGAATAGGTAAATACAGCACCTTTATTGTATTATATAATACACTATAGATACTCTCTGATACACATTACATGCATGTCTTTAAATGCATATATACAAACTAATATTCATATGTTTATAAACATATTATTTTAGAATATAATATAATTTCAATAAACTAATACAAATTAAATAACTAAATGCTTAAAATCACATATCACACAGTTTAATATTAAGAATTAAAAATAGTATAAATATAGAGATAATTACTGTTATAATGATAGAGAATATCTGTGATCAAATAGTAATCATAATAAAACTACAGATTGATATAGGTTTCTATTGATATATTGTTAATTAAAAATGATAAGTGTAATACAAGCCTGCATGTAATGAATATGCATCACTAGATACCCACACACATAGCATACCCACACATACACATACATATACCAATACATACACTGCATACACTGCATATATATAGCAACATATACAGGTGCACATGTCTACACCAAAGCACTTATAACATGCACATATATGCATACACACACATAGCAGATTACATACCAATGTACACACAAATATACATAAATAACTACATATACAAACATAGGTACACATAAAAACATAAATGCTTATAGATAAATAAATGTCCACTAATATACATATATATATATATATAACTGTATATATATAAACACATATACTCACACAAGCTCACATTCTACATAAACTACACACATACATACACGCAATCATAAAATATACCAACGCGAGGAATATGAAGAAGTTCTGTAGAAACATCGCGATACCTGGCCAATTAGCTTTATCCCCTAGTGAGTGAATCGTGTGATTAATCATCGCCGTTGACAACGGCATTAATAAGCTACGGTTACCTACCAGGAACTATGTAGACTTCGAATAGCACCCAGATGGAGCCTATCAGTGACCCGAAGCTCAGGATGTAGCCAATCAAAAGCCAGACAATCGCCCCTGAATAGTAATAGTATATTATTGATACGCATTTGTGTAAATATACATTATTATTTTTATATTTATTTATAATTATAAATATATTAATGATATATTACTTTTACTATCCATCATCTGATCAAAGAAGATATTATCTGACTACATCACCAGTATAATATACCTATTATTTCTCAGAATTAAACTATTACTATTCAAAATCATCATTTTTCTTATTAGTAAACTTTAAAATACATGATTTGGAGAAATAAATATAAATATACAATTACTTTGAGAAGTATGTAATAATAATGTTATTGTTGTTGTTGATCGTCAAATCTATCTAGAAGTAAATATATAATTATGAACATAACATATTTTGCACACAAATTACAACAATGAAATAAGATAGTAATTTATACATTAGGTAGTAAATGCTCTTTCTAATGCAAGTTACAGTACAATGCACTACTTATGTAGTAAGCTGAATATCTTCATATAGTGCAACAGAGCTATCAGAACCAGAACTAAACATGTATCATTAATATGCACTACATTAAGCCATAACTTTAATTAATATATAGCATAGTTAAAATGCTACTTAAATTCAATGATGTAATACGATTTCTTAGAATATCGTAGAACAATTAAATATCTTTAGAATAAAACTATAATATAACATGGTTATCGAAAGCAACGTGTTCAAACTAAAAGTTGTGTATAACACTGTGTTTCACATTGCTACGAATTATTTTAAAAAGTCGAATCGAATTATTCCAGTTTATAGGTCAAATACAATGAGTATACAAATGATTATAGATACATGTTGTTGATATTAAAATAAATTTGAAATTTAAATATTTTATTTTAAATTTAATATATATAATTTTCGTACCATGGGAGATGATGACATATTTATGTTTATGCTTCTGCAATGCTGCAATTATGATTATGTAGGAGGGATAGAAGGATTAGAAGGACGGAGTTTTTGGCAGTACGAGTGGTTAAAAAAAACGATATATTAAAAAACTAATATTCGATTCGAATTTATTCGAATAAACACAAAAATTCAACATGTTGAATTTTAAATAGTCTTCGAATTAAAATAGAACGCTTCGAATATTCGAAGGTTATTTCCCATAATGCATCTTAATATTCTATTCGAATTATTCGAAGGTAAATGAACAATTCGAAGCAGTGTGAAACCCCTTTAAGGAGATATTTAGCTAATCTTTAGACCTTATGTAGACGTATTGCATCATAGTATTCCGGAATATATGTATTAGTGTTTATTTTATTACAATGATAACAACAAATTCTAATGAATACTACTTATTAGTATTTTATTATTAATATCTAATCCCAATTATAATGTGAACTTTAAACTATAAACTTATATTTTAAATTTTATAAGTTTATAATATAATATAATATTTAATAAAATATGAGAAAAAATAAATCGTAAATATAAATGTAAATAATTGGTAATACAGTATATATATATATATTTTAGAATTATTTAAATATTATGATATCATCGATGTAAATAAAGTGTTAACATTTTAAATTAAAATGTTACAAAATTAACAAATTATATACTCAACTTGTAAGTTACTTACAATTTAGCACATAGATACAGTAGGTGTATGAAGTTTAGATTATTATAGATGTACAGCATTACACACAAACCCTTTTTTCCCATGCAACCTTCTGAATAACTTTCATTATTTAGCTGGTCGTTAGAGAATGAATTGATCCTAAATAGTAGAAATATGTTATTAAATATACACACATATTGATCTAAAGTTGTAGATATCATATATATTGTTATTGTTATTTTGGTGGAGTCCTTTCATCCCATCCAGGAACTTAGATGAAGTTTTCACTTATAACCATATATGGCTCTAATGTAACTTCGAAGCCGCTCTCATGTTAAGGCATCCATGGTTTTAACGAGAGCCGATAATTTATTATACACGATTATATAAGATCGCTTCTAAATATTATTTTAAGACATATTTTATGATATGGACGGGGCTCGAACCCGTGTCCTACCACTCGTGTTTCTGACGCCTTAGCCAACTGAGCCACGCAGGCAGTTAACTACTGGATGACTAACATAACGAAGCCTATGGTGGAGATCACCCCGAAGGTGTGTACGGCGTGAGGCATCTGAGACTCTGCGGGGTAGACAGCCGCAGCATCTATCATGCACCACCAGCCTGCTGCAAACTGTGTACAAGATGGGTTGCATTATATAGGGGTGATGTAGTGGTAGTGTAGGGTGGTATAAGGGGTATAATAGGTATAATGGTGGCATGATGTCGACCAGTGTTATCAATAATACATCCTTACATGTGAAGCGTTATAACATTTATCGTAATATAAATGAATAATGCATAATTAAATAATAATGATTTGAAGGAAAATATCAAGAAAATATGTATATATATATATACCATCAGATATTTATTTATTTAGAAAAATATATGGAACCTGGATTAAATAAATTATTGATATGATAATAATATTAATAAATAATATCAGTAATACTATTTTATTTTCTATACTTTTTACTTTATTACATATATTTGTTATATATTTCAAATACAAAATAGAAATTCACTATTATAAATATTCTTATTAGTATTTTTTTATATTTATTTAAATCTTTGGATAGTAGATTTATAAATATTACGATATTTCACATTTGATTGGTATATTTTCAATGTGTTTGGTTTTTGGTATTTGACATATATTAAATGAATCTAAAAAACAAAGAGCATGAACTACTGAGTTCTATTATCTTACCAATATTCCAGCAAAGATCGAAGATACAGTATTTCTTTTTTCCGATAGACGTTCCACAAACTCAAATTCTCTGCAGTGGAAATGATCCAAACAGCCTGCCATCTGATCGTTAGAAATTTAATATAATGAAAGAAATATAGTTATTGGATAATTAATATTTATAATCGTTGGTACAAACAAATCTCGAGATATTCTAATATCATAATGCAACTGTGTTAGACATATATGAAATAAATACAAAATTTATAAATTAAAGATTATAATCAAATGACTATATACAGTGAAGTCGTTATAATAGGACATCATTCTAATTTGATATATCATATATAGGACTGAAATGTTATTTTTGATTGTGAATGTATCTCTTACATATTAAATATATCACTATAAATGGAAAGTATCGATGTTTGGACGGGTTTTGGATTTACTCTTGAGAAATTCACAAAATAGATGATATACAAATGTTCTATTATTTATCTATATATATATATATATATATATATGAGCTAATGGCTCTACATGACCCTATTTTAGTGCCTAATAAACCGAATATCATCATCATTATCATCATATATATATATACTCATGTATACAAATACTCTATAAGCAGTGCATGTTAGAGAGGCTTGAAAAATATAAAATTTTCAGATAATGTATCGCTTCAGTAAGATAATATTATAAAACATGTAATATAATTCAATACAAAAAAAATTATCTTAATTCGTAAAATATTGAATAGTCAATATGACTTTCAATTTTAACATAGGATTGATAGGAAATCTTATAATGGAGTAGATACAAAATTAATTCAATACATTTTTTAATATACTTCCTATTAATGAATTTTATCATACGATATATATGTACTATAATTAAATATTATTAACAGAATAGCAGAAAAAAAAAATTTTAAATAATAATTTCTTTATAATTTTATCATTTCTAGGATTGAACTTTTTATGTTTATTATTTATTGAATATTTTTTGTTTTTTGTTTTTAATCAAAAATAAAATTCAGATCAAGTTTATTATATTCTTAATAAATGTATAATATATATTTACTATATATGATTATAAAAAAAAGTTTGTTCAAATATTTTTCTAGGAATAATTTGAATTTTAATGATTTCTATAGAAAAAATAAATATTTTCAAGGAAAGATGAATAAAAAATGTCTAGGACCTAGTCAATTTTATTTTTTTTTACCAAAATATAATTTTAATTATCATTGAGATGACCGCAATAAAATTTTGTTTATATTATATTTTTTTTTTAAATATACAAAATTTAAAATCTGAGTTTATTAGATCCATATTTTGATTTAAATATACATAAGTCTCTTAAATGCATATTAAATATATAATTAAATTAGAAGACGATATAAATTAATTGGTTGCCAAGGTAAAACTAAAGGTAATTAAATGTTGCGCATGCGCAGTAAATTTAATTATAAACAAGTATTTTTCTATAAAATATCAAATTAAACATCAAATTGACAACTCAATTAAGTATAACACAATTTTTAGTTGTTACACTACTGTTTATATATATTATATATTTATAATGTTTACTGAAGCAACATATTTAATGACTGACGAGCCACCCTAGTGCATGTTGCTACTTATTATAATTATACTTTATGTTGGTAAATTAATTAGAGCCTATTCATAATAATGTATGTTTCATTATATCAAAAGTTCTATAAATAGAACGTAGGATATAGCGTAGGTTGAATATTAATACAACACTGTAAGATGGTCGTCCCGTAGACATTAATGCGTGTATGTGAGATACGATTGTACTCTAATGTGTTAACAATGCCCCGAATGTTTATTGTCACGTTATAAGCATGTCTACCTTCGATGGTAATGATAATAACCAATGTACTCGTAGCATAGATTTCTCTAAAGAAAGATATAGCATACGTTAAATCGCGATTTCGATTTTGTGCACACAAAGTGAACAGCGCCACCTACGTAGATTGTTATTTCGGACAAAATTGTTGTTTATAATGTAAGTACGTATAAAACTATACAACTTTAAAGTGTTAATAAATAATAAAGAAATGGGAAAGTTTGGTTTTAAATTCTATACATGTATGTCTATGAGAAAAATTATATCTAATGTATTTTAATAGCACATTGAAAACATTAATATATGAAAACTTCGTCAAACTTAAACCTAAGCACTAGACGATACTACTGTCAGCCGCGGAAAGGGTTCGCTATTGGTGGATAGGGAGTGGTATATCTATGCTTCGCAACATATTGCTTGTGGTAATATTAACGCATTCAGATGAATATTTTTTAATTGAAAAAGACTAATAGTATCTAAAATACCATAAATTACATGAAGTTATTGTTATTTATATTTGCGTGTGTAAAATGATCACGTGCGAAGTAATTTCGTACAGAGGGATTTTATTTTATTTGGTGATTTCGTGCATGTAAATTCTACTATTTATAAATAATTATTTACAATAATATTTATTATCATTGCGCACGAGATTTGCAATCAGCATGAAATCACTATGCAATGAATCACGGATATTCTTCAAATCACCAGAAAGTTATAATATTGAATAATTTAGCCCAGATTTTGTATGCATTTTTTATTCAAATATTAACTAAAATACAATACAAATTATTACTTATTTTCAACATCTTACAAATATATAATTATATTTAAAAAAATGTCACTACATTATAATATAATTATAATATAGTATCAATTCTGGTAATTAGCCAAATGTTGATTAGAGTAATGTTAAACTCACCCATGTATCTACATTATAATTCACATAAACGGGTCACGACCTAAACATCCCGTTAAAAGTTAATTTCATATCTTTTCTACATTAATATTTATAATATATAATACATTTTATAAATTTAAAAAACCTATCATTATATGCGTACATAGTACATATCAAAGTCGTTATATTATTATATTATATATAATAATATAAAGGCTTTAAATTTTAAAATGATAAATAATATATTATATAATTTATACTAGTTATTATTATTATAAATATTTAATAAACATAGAATTACTTTAAGTATTCTACCTTTTAAACTAGTTTATCAAGTGTTAATATTAATTTATGCATTTTACGATTTAATTATAAATTTTATATCGGGAACCAGATATAGCCACAGATATTTAACAATAGAACATCGAGATTATTCTAACTAATGAAAGTGGCGGTACTAAAATTATAGCGAAAATGTGTATACATTTATTTTAAAAAACATTACATGTTTATAATTATACTGGTTTTATATTATAAACATATATATATATATATATATATATATATAATACATTTATATATACATATATATATATATATAGAACCTGTGATAAAGTTTTTGATATTTTTTAAATATTATTGTATAAAATATAAGGTAACCAGTGATCTGGTGAGGAGTGTTTACATTTGGTTTGGTGATTTGGTGCGTAGTGTAAATTCTACTATTTATTAAATAATTATTTAAATTAACATTGCGCACGAGTTAACTATTTTGCATGAGATCACTTCGCACGAGATAGCTGTTATTTAAATATAAAACACAAATTTCTAGAATATATATTTCTAAAATATTATATTTAATATAATATAATATTATATGTAAGGAATAATAATAGTGAACATATTAAATATATACACAATTTCGCGATTTATTATATACCAATTATTTCGTTATGTAAAGCGCTCGCATTCAAATATAATCTATAAATTATAATTTCTATTTTTAATATCTGCGGCTATAAGTTATAGCCGCTATAACTCTGATAACTTATCATTTATAATATAAAGTTAATATTATAAAGTATATGGATACATGTATAATATATATATATTGTATTAACTTAGTTACTAGTTACTAACTTAGTAACTAATTTAGTAAGTAACTAAGTAATTATTATTATAATAATTATAATTATTATAATAATATAAACTTTATATTTTATAATAAAGATATAAAATAAGGATATAAAATACATACAAATATTATACTCACTATGTATTAATGCTTATTTTAAATTAATTTTGTAGTTAACCATAAATATGTATATATATAATTAAATATTAAATATTTGTAAACGTTATATTAATTACCTTTATTGTTTTTTTAAAATTTAAATAATTTAAAATTATATAATATTTATTTATTTTAAATTATTGTCATTAATTTGTTTATCTTTGCATCATGGGTATTTATTTAATTTCCAAAACAAAGAATTTTAAGAAAACGTAGCACATTTTTTTCCAACCCTTTATCCATTTGTGTGAAGAATAGATCTAGAAAGAAATCTATCAAGACCTCCTATAACCTGTCCGAGGTCTTGGCTCTATGGTGTGAATATACAATACCTCATATAACCTTGAAGTTATACGTATGGGTATAGGTATTGGAAGAAACATCCTTATATATATATATTATATATTATAATAATATATATATATATATATATATATATATATATATATATATATATATATATATATATCATATGACCTGTATATGGATCTTCATTATTTAAATTACCTGTCTAATGGACAGTGTCCATTCACCATCTTATCTCCATAATTTGTATCATCTTATCTCCCTGGTTTTACCAAGAATCTTATGGATATTTTGTATATCAAATGTTTATATTATTATTTTAATTCAGCGTTCAATGACCATGTATCACAGGCATACATAAATATAAAAGTTATGAGTGAATTAATTATTCTTACATTATATTTCAATCTAATTTGTCTACTGGTCTACTCAATATACATTTAATTTCTCTACATTCTTAGTTGGCTTGTATCGATCTAGCTACAGCTTATCTCATTGTACCTTTTTTTATAAATATAATAACTTATAGGGACAAATCTTTTATATATATGTATGTATGTATGTATATAAATATATTTCTATTTAAATAGAATATAATATAAACTATAGTTTATAAAAAGTAGTTGCAATTACTTTTAATTTATAATACTTTTTTATTCATACTTTGTTGGCAATTGCCCTCCATTTTAGAATTTATTCCCAAACTAAAATCCAATTTTTTCATAATTAATTAATTATAATTTATATATATATATATATCATAATCCTATTTATTTATTATAAATCCGGAGAGTTGTATTATTACATTTTTCCACATATAATTAAAAATAAAATAATTTGTTTTGGAATTTTCCCAGCATTTTAAAATCCTTAAGAAATGATCTGGTATATTTTCTACCATTGTACATTAGTTAGGTTTACTTAAAATAATCACCTTACCGAATTGTATTGTCGCTTCATCTAGTTTTTCCACAAATTTCATAAATTTTTCTTCATCAATATTTCTTGTATATCATCATAGAATCTAAGATTAATAATATATTTATAATTAATAATAAGTGTACTACGTAAATTGTACGTCGTACACTGTATGTATATGCTGTTATATTAAGTAATTCATGATATCCCCTATAAATTTCCCCTATAAACTTGTAATAAAACTGATGATATCACACAATTGTGTGTCAATATTATTAATGTAAACTAAATAATAAATATTAATATTGTAAACCAGTTTCCTATATTTATTTACTTATTACAGTGCTAGTTTCCTTATCATATAATGATTAAATTATGTTTATCAGGATTAATTGAAAATAAAATAATTATTTTTGTAATTTCCCCCCTCAACAATAAAATCCTTAAAATTACTTAAAATTACTTAAGTAATTTTAAGGATTTTATTGTTGAGGGGGGAAATTACAAAAATAATTATTTTATTTTCAATTGTATATGAAAAAAAATCCACTAAAATACATCTATTAATTTATAATAAATAAATAGGATTATGATATAATTTATTATGAAAAAATCTGATTTTATTTGTGGGCAAAAATATAAAAATGGGGGAGGGGGTAAACAATAGTTTGAGAACTTGCAAGTTAGGCATGCTTACACAATACACCTTAAAAATAAATTTGCTTAATACTTATATTATGGTTATGTTTAAAGATTTAGTTTTTAGACGTGATGTCCCTGTTCTTCTTGATATCGGTTTTTAATGTATACTTTTTAATGTACCCTTTTAACTTTAACTTTATCATTTATAGATATATCTTTTTAATTAGCTTTTATTGTGAGTAACTGCCCTCCACTTTTTTTTATTTTTACCTCACTTTTGAATTTTTGTCCACAAAAAAATTCAGATTTTGTCATAATAATTAGATCGATCATATTTATTCTATTTATTCTATAGAATTTATAAGTGAACATAGATTTATTAAAATAACCAATATAACTTCAGCAATTTTTATCTATTTATACTATTTACTAAATAGTATTTAGCCTATTTAGGGGAAAGTAACCGAATATGAACAGTACCCGAATACAGGCCCGTAGCCAGAAATTTATACCAGGGTGGGCAAGGCCCCATAAAATATTAAGACTAAAGTGTAATGAATAACAACTAGTGTACTAGTTATAATATCATACCTACTAGTAATTTACTAGTATACTCTATTACTTATATTGACGCACAATGTGAATTAAATAGGGTATAAATAAACAATACATAAGCATACACTATGTGTATATATATATATATATATATATATATATATATATATATATATATACACTATATAAACATAACTTTATATACATATAATAAAATATAAAAAGCAGTAGTATCAGGTTAACAGGCAAGGTATACAATAATAACATCAGTAGATAAGTCTACTGAATACTAGCGAGTGAATTAAACATTTAGTCATGGCAATGGTAAGTTTAAAGCGATATTTTCTAATATTATGTAGAAAATAGTTAGTAGTGCATCATATTATTAATGTTTGGAGATTAGTATAGGTGAGAGGTTATAGTGAAACCAAATATAGTTATAGATTGAGAAGTTGGAAGAAATAGTAGAAAAGGATGTGTGATTGATAGAGGAGAACTGGGTATTGTGAATATGATAGTATTAATTGTAGTCATATGCATATTTAAGGACATGGAGTTATGAGAGAACCAATTAGTGTGATCAGTAATACAATTAAACATCGACATTTGAATCAGACCAGAATCACTAGAACAAGGAAATGGCCATATATCTGAAGATCATCAGCATAAATATGATAGTTAATATTGGGATATTTGATTAACAAAATTGATTTTATAGGAATAATATAAATAATGAAAAATATAGGTCCAAGGACAGAGCCTTGTGGAACACCACATATATTTAAATAATGAGGAGACAACGAGGAGTTAATCTTCACCGAAGATGTTCTAGATGCAACAAAATACATAAACAAACCTATTTGACCATGAATACTAATTTCATTAAGTCCAATAGAAAGAATATTGTAATCGAGAGTATCAAAAGAACTAGATAAGTTTAGTAGTACGATATAGCATGGGGCTTTATTACCAAGATATATGAAAATATCATTAATGATAAAAGTAAGGGCAATTTCAGTACTACGATGAGGAAGATACGAACTTTGATATTTATCAACAATATCAATGGGCATAATGTAATTAATAAGTTGAGTAGACATAACTCGTTCTGACGTCTTAGCTATTGATAATAGTTGGGATATTGGACGATAACTTGATATATTAGATTGGTCAAGAGTAGTTTTTTTTAAATCGGAATAATCTATGAATATTTCATTGGGTGTGGAATAATAGATGATATAAGATACCTATGAATGATTTCACCGATAAGTCCAATAAAATATGGTGATAATGGACGAAGTAGATTGAGTGGAATAGGATTAAGGGGGAATTGGTTTTCAAGGATGTCATCAAAGAGAGTGCAATGTCATGTGTGGGAAGATAAACACATGAACAGTGATTATGAGTGGATGTTAAATTGAGATTGAGTCGTGCTAAGTTGATGTTTGGAAGTACATTGCTAATGCTAGCAATTTTGTGTTGGAATAAATTGGAAAACAATGAACAAATAACTAAATCAGGTTGGGCAGGAAGACATTTGTTCTGGGTTTTACCTACTAAGGTGAAAGATAATTTATAAGCTTACCTAGAATATATTCCATAACTACAGATCATATCGATGTAATATTACAATTTGGTAGAGAGAAGTTTTTTCTTGTAAAGCGATAGAAAACTTTAAATTAAATAATATCAGATTCAAGTTTAGAGGATGCATATTTACGTTGTAGTCTACGAAGTAGTTTCCTCAGGTTAACAAGCTCACTATTAAACCAGGAAAACTTATAATAAGTTCGGCTGATAAGAGTAATGGAGGGTACTAACATATCAAGCGAATAAGGTAATGCCAAATTAAAATAATAGATGAAAATAGACAAATCAGATGATATAATGTTGCTAAGTTGATTGAATAGATAGTTAACATTGGTTTATTAATAGAGAAGATTTTATGAAACGATCTAGAAAGTCGATTAATTTGTATCACCGGCAAGTTAAAATCAAATAATATGGCAAAGTGATCAGATATTAAAGAACTTTGAGTGGGATATAAAATTAAATTAGAATCAACTAAATATAAAAAAAATCAATATTATTACTATTAGTATTAGTATTAAATAAAACATGTTGCGTTAGTGAATACTCAAATATAAGTTTATTCAGAGATAAGGAAGCATGATTTTCATTATTAATTTGAATATTAAAATCACATAGAATAACCGTGTTAACTTATGTGAAAAATTCTAAAATAGAATAGGTCAGCTAATAAACTCCATAGACTAGATGAAGGTGGACGGTAGATAAGTATACTTATAATGGTAAATAATGAAGAAAACTGAATATTACGGATCAGAATTTCACATGAAGAGAAACATGGTGTAGATGACGAAATAATCTTAAGTTCCGATGAGAATAACAGAGCTAGGCCGCCACGACGATGTGATGTATATATATATAGCCTATACGCAGAGCTGGGCACGATACTCGAAAAAGTTATAATAGATACAATTACAATTAGGGGACGTGAGGGGGTTTTGGTCGATCAAATGTATCACTCGCTATAATAGCCATTATTCCGTGAATATTGAATATTAGTATTTGAATTTTAGAATATTTATTAAAAAGATATTAATCTAATAAATAGCTATCTCGGATTTTTATTTCAAGATAACAAAATGATATATTATCAATTATAATACTACTCATAAATATCGGTGAAATATGGTATGTGTGGGATTAGTTAGTTTTGGTCGATAGTTCCGAATGTGTTAATACTTGTAGCCACATATACTCAAATAATAAAATTTGAGTTAAATTAACTAATTCGAATATTTATTATAATGATATGATAATATTTAATACACTCATAATGTTAATTAATTATATATTATATATTAACATTTGACCATTAATTATACGCTATTTATTACAATAATACAGCAGAAAAATGAACTTTTTACATAATCGATAATATTATGCAATATATTTAATTTTTATTAATTTTTCTTTACATATTTGCTAATATTATAATTATATATAGTTAGTTAATGTAAAAAAAATGCATATATATTACCGTTGTAATTATATTAGAATCGACCAAAACCCCCTCATGATATCGACCAAAACCCCCTCATCTCATATGGTATTATTATGTTATCCTTATTCATTTATATAATTAATGTTTTTAATTAATTTTTATTTCATTTTATGTAGAATATTGAGTAGTTTAATATAATATAAATTTTATCATAAAAATATTACTAATTGTGTTGTAATTTACCAATAACTCTCCGCTATTTATTACAATAATATTGCAGAAAATGCACTTTTTACATAATCGATAATATTATTCAATATATTTAATTTTTCTTAAATTTTTCTTAAAATATTAGGTAACATTAAAATTATACATAGTTCGTTAATGTCAAATATTTGTATATCTATTACCGTTGTGATTATATTGCCATCGACCAAAACCCCCGCATCGCCCAAAACCCCCTCACGTCCCCTACACAATTTTTTCTTATAATAGATACTACTACAATTACTTTAAAAAAAATCATAGTAGATACAATTATAAATACATTATTTTCTTAGTAGATACATCTTAGTAGATACAAATACATTATAATTATATACAATGTATACTTTTCCTTATAAGGGAAAGTCTCCGATTACCGACCCCTAAATGATTATTTGTAATAACTTATTCAATATTAAATATATTTATTTGAAATTTTGTAAGTACTACTAAGTACTACTAAGTAGTACTTACTAAGTAGGGTAATATTATGGCAATGAATAATGTGGCTATTTTAAATTGTTGATATAATTATATTTACAAGAATAAACAGGGGGTCGGTAATCGGATACATGTTCCTAATACCGAACCCCTTCTCCTATTACCGACCGGCTAAAATAATCGTGGTATAAATAATTGTAGTCAAATACGTTATATATTAATACAGGATTCGCCCCTTAGGTTTCTATGATTGTAGTATTATAATATCCAATAAAAATAGTAGATATACATAAATGTAATTAATTATAACATGCACACAATTTATTTATTATTGAATTTATGTTTTAATAGTAATATTAAATTTAAATTTAAACTTTGTAGTAATTATATTAAAATAGTGTGTATTATTATTTAATATTTATTTATCAATCAGTATGTATATAATCAACTGGAATCAATAATCATAAATATATATCAATGATACACAAACAACTTACGACATATTTTAAAGTAAAATACGGATCTATTTTGATTGGATACAATATATCACATGGGTTCGGTACTAGAGTAATTTAGGGCCGGATTTAGGGGATCGGTAATAATAAAATAATATGGGTTGCTATTATTAAGATATATTGGTTAATAGTTATTATAATAGCAAATTAAATTATTTTTATAAAAGTTATAAAAATTTTATTGATCTACAATAATATGTGCAGTATTAAGTTTTCTTTTAATTAATAAAGTATTTACAATTTAAAAGTTAAAAAAAGTTATTATTTATTTACTATTATTTTATTATTATTTTCTTCCCGCACGAGCGAAGGGGTCTGACCTACATGACCCTATTTTAGTGCTAATAAACTCAATATCATCATCATCATCATCATTATTCAAATATTTAAAAAGTAAAAACAGAATATTTCATTTTAATGAGTTGTGTTTTAATACTTATTCCTACTTATTCATATTTATCATTAAATTACTAACATTTCATGTAAATATAATTTTTTGATATCTCTTATAGTTACTGAGATACGATAGGGGGTCGGTATTAAGAGGGGGTCGGTAATCGGAGACCTTCCCCTATATAGTATATGGACATAAATTATATATATATATATATATATATATATATATATATATATTCATCGATGTCGATTTGAAAGTATATATCAAGGAACATTAAGGGGGTATCCCACTACAAGTATTTTAACTTTAAAACTATTTTCTATAAAGTTAACTATATTTTACTGGGAAACCCCCTTACTTTCCGGCAACTTGCCTGCAATATAATAACTTTATATAGTATCCCATTACAACTTGATAGAAAATGGTTTAAAAGCTACAATATTTCCGGTAAGTTGCCGGAAAATCTTGTAGTGGGATACCCCTTTATACGGAAATAATGTCCGGAAATATTTTATAGAAAGTGATTTTCTAGAAATTTGTAGTGGGATGCCCCCATTAAAGTTACTATTTTTCCGGAAAGTTTCCGGAAAGTAAGGGGGTAATACACTAAAATTGTAGTTATCTTAGCTAGAAAATAACTTTCTACAAATATTTCAGGACATGATTTCCGGAAATACTGCTAGTGGGATACCTCCTTTAAAATGACATATTACATATTTACACCTTATAAAGTGTTCTTCAATAGATGATATAGAATACATTTGTTGATATTTATTGACATTTAATGATGCCCACGATGAATATTTTAGTGTACCAGCTTTTATTTCATCTGAAATTATACTATGAGCCATTACAGACTATATTATTACAATATACTATTTTTCAACTAAAAATAATCAACGACCTTTACTTTCGAATGTTAAACATGAATATAATAAATTATCAAATATACAAAAAATAAATTATTAATATATTATTAATTATTATTATTTAGAATTATCATATTTATTAAAATGATTTTATTTTTCTATATAATATATAATTTTGAATTATAAATCAATTATTATATAAAATATATTATCAAAATAATGTCTTTGTTTTCAATAAATATATATAATGCTTTTTAAGAATAAATCCAAAGATTTTCCGAAGGAAAGATATAACACTTACGCGAAATCGTGTAATTCGAATTTGTATACAAAATACCCTGGTGCCACCTATAGCGGGTTACTTTTAGGAACTATGTGTTGTTTATAATGTAAATTCGTATTTAACTATACACTTTTAAAATGTTAAATAATATGCTTTAAATTAATATTTATATGATGAAAACTAAGTGTTCATTACTAATATATAACAAACAAATATGATATGTATGTTTTAAATGCTATAAGTATATATTTAGTGAGTAAAAGCTAATTTATATTGCATGTAATTTAATAGAGCAATGAAAACATTGTTGTATGCAAACAGAGCCGAACCTAAATCTATTTCAGTGATTTCGATACTACTGCTAGCAGCGGTTGGGTCTATTACTAAATTACGTTGCATGCATAGGAAGTGTTATATCTTTGCTTCGCAAAATCTTTGATAAATCATTATAATTGATATATCATAATTTTTAACAATGAATTAATTTCAATATTTACAAAAGATATTTTATTAAAAAATATATACATAATGTATATATATATTAAAATTAATTTATAAAATGATATTATAAAATATTGATAAAAAATAAATATAATGACCAAATGATATATTATTTAATAAAATGTATCTGTTTAAATAATTGTCTTAGTAGATACGTATCGTAGATACTATTTATGACTAATAGATACGATTATAAATACTTTTGTAATTTTTATAATAGATACAAATACAAATACAAATGTATCTACGATACTGATTATTTGCCTTAATAAATACTGTATCGGCGACAATGCCCAGCTCTGTATATAGGTATATAAAAAGTATATACTTATTAGCAAGTAATCCTTTAAAACCATCAGGGGTCAGTTGGGAAGCTAGAGCAGAATCACCAATAGTTAACCAAGTATCAGTAATGACAGATATAGAACAATTAGAATCAATAATTAATTTTGTAATCAAATCAACTTTATTTCGTACTGATCTAGAATTGAGGAGTTAAAAATAATACTTTTTAGGAGAGTGCACTGGTAGTCAATCAACAGTTGGATCTTTTTGTACGCGATTCATATAATGAATCACGTGATTGGGACCATTTATCAAACTATTTTCTTTTTCCAATGCGGAATTGCAATTGTATACATAGTAACCACTTAGGTTGTTTTCACCTACTGTGAAAGTACTATAATCTACAAATGGATATAAATTTGCTTTATTTTGTATATATATATATATATATAGGTAAATATTATTATTTTATTTCCAAACGATGGTCTACAATGGTAAGTGCACTTATACGTTTAGGAAAAACATTTCCGAGATCAGATGGACGATAATTTAAATTTATTTTTTCATATTTTGTAGTACTATTGTTTGGGATTGGGGTTGGTTTGATATTTGATTCTGTTACTGCTATTCTGTGATATATTAATTTGTCTGCTCATATTTTAGTTTTAAAACCAAATAAAACCTAGTTGTTTGTTGTTTGCTCATGATAGGTAAACTATAGTTAGTTAATTACAAATTTATAATATTTACCATAATTTTAGAAAATATTTTATAAAACCATAAATACTGAATTGGATCCTCACTATAATGTCTAAGACTAAAATACATACATTTTAATAAATAAATATAATATAAATAAAATTATAAAATAAAAATATAAATATAATTGAATATCTAGTAAATACTATATGAAAAAAACTTAATTCGAAACAAGTTTTAGGGGCCTAGCTTATTTCAGGGGGGGCCTTGCCCCCGCAGGCCCCCCCCGTGGCTACGGGCCTGCCCGAATACCATAGAGCTAGACAGAAATATTTCTTTCTAGCTCTATGCCGAATACGGACACTCTCGGTATCTCAGAAACCATAAATCCTACACAAAATGTTTAAATGAATAAAATATTCATAATTATATAAATAGTCTAAACAAGTATTTTTATTTTTTAATTATTCAAAATATTGCTGATATATCCAATAAACTGATTTTTTTATTACGTTTTTAAATTTATGAAAAAAAAATTCAACTTAAAACCTTCTCAAGAATATACATATATATCGATATAAAATATAATACCGTATACGGTATATTATTAAAAAATAAAGTATTCTAAAATTATATATATAATTTCTATATTTTTATCAAATATTAATTAATACGGATAATACAGACACTCTGGATATCTTAATACGGACAACCTATAACCAATATGCGCGCAGCGTATGAACATTTCTGATTTTCATAAAAATCCCGTGGTTATAATTATATTAATAGGGTTATAATATTAATACCACCAATAAAGCTAAATCTAAAATGTTTATTATTTTTATTATTTTTATTACTTAAATTGTATTATTAATAAAAAATAATAAAAATAAATAAATTAATAACTAACTAAATTAGAATAAATTGTTCATAAAATTAATTATAAATAATGTAATTGTAATTTTTCTGATTGATTCATCAATAATATATAGTTTATATAGTGGTATCTATATAGCCTATACCATATATTGTATAGCCAAAACCCTTTGGTATAGCCTATATAATATAGGGTTTTCGACGGACAGTGTCCGTATTATAACATGGGGTGTCCGTATTCGGACATGGGTACCGAATACGGACAACCCCTTTATCTATGGAATTAAAAGATTAAATAAAAATTTAATATCACAATAATATCTATAATCATATAATATTAATATATTGTAATTTTTGAATAAAAATAATGTGTCATATAATGTTAATACCATTTATTGTTAAAGTGTCGTTTTAGGTTAATTTCCCCTATTTAGCATAGGAATTTTATAGAATATTTTAAATATAATTTATAATAATATTATATAAATAACAATGGGTAATCATTACGTCGCAATTTATTATATATGGGTATATACCATGGTATTTATCCAGCTCTATGCATAGAGCTATAGCTATAGCTATATATATAGCTCTATAGAGAGATATTTCTCTCTAGCTCTATGGTAAATACAAGTCGGATAACAATATATTGTATTCTATCCTTTAGGTATACCTAAAGGATATATAAATATATATATATATATAGATATACCATTCTAAAATATGTTATATATATATATATATATATATATATAGATACCATTCTACCATTCTTAAATTTTATTTATTTATTGATTTTTTATTTAGCAACTAGGTTAATTTAATAAATTTGAATATTATATAATAATAATAAAATATAAAATAAGTAGACTATTAATTAATTAATATTTTAAAATTTAATATTTTAAAAATATATTCAAAATTTTAAATAAATTTAAAACTTAATAACTATATAATATATACTAGTATATAATACCTACTAGTAATACATTATTAGTTAGATTAGCATATATTAATAGTTATATGATAAATGTTAGATAAACCCATAGATTTAGAGTACTCTAAATTTAGGGATATATCTTTATAAACCTAATATGATATAAATCCTATAGGATACTATAGTATATATAGTAAATGAAATAAAACAATAATAATAATAATAAAAAAGTAATATTTTATAATCTCAAATTGTAATCTAAACCAAATATGATATAAATCCTATAGGATACTATAGTATATATAGTAAATGAAATAAAACAATAATAATAATAATAAAAAAGTAATATTTTATAATCTCAAATTGTAATCTACTATTAATTATTATTTTAATATATATACAGGTATTATATATACCTAATTAATTTAAATCATATATAAAACAAATTTGCCATGAAGTAAACAAAACTTACACTGTTAGAAAAAAGAGTTTTCCAGTGTTTGTTAAAATATAGAAAACTCTTTTTTCATAATGTAGAAAACTCTTTATTTAAAAACAGTTTTCTATCTACTAATACGGCCAAATACTCTACAAAATAGTATTCCATATCATAACAGATATAAAAACTACCAAGAGAGTTTTCCAGCGTTTACAATTTAGAAAACTCTTTTTTTATAATGTAGAATACTCTTTTTATATGATGTAGAAAACTCTTTTTATATGACGTAGAAAACTCTTTTTATATAATATAGAATACTCTTTTTATATAATGTAGAATACTCTTTTCTGTAGAATTGATGTAAATATTACCTAAATTATAGTTATATTAATTATTTAACATTGAACAAATAAAATATTATACCTTTTATTTATTTTAATATATTGATTATATTGTAGTTTATCGAAATTGATTATTAATAATTTTTTTAATTGTATATTTAAGTTAATATACTGCTTTAATAAATACAATATTTATTTTAAAAACTTAAATTATTTAAGTATCCTATAGATTTTTCAAAATTATCAACTACAATTGTAATAATAATTATATTGATAATACAATTAGAATTCATGTTGAATAATTGATCGATATTGAATATTGTAGCAATTGAATATTGTTTAAATATTACAATTTTATTATTATTGAATTTAAGTTTTAAATATAACTTAAATAAAATTATATAATATATTGTAATATACAAGTTAATACTTTCATTTTACGATACTATTTACTACACTAAGATACTAATATTTATTTTAATATTTTATTTTATATCTAAACCCACACCAACAACTTAACTTATTAATAGCTAGATAATATTTTAGTAAATAGTTTTTATATGTATTAATAACTAGAAAACTCTTTTAGTAAAGAGTTTTTATATTTATTAAAAGTTAGAATACTCTTTTGGTAAAGAGTTTTTATATTTATTAAAAGCTAGAATACTCTTTTGGTAAAGAGTTTTTATATTTATTAAAAATTAGAATACTCTTTTGCAAAAGAGTTTTCTATTTGCTTAATGCTCGAAAAGAGTTCTAATACAGGGACACTTGGAAAACTCTTTTTCGGTGGTATAGAAAACTCTTTTTTCTAACAGTGTAGGGTATAAAAAGAACTAATAAAAAACATTCTATAAAAACAAAATAGAGGTACATTTAGCTGATAGATGGTGTATAGTAGGGAATTTAGTACATAGAGGGCACTATTATAATTATTTTATTCTTTGGATATTAATAATTATATATATTAATAATTGAAGCATTGTTCCATGATTGGTTGTATTTTATTTTATTAAATTTTAAATATTATAATATTGTATTTATAACTACATTTTAGATATATAATAGTGTATGAATATCACATGAGATATGTTATATAAAATACAAATAATAATGAAATGTATATGATAATTACGGTAAACCCAACCAAACCCAACCTTTTTAAATATAGCGCGGCGCAGATATCTGCATATAATATGACCATAATATGACCATGGTCCCCGATAATTACAATAACATTTTAAATCATTGAAAAATGTCATTTATTTAATAATAATTATATATCACTGAAAAGTCAAATTTCATTTAAAGCATGACTACTTTGGTCAGTGTGGTCATCCTATAATTGTGAACAAATGTTCAAAATGTTTACTGCAACATTATGTTGAATATAATTTTTTTATAAATAATTTAATATATATATATCATATATATTATATATATATATCAGATCCAAAAAGTATTTAGATGCCATATAGCATACCATTAAAATACAATATCTAAATCATATGTAGGCTATAGCATTTACATAGGTTGCAGATATGCAGATAAACTCAGTAAACTTTATACTTGGTTCTCTTTCATAATTATATTATTATAAATAATGCATTGATTAGCTAATACATTGATCTGATACTTTATGTGATGATTCCGTGGATGTTACCTACTTTGGATTCTACCTTATATATTAATATCACTGAAGTATATATATATATATATATATATATATATTTATTAGAATTTTTGTATTATATTTATTTTCGAATACTATTTATTTCATTTAAGTTAAATTTAACGAGTGTCTTTATGTAAACATAAATAATAATTTGTTGTATATACAGGTCGCTCTTCTCTCTAGTATACATGTTATTAGTTACCCTTAATTATCAATCATTATAACACCCCATCACACCACACAGTAGGTATACCCTACAGCTTGAGCCCACCTTAGTACTACCAACATGAACACTAACGTGAACAGCAACCCAGCTATAGACTCCAAAACTGATACGATCTCCAACATTAATATGATTACTAACACTGCTATGAATACTCTAACTTCTATGAATACTAACACCAATATTAAAACTGATATGAACTCCAACACTGATATGAATTCTAGTTATGACCAGATGAGGAAAGTATCGTCACCTAAAAATAATGATAAAGAAGAAAGCCGCTCCAATGAAATAGTCGATAAATTATTTATTAATAATAGTAATGCATATATACATCCAATTAAGATAAACGAAGTAAACTCATGTTACAGCACATTACACGACGGCGCCCCGGGAATAGATGGTCTTAAATATGCGATTTAACTAAAATTTGTCTAAATAATATTACAGCTTGCTTTAATATTTATATCATATCGTCTACCTCACCTTTCGCATTTAAACTAGGCCTAACTACTTTATTCCCTAAAACTAAGCACATTACCTACTGAGCCGTCCCAATATCGTCCAATAACTATGTCAACGATATTCTGTAGACTATTCCATAAAATGTTGGCACGCAGAATTGAAAACACAATTAGCTTAATCCACGGCAACAAGCTTTTATTCGTCGTGATGGGTTTGCTGAGAATATCTTTTTACTTAAAACTATTATATATCAGCATACAAATGAATTACGCCCATTAAAGATGTGTTTGTTGGATGTTTCTAAAGCTTTTGATATACTGAATACAGTAGGGGAGAGCGGCGGAGTTTGAGTCTGTTTTTATAAAAACACATATCTTATAATGTTATGAATATATTTTAATAAAATAAAGTGAATACGATATATATAGTTTATGATCAATTAAAAACATTCATAAATCAGTGTAATGATAAATAATTAATTATATAATTACATTTTAATTTTTTTGATTTGGCTCAACCTGCCCCGTCTAATGGGGCAGGTTGAGCCAGGTAGAAAAAATGCGAAATTAAAGATATATTTAACAAATAAACATAATTAAAGTTATATATTTATATTTATTAGTTATTTAACAAGTATATGCACCAAGATTAATATCAAAATTAATGAAACTTTTAAGGCGATAGATTATATTAGGAGAGAGGAGAAGATTCTCTATGTTTTAATCCAGCATATAATCCAATTATTTAATTATTTAAAATAATTACTCAATTATATATTTAATTAATTAGATTATTATTATTATTTAAATAAGTCATTAATTAATTAAATAAATTAATACATAAATATGTTTAATGATAAACGAGGCAGATTGTCCCTATGGTCAACCTGCTCCGTTTTACCATGGTCAACCTGCCCCATATCACTAGTATATATAAAAGTAATATAATTAATTTGTGAGTGATAATTTTTGAATTATTTATTTTATAATATATAGTATATTAAATATACTTTATTTATATACCATTAATACTGCTATGTTATTAAAAAATATATAATAATATCAAAGTTAAACTTACTGTCCCACTAACGAGATTTTCATAAAATATTAATAATTAAATAATATTTTAATTAGTTAAAATAAATAATTTTTGAGTTGTTATACTAATGCTAAATATAATTGTGTATACATGTATTTATATATATATATTTATTAATAGTAGAAATAATTGAGATGGCTCAACCTGCCCCTATGGTCAACCTGCCCCGCTCTCCCCTATCTCACAACTCAATTGTTGCACTAGCCGAAAGAGTAGGGACTCCTAAAATGTATACTAATTATATCATGCATACTTATTCTGATTGTTCAACTCAATTAAAATATAAAATGGAATATCACCTAGTAGAAATATCACCTATACCAGTCAATCGTGGAGTAAAACAAATTGACCCAATGTCTCCCGCTCTTTTTAACCCCATTATAGATTATGTAACTGATAATATGCCAGGTAGTATTAATTTACAAGGAAATAGTACAATAAGCCATATGGCATTTACAGATGATCAGGTTTTATTTGCGAAAGATTATGTAATAATGCAAGATCAAGTTGATCATGTTTTATTTAGACTAACTCAATGTGGGTTAAACGTTAACAGTTGTTCTTTACACAAATACTCAGTATTCGTGTTATGACAGGTAGTCTAAATATGTATCGCAAATACTACTGCAATTGATTATTGTAAAAATCCCTAATTATCTGGCCTCTCCTTTGCCTACTTCGTCATATTTGTATTAATATGTTTTCGTTAATAAATGGGATAATTGGTTCTGGTTATTAACCAACCATTGTCCGAAATATATATATATATATATATAATATATATTATATATATATATATATATATATATGGCATATAATGGGTCTAGAAGCAGTGAGATGGAAAGGTAATGTGAAAAATAACTGAAGAAGTTAATGTAATATGGACATAAATATTTACATCACCAGGATGTTTTATGTAAGATTAAGAACTAATTGGTGAATTAAGTTATTAGTGTTTCACATGTATAAAGCAGAATAATTTCAATAAGGATCTCGGCAACTCCAATGAACTTGAGTATAATTCAAATATATGCACCAACTAGTGATTATGATGACGATGGAATAGAAGAATTCTATGAAATGATAGAAGAAACAATAGTCACCATACCAATAAATTAATTTTTTATAATCTAGAGCGACTGGAATGCAAAAGTAGGCAGAGATGGTCATGAAATATGGCCAAATGAAATAGGAAATTATGAACTTGGTAATACTAAACCTAGAAGATGCTGACTTATGGAATTGCTCAGAAATATAAGCCTATACTGTAAAATATCTTTTACGCACAGAATTATTTTAGTAAAATCGCAGAGAATTCGCACAATGATAACATACACAATCAAATTACCCCAGCGGTATAAATCTAGCATCAACAAAGTTTCAAGCAGAACATACCCTGGAGCTATGACTATGACATGGTATTATGAAATCTTAAATTAAAACTTAAACGAAGCCGGATTCAAAAATCCATGCGAACTAGATACGATGTTGATAAACTACTAAACCCACAATTTAAGGAAACATTCCAAAAAAGATTGGTGAGAAATTATCGAAAGTATACATATAAACACAATATCAGCACAAGTTACAAAGAGATCGAAATTATTCTGAAAACTACCGCAGGAAAGCTTCTGGTTAAAGTAAGTATGAAAAAACAATCTTGGATAATGAACGAACTGCTTTCCTTGTGCAATGAAAGGAGACTAAACCAATACAAAAAGTATCAACAGAAAATGCTGAAGAATATAAACTCTAGATTAAGAAAAAGTATGATATATACAAAATAAAATTGGATATTATTATTTATTAAATTTTATTTAAACACTTTTTAAACGGAAAATAAACGTTAACAAAGGTGTGTACACATTCATAAAAAATATGTGATTAAATGGATTATATAAATATGGAAAATAAATAAGGGTTAAACGTATCATTCATAAGGTGAGAAAAGGTGAGTTTTTAATTCTCTCTTGAATTCAGTTCTTTATGTGGTGCACCGCAGAATATCGGGAAGTTCATTCCATGCCTTTACTCCATATTCGACGAATGAGCCAGTATTACTGTATGCTGGAACTTCTATAGCCTTTACTCGGAATATGTGACGAGAACGGAGACTCCTATGTTGCTGAATTACGGATATTAACAGGCATAAATAATCAGGTGTTCCATAATGGATAGCCGCATGCATGAGTGTGCATAATTTGTACACGATTCGTTTCTTTACCGGTAGCCAGTGTAGATCGTACATTAATGATGTGATGCTGATGTGGTTATTATCAGCTCTGTGTGGTATGTCGTAAATGATACGGACGGCATAACGCTGTAGTGCTATAATCGGCTCGAGTGTAGATATAGGTGAATGGCATAGAAGTGAATTATAATAATCAAAAACCGAAAGAACTAGACTTGTCACTAAAATTTTACAAGAAAAAAAGTTAAGACTTTTCCTAATTTTTTTTATACAATAAAGTTGGTTGTTTATGCTGCGTATTTTGTGTGAAATAAATGTTTTCATATCAAGCAAATGGTCGAAAATTACACCGAGGTTAGTAATAAATGGTGATGATTTAATGGATAGGCCGGCAAACGTAAAGGTGAATGGCAGTGGCTTACTGGTTTTATTCTGACTGATATAAATGATTTTAGTTTTCATAGGGTTAATTTGCAACGAGTTAATCGTGAACCAGGTAATTAATTCTAGTATACAACTGGTTAGACGTGCATGCGCAGATATGTCATCATGACTATTTGCCTGGGTATAAATTTGAAAGTCATCGGCGAACGTGTGGAACAATATCGTTGGTTGATTTAAGAATATTTTATAAATTGGAGATAAGTAGATATTAAATAATATCGGTCCAAGTACTGAGCCTTGGGGTACTCCGTGTGTGTGGAGACGTGGTTTTGAGCATTCTGATCCAATTTTTACTTCACTGAATCTGTTTTCTATGTATGATTTGAGTAAGGATAGCGCTTTGGTTCGGAAGCCGATAGCAAATAATCTATTGATCAGTGCATCGTGATTTAATGTGTCGAATGCTGCAGACATATCTAGTAATACAAGAAGAGTCCCATGATTATTCATTTGAATATCGCTAACTACTTTGCAAAGTGCGATATACAATGAATGCTCAGTCATCTAAAATGATATAAGACATAGCAGACAATCTAAACGTGCATATATAACACTGACTCAATCAAATACTAAGAAAAAGCCCAGAGTTGTGGAAAGTATAAAATGGGGATTTTATAACAGAGGACTCAGAAAAGTAACAAAATGGACTGAATATTGAAAATAACTCTACAATTATCAAATAAATCCAGATTAAAATATACGTGATGATGATCATGGTGCACGCATAAAAGAAAACTTGCAGATTTTAAAATCAGAAGTGGAACATGCAATATGAAGTCTGAAAAAAGAAAATAAACAGGTATAGATAATATTATAGGTGAAATAATTATAACAATCGTTTATTACTCCAATACCAAATAAAGGAGACCTAAATAAGTGTACAAACTATATAACTAGTAGCCTGATATCACACCCAAGCAAGATCATGCTGGTACTTATTTTAAATCGACTCAAACCTATAGCAGAAAATATCCTAGCTAAAGAGAAAGCAGGTGTCAGAAAGAATAGAATCACAATCGAACATATATTAAACTGCAGAATTATGGCTGACAAATATTTTGAACGTTGAAACAAAATATACCATCACTTTGTTGACTTCAAAAATGCATTTGATCGAATTTGGCACTAATGATTATGAAAATTAATGAAACACTATAATATAGATGAAAATATAAGTGAAATAATCAAAAATCTTTATAAAAAAAAAACATTTCCATTTTAGTTAACAACAAAACAGGGATATTCTTAAATATGTCGGTAGGAGTACGATAAGGATGTATTTTATTGCCAACAATATTTAACATCTTCCTAGAAAATACCATACAAGATACGCTAGAAGACCATTGCAGCACAATAGCCATTGGAGGATATGAACTATATAAACTAAGATTTGAAGACGACATCGACTATATGGCAGGATAACAATAGATATGCAAGAACTCACAGACAAACTGCAAGTGCTCAGCGATATTTGGTATGGAGGTCAGCTTCGGGAAAAGTATAATATGGTCAACTAATTCAAGAATAGTGAGATAGCTGAAGTAATAATAAGTTATTTAGATTTCCCAAAGCATTCGACTCAATACATCGTGAAAAGGTCATTATACGCAGAGGATGCTGTCGTGTATAATTAATAACGTAAGATGGAAAATTGAAACAGAGATTAACATAAGAATGGCGACAGCAACCACTGCGTATACAAAGACAAAATAACCTTTTCACGATGTATTGAGTGCTTTGGGAAATCTAAATAACTTATTATCACTTCGGCTATCTCACTATTCTTGAATTAGTTGACCAATATTATACTTTTCCCGAAGTATAATTATCATCTCTCCCCTATATAACTTATAATATATATAACATTTTATTATTCATATTAGTTTATAATGTAGGTAATATACATGATAAACTATAGTTTATATTACAACATGAATAATAAAATGTAGGTATATAAAATCCTAATATATATACTACAAGATATATTATATTATAAGATATATGTATAGTGTGTCAAATACAGAAACAGGTATTTTTAACCTATAGGTTATATTTAACCTATATTTGTAACCTATTATAATAGGGGAAAGTAACCGAATACGGACACTCTCGTTATCTCAGAAACCATAAATCCTACAAAAAGATTGTAATGTATAAAATATTCATAATTATATATATAGTCTAAATAAGTATGTTTAATGTTTTAAGTATTACAAATAGTGATGATATATGCAATAAACTAAACAGTCTAACAAATTATTTTTTATTTTTTTATTATTCAAAAAATTGCTGATATGTCCAATAAACTGATTTTTTTATTACGATTTTAAATTTATGAAAAAAAATGTCGACTTAAAACCTTCTCAAGAATATACAAATGTATCGATATATAAACACTATATTATTAAAAAATAAAGCATACTAAAATTTTATATATAATTTCTATATTTGTTATCAAATATTAATTAAGTTATAACTATATATAAGCATATATATAGAGGTCATATAAGTCCCTAATACGGACACTCTAGATGTCTTAATTATCTATGGAATTAAAATATTAAATACAATTTTAAAATCACAATAATATCAAAATCATATAATATTAATATATTGAAATTTGTGAAAAAAAATAATGAGTCATACAATTTTAAGACCATTTATTGTTAAAGTGTCCATATTAGGTTACTTTCCCCTACATCGCAATGAATAAAAAGGGGCCATGTTCAATACATACGCTATATATAAGGAGTAGGTGTATTGTATTCTATATAACTAATCATAATACATAAACTAATACACACACACATATATATATATATATATATATATATATATATATATATATAGGGTGAGTTATAGGGGGACGTATACAAATACTGACACCATTTTGGAGAATTATGCAGGTGCTTATAATTTAAAAAATAATTTATAGATATTTCTAATTGTTATACATTACCTAGAAAGTATATTCATCTAATAAATAGCAATTTTGAAAATATAATATAATTCGCATATTTTAATAAATTAGGGGTGTCGGTATTAGTAAATCTGTGTTAATATTGACACCCGTAGAAAACTATAGTTTTAGCTATAGCTACAAATACCGACAGGGTAAACACCCATTGCCAGGAACCATTGTAATTAACATACAACTTATAATATATCATTATATTATTATATATTACATTTAAAAAATAAAACTCAAGCAATTAAAAATATATACAATTATGTAAATCATAATTTACTATATAAGACATGTTATATGATCGTATATACATAAATATAAATATAACTTGATGTATAGGAAAAATCTAATGTTGTTTATTTTTTATAAACTATAGATTATATTAGTAAACATACGATATATATATATATTTATATATTTATATACCTATATATATAAAACTATCTATATAATACACGCAATTTATGTGCTGGTTTTTAATTGTAGATATATCTATAGATAGATTTGATTTGTTGATTAAGGCACGTGGTTGTCGATATTAGTGATAATTAGGTTATCGGTTGTACCTATTTGTAATTTTTAGCGGGTTTATTGAATACCTATAAAATCGAAACTAAATTATAATATCTAAATTATGTGTTTATCAAATATAATATGAACTGTATTATTAAAGTATATTAAGTATATTAAATTTACCAATAAATATTTAATTTTCAAGCAATTTAATTTTTTAGTTTGATGTTTTTTTAATTTTAGTATGAACATATAAAATAAAATATATATTATTTGTTGGATAAGTTTTTCAAAATGAAATACATATATTCTTTATTGGAATTTAATTATTTACAATTCGTATATATCATTGTATTCTAAAAATGTATAGTTACTGAGATACGATATGGTGTCGGTATTCGTCGGCTGTATACAAATACCTATAGGTATTTTTAAACGTTCCCCTATATATTACCTACTATAAGTATAATTAATATATAATATTATTTAACAGTATTAAACTAATATATATATATATATATATATATATATATATATAAAATAATGTTATTAATATAATAGTTACTATATATTTATTTTAAATACTTATTTAGTTTAAAGATTTAATTAAATAATTGTTCAAGACAAATTAAAATTCGATATAAATTAAGATGATATACTTTTTTTACTTTTTAGGTTTAAGACACATGATCATTTATAGGTCGGTAATTGGAGAATTTCCTCTATATCACAATTCTATTTATATATATGTATGTCGTAGAAATCATCCGTCTAATACAGAGAACAAATTAGTGATAAATAAACTTTATGACTACGTTTGTAAGCAGATTTGAAAGTGATAATACGTTGTGGTCAGGGGATGGAGTTCCATGTATACATGGTAGTATATTGACGAGCAACATATGCTATAGGAGTTTCTATTTCCTTTTGTGTGGGTTTTGGAGAAAGTGGGTATCGGTTGAGCGAGTTATTAAGCGGCAATTAGGAAACCGAGAGATAATTTCATAAATGTATTAATAAAATTAATAGAAAATTAATAGAATTCTAACATAATATAAGTAGGTATCAATAGGGTAAAAACTGGAAACAAACTACATTTCTATAATATATATATATATATATATATATATATATATATAATATTTATGAAATAACCTACAACACAGTATTTAGGATACTAATAATGATATATATATATATATATAAGTGTATAGTATACACTGTATACACTCTAAAGAGTCCTATATAATTACTATATAACTAGTGAATATGGGAGGTAGGGGTAGGTAGATAATAATTATACACAACTTAGGTTTACCAATATAATCTCAATCATATAGCGTAATATGTATGCATATCTCCAGTAATCTACGATATATTTAATCCCTTTGTCCACAGTATAGCCGCCGGAACTAGTTTTTCCCAGGGGGGTTTTAAGAAATAAGTATAATTTATCAACTAAATAATAGACTGTCATTATTTTAAAATATATATTGTAACATATAATAGAGTACAAATTATGATTTATTTTAAATGTTAAAACATATAATTATAATTATACTTAGTTAATTAACAAAATATGAATCCCATAATGAACATATCTAGAATATTTTAAATAAATATGTATATTATAACAAGAATAAATCCCAAAATAGTTTATATATTTATTATGTTATACTTATAAACAATTTTCTACAATTATTTCTTTGGCAAAATTCTTTTATCAATTTATTGTTGTCAATAGAATCTAATATATCCTGATGTTCATTGCAGATAGCCAATATGTTTATTTTTGCTGTGTGATTTGTGACCTTCCCAGTAAACAATTTATCGACGCTTTTAACGCTTTTGAGAATTTATGGCACTTTTTCGACGCTTTTGGACGCTTTGATTCCGAATCGATATATTCGTCGCTTTTTCGAGGCTTTTGGGCGCTTCAGTTCTCAATCATATTGAATTCGTCGCAAATTCGACGCTTTTGTACGCTTCAGTTCCGAATAATATTGAATTCGTCGCGAATTCGATGCTTTTGGGCGCAACAGCGTCCAAAGTACAATAGAATAATTCGACGCTTTTGGACGAAAATTGTCATCAAAGCGACGAATTAATTCCGGAAGTTTTAGGCGTATGGCGTCCAAAAGCGTTGATATTATTGTTTGCTGGGTTAACCACGTCTTCAATCTTCTTAACATTAACATTAACATAGAAAAGCTTCTCTCACAGGACACTGACGTACTTGGTTGTACCATCAATAAATTGATTAATTTTGTTGTTTCTATAAAAATAATTCATAAATATATAAGATAATATATATATATATATATATATATATATATATATATATTCTATATATAAATATTATATAATATATATATATGTACATACCTAACAATAATTCTTTTAGGCAATATTTTGCATTGATCATATTCTCTATATATAGAGATAGTATACTGAATCTTTTAAAGATTGAGAATTGAAATGGTTATTGAACATATGTAGTTCGAGTTTTAAAGCTTGAACACTTAATTCAGGATATTTATTTATCTGAAAAATTAATAAAATATAATATAGAATATTGTATTTGTAATATAGTAAACATTCTATATTATGTTTTATTAATTTTTCAGATAAATAATTATCCTTAATTAAGTATACTTACTTCAGCATAATCAATTATATTTGTATTTATTAATGACGATAATAATTTATCATATGAAATTATACTTTGATTATTTTTCAAAAATATTTGATTTAATTCAGTAATAAGGATATCATATATTTCAATGTGTTCTTTTCTAAAGTGTTATTATTAAAAAAATATTAAATAAATAGATTATTTGTGTACAACCTCAGTATAATATTGATATCATTTATGTCGGAATAAACATTGTTTTCTTTTCCATTGCCCGCGCAACACCCTTATTTAATAAATAAAATATTTTTTTTTAATATTTTGTATATAATAATTATAATATTTGATTATTTCTCTTTACAATGGTATATAGCACAGTGCATAAAAATACTTAAAAGTGACATAAATAAGCATTTATAAATACGAGCTGAAAAATAGTTCATATAAATATGATGATTTTTTCTAATCTCTAATTTTTAAAACGTGAATATCTCTGAATTAAAAAAAAACTGTTACCATCTATGTTTGAACCACTTTCGATTATAGAAATACTTATTCAAATAACATGCAATTTTCACAGTATATTAATATTATGTTACTCTTCAGATATAACTATATAACACATTATTCAATGATATATCATATTTTTTATATTTTATTGAAATTTCTTACATATTTTTTTTTCTAGAAATAGCTATTATGTTAGTCCATTTCTAATATGATTTTAATAATCTAAATCTCATAATCGATAGTTATATTTGTAGATAAATATTAGTTATATAATATATAAAAAAAATTAGTTGATATTTTGAAGTATACATAGATTGAATCTATTTTTAGTATTACATGATTTTCCTATCTCCACCATGTTAAACTCATGCTGTGTCCCTTAAAAAGTCTAAGAATATTTATAATTACAAATAAATAAGATTATATATAAATATATATATATATATATATATATATATATATATATAATATATTAATATATGATACAAACTTTGATGGAATGTTACGCTTTCCAGGACTACGTAATGGTAGAAAATATAGATTTTCAGATTATTTTTAAATCTTTTCTAAATAAATGTGATAATTCATTCGTTTGTTCCTACAATAGTTCCTATACTGTGTCGATTAACATATTAATGAGTAAAACAACATCTTCATTGAGAGTAGCCTTTGATCCAAGTACACTTATCTAATGAAATATATTTTATAACTTATAGGTTTATATAACTTATATAACCTACTTTTAATATAAATATATAAATATAAATTAATATAATTAATATAAATATATATTTCTGTAATCAAGAATAATTAGTATAAGCTATAGGTAACACTAACCAATTTTTCTAATAAAGTGAATATATCAAATGATATATTTAATGAAATATATTTAGATGTTTCTAGTATACTCTATAGAGTATTCTTATATGAATATGCTTTGGCGATTAGTTCAGTACTATTTACGCTTGCCATTGTCAGTTTTTCTAATGCATTTATAATATCTAAATAGTTATTTAAGACTGCTGATATAGCCTTACATCTGATTGTCCATCTTGTAGGACACATTTATTTGAATCTGGTTTTATCATTATCAATAGATTGGTATAAATTGCTAAATTTTCCAGATTTGCTAAAAAGAACACCAATATCATTCACTATGGATAGAGAACCAAGTAAAGCTTTTTGAGCAACAGATTTACAAATAAGATTTAGGCGATGAAAACTACAATATGTGTAATATGCCAAATGTTGTTCTTTTTGTATCAGGGCTTGTTTTCTTTGTATACAGCTGACACATTGGACGCTCCATCATAACATTGTCCACGTAAATTAAACATGGATATACCGAGATGAATATCGGTGTTTTTCAGAATATTTGCAATAGATTCGCTAGTACTTGATGTAGGTGAATAAAATCCTATAAATTTTTCTTGTACTTTTAGATTTTCATCAATGTATATAATCACAATCGATTCCTGGTTTTCCAAAGTTATATCTAGAGTTCCATTGCACATTATAGAGAATGGTCATAAGAAAAATTCTTCATTTTACCTAAATGGCAGGGGGGGTTTTAGGTATCAAAACCCCCCCATTATTTTGCCAGGGGGGGTTGCAACCCCCCCAAACCCCCACTGTTCCGGCGCCCATAGTCCACAGCACATTACCATATAGGTTTAAGGATTTAAGGATACATATATTTAAGGGGGGTACATTCTAAACTAATAATTTTGTTTCAATTGTATATGAAAAATAATCTAATAAAACACATCTACTGATTTATAATAAATAAATAGAATTTTGATATAGAGGAAATTCTCCAATTACCGACCTATAAATGATCATGTGTCTAATACCGACCCCTTCTCATATTACCGAACCCTAAAATAATCGTGGTAGAAATAATTTGAGTATGATACAATATAATAAAAATAGTAGATATACATAGATATATTTAATTAGAAAACGTACGCAATTTAATTATTATTTAATTTATGTTTTAATATTAATATTAAATTTAAATTTAAACTTTATTTTTAATATATTTCAATAATGTATATTATTATTTAATATTTATTTATTAATATATATATATATATATATATATATATATATATATATATATATATATATAATCGAATAGTATCACGAATCCTTATCATGAATCTATATCAATCATACACAACAATTTATGACACATTTTAAAGTAAAACACGGATCTATTTTGATTATATATTATAAATCAAATGGGGTCGGTATTATAGTAATGTAGGGGGTCGGTAATATGAATATCATATGGATTGCTATAATTATGATATATTTAGTTATTAAAATGGTTATTAAAATTAAATTATTTTTATAATTTTTATAAACATTTAATTGTTTTACAATATTATACACACCATTACGTTTTATTTTAATTATTAAAACATGTACAATGATTTAAAAAAGTTGTTATTCAAATATTTAAAAAGTAAAACCAGAATAGTACATTTTATTAAATAACAATTTTAGAATTGAATATTTTGAAAATAAAAATACTTATTTAATTTATATTTACCATTAAATTACTAATATTTTATGTATATATATAATTTTTTAATATGTCTTATAGTTACTGATATACGAGAGGGTCGGTATTAGGAGGGGGTCAGTATTTGGAGACTTTCCCCTAATTTATTATGAACAAATCTGTTTTAAAAAAATGTAAAAGTGGATGGGAAGTGCCCACAAAATATCAGTTAAAAATGCACTGACACAGTACCAACTATTATACTTGCCACCATATAGGGGAGAGTCTCCTAATACCGACCCCCTCTCGTATCTCAGTAATTATAAGATATATAAAAAAATTATATATACACGAACTGTTAGCAATTTAATGATAAATATGAATAAGTATATTGTTTTACAAAATATTCAATCCTACAATTGTTATTTGATAAAATGTAATATTCTATTTTTACTTTTTAAATATTTGAATAACTTTTTTTAAATCATTGTAAATACTTTATTAATTAAAGTAAAACTCAATACTGTAGGTACTGTAGGTACCTACATAATATTGTAGACCAATAAAATGTATAAGTATTATAAAAATAATTCAATTTGAATAACTATTAACAAAAATATCTTAATTATAGCAACCCATATGATTTTCCTAATACGGACCCCTAAATTACCCTATAGGGTATTATAATACCGACCTCATGTAATTTATACTATCCAATCAAAATAGATCAGTATTTCACTTTAAAATATGTCATAAGTTGTTTGTGTATCATTGATATAGATTAAGGATTCATGATTCCATTCGATTATATACTAAATATTAAATAATAATATACAATATTTTAATATAATTACTTTTATAAAGTTTAAATTTAAATTTAATATTACTATTAAAACATAAATTCAATAACAAATAATTGTGTTCATGTTATAATTAATTATATTTATGAATATCTACTATGTTGATTGGATATTATAACACTAACATTATTTATACCACGATTATTTTGAGGGGTCGGTAATAGGAGAAGGGGGTCGGTATTAGGAACAGGAATCCGATTACCGACCCCCCTGCTTATTCTTGTAAATATAATGTTATCACGAATTTAAAATAGCCACATTATTAATTGCCATAATATTACCCTATTTACAAAATTTCAAATAAATATATTTAATATTGAATACGTTATTACAAATAATCATTTAGGGGTCGGTAATCGGAGATTTTCCCCTGAGAGATATATAAAATTAATAATATATATATATATATATATATATATATATATATATATATAATCATCTCAGGTATATTTCGTAAATATTTCGATTTTAATAATACACTGATATGGGTAATATTAATAATTTTTAATACATTAATATAGGATATGCTTACCCTTATTTACAAATTATATATATATATATATATATATATATATATATATATATATATATATATATATATATATATATACTGCATTGAATATGCATGTATTATATTTTATAAAAGTTTTGCAATCATAAAATTAAATTTTATTATTAAATAAATATAATGCCTATATATACATATATATATTACATATATATATATATATATATATATATATATATATATATATATATATATATATATATATATATATATTTATATATACATATATATACATATTCATATATGAACGATATATATATATATATATATATATATATATATAAATAATATGTTACATAACATATTATTATTATTATTACATAATACAATTAGGTCAACGTAATAAAATGTCACTATTAAATTTATATTTGTCGACGTCTCGATTATTTATATTAATTATTAACATAGAAATATTGTAAATTGGATGATCGTGATTTATTTGATATATTGGAAGTATACTTTCATTCATACGAATAATTTTGAACAATTCGATAATCGAGATTGAATAACATAGCATGCACGAAAATTATTATAAGCCTCACGTCACGTGTGAATGAGGAGCAAGACAGTAGAATGAAATGGCGATCCAGTGATTTGTATTATTAACTCCGGTGGAATTATTTTACTAATTACACATGTAATAATCACCGGATAACTCTTATATTTGGAATACACTTTAATGAATATATAGTCTACTTAAATATTAAGTTATATTACGAAATGGCATCTAATATGTATAGAGTTGGAGGTAAGTGTCTTTGATAATTTGTTTGATTACATTTATTCGCTCGATGAATATAGCAGGGCTAAATTGTGACGCGCAAGAATATTAATTTTTTAACTATTTTATAATAATTATTTTATAGATTAATGAATTTGTCGTGAATAATATATTCTTTTTGATAATAATATCATAGATTAGATATATTTGAAATTGTATATTGCGATAAACAATTAATCAATTCATAATTTGATAATTTCTTAATGATTTCTATGCAGTGAAGCGGCCATTTAAAAAATAAACAAGCACTGTTTACAAATAATAGGAGAATAATTTAGCAATAATATTCATTTTAATTGAATATTAATTTGAAGTATGAAAATATTTAACTTCACAACTTTAATACTAATATCATACGATAGATAATAATTCAGATTAATCATTTATTACCATTTATAAAAAATATAAAAAAATGTAAACCAAATTCAAATATAAATTAAAGTTTACTTACTTTGAAACATTATTTTACTATTTTATATATACATTTAATGTAATATAATTCTAATAGTGATATAATTTAATTAATTATTTTATTTAATAAAGTATTGTATATATATAAATGTGTTATTAATATACTTTTCTATACGATTTGACTTATTAATTAAATATATTATGCTTACAAATAATAATGTAAATTAAAGTAATTATTTTAGTTATATATATATAATTATTTTTTTGCATACTTATACATATTTTACACATATAAATTTATTATGTGATGTTGATAAACATAACATATATTATACATATAAAATATAGAGGCTATACATATTATATAATATATAGTTGTAATTATTTTATATAATTAACTTCCACTTTTATTTATTTTAATGAATATTAATATATCAACAATGTTGTCTATATATTAATTTTGAATTGTTATTATTATAAAGAATATATTTATTTACTGTGTTATTTATTATCTTTACTTCAATTGTATATAGTACCAATCATTTCGTACCTCAAAAAAAATCAATTTGACTTATATATATGGTAGGATTTGACTATTTAGTTGGTACGATTTGACTATTTTGTTAGTACGCAATAGTAACCATGATCTCGCAGAGTGATTTAATTTTGTTTAGCGATTTCGTGCGTAGTGTAAATTCTATTATTTATAAATAAGTATGTACATTAATTTATATTATCATTGCGTACGAGATCACCAATCCCGATATCACTTCGCATACAATCACTTCATACGAAATGACTGATATCCATTGTATACAATAAATGTGTGACTTTTTTTTAATTAATACGTAATGCTATTTTGTTTAAATTAGTTAAATAATTATTAATTGTATTATTAAATTTTAGTTTATATTTGTTGGTGATATTTAACGCGATTAAAATTATATGTTATATTATATATAACTTATATAGAAATAGATCAATACCATTATATGTATTCTATATGTAGTTCATCTATTTCCAAAATCAGTTTGATAATCTTTAGCATTTTTAGTTTAATAGTTTAATATAAAAATTTATTATTTTTAGCGATCTGAAATTAAGTTTCATGAAAACTTTTAATTTATACAAACATATAATTAATATAATATAAATGTTTACCAGTGATCTCGTGCGGTTTGATGATTTCATGCGTATTTTACTATTTATAAATAATTTATATTAATATGTATTATCATTACGCACAAGATCACAAATTCACACGCGATCACTGGTATTCATATAAAATATTAAGTAAATATAAAATGTATTATATATTTACAAATATTAGTGTCATGTTAAATTATATAATTGTTATTTCAAAATAATTAATGATTAAATAATCTTGTTAACAATATTTCATATTAAAATTACATAGAGTAGATGTAGTAGAGTTTGTAAAGTTATTTCTTTATAAATTATTTAATTTTAATAATTTTCCTATTTTACTATTCAAAATATAAAAGAATTTCATTTATATTAATTAAATATATTTGAATATTAATATAGATAAGATACATTCTAATTAATTTCATAATACATGATTAATTAACATATTCATACATATTGTTTTTTTTTAATTTTAATTAATAAATTATATAAGTTAAATAGTTTTTTTATCTGTTAAATATCTAATTTTATATAAAACCATATTTTATTTTTTATTGTGAATTACATTTTTATCACAAATTATTTAGTATTTTTATTAATATTAACATATGTATCTAATATTCATCTATAAATTACAGGGTTGGTCGGTTTTTTTGAATCGGTTTTTTTGGTTCGGTTTTTTTAACGGTTTTTTTGGTTTATTTGGTTTTTTTGGTTTATTTGGTTTTATTGGTTTTTTTAACATTATAAAAGCGTTCAATCAAAAATAAGGAATCGATTAGGCAATGATAAGGCTGCAAAACTTGTTTTTTTATTTCGAGAATTAAATTGATTATATTTCTATTAGAAATCATCTAATTATTATTATTTTTTAAATTATTATATTGTTACAATTTGTAACTTGTTATTTTATTGTGAGAATTATATTGATTATATTTCTATTAGAAATCATCTAATTATTATTATTATTATTTTTTAAATTATTATATTGTTACAATTTGTAACTTGTAATTTTATTGTGAGAATTATATTGATTATATTTCTAATTACTGTATTGTTATTTTTTTTAATTATTATTTTGTTACAATTTGTAACTATTTTTTTTATTATATTTTACTTTATTTTTATAATAAATATATTTTAATAAAATAATTTTATTAACATTTAATTTTTTATTAATAATATATTATTGAAAATTTAATAATATATATATATATAATTAATATATATAAATAATATTCATTAGTGTTGTATATTTTATACTTACTCTATATAATATTTTCTAATTAATAATCCGAACATTTAATTATAAAAAAACCAAAAAAACCAAATAAACCAAATAAACCACAAAAAAACCAAAAAAACCGCCAACCCTGATAAATTATATATGATAATACATGTTGGATATTATTTATTACAGTATATCGAATAACAAAACTATATATTATTATACAAGTTTGTCCCAGAATTAGTTCTGTTGTTTATATATGGATAGTTGTATAATTACATATTGCAATACATGCAGGTTTCCATTTAAATTACCTCTCTGAGGTTACCTTATCTAATGTCATACATGTACTTAATGTGGTATTTGTTAACCTTCTATCGCTAACCTCGCTAATTAGTCAGTTTATAACTTATATTCAGTGTATTCAAATAGGCACGAGAACACGTATGTTCAAATATATACCTTTACATTGAGTTTTTGTTTAAACATATAATACATTTCATAATATAAATGTTAATACTTCTTGTTTCATATATATATATATTCTTCAATGAATTACAATTATTCTTGAATTATTGTTGCAAGTTTTAATAAATATATGTACATTTATTTTATTATTTCAAATTTTGTATTTTATAAATTATCTTTATATATATTAATATACGTTTTTATAACAAATGTTCTAAATTTCTCATTCAAAAAGAAATTATAATGACACATTTATCATTTGTTATTATTACTATGGATTAATAAGTGATTTTTGTATCTGTTATTTGTATTGTATTTAATATTATTATATTTCATTATTATTATTACCAAGGACAGATATATTTAATTTTTTATACATATTTTTGGACATTTTTATTTTATGCTTAAATGAATACAGTATAAGAATACATATTTTAATTAACTATTCAAGTTAACACAAATATTTGTTTACAATTAATTATTTCAATATGATTAATTCTAAATTGTAATACACATTATAATGGTTAAGCTGCATTCAGACCAAAAAAAAGTAACGATATCGGTTCCAATTTGAAGACCGATATTGAAGAACTTATAAATTAGTCAGTTTCAGTTTAAACGGGTTTAAATATAGGCTTATTTCGGGCATTGATCACATGCCAATTTTTCAGAAAATATTCTAAATTGTGATCATTATAGCGTAAATAGTTGTATCCTTATATAAGTAAACTTTAACCTAGATTAAAACAACATTTATAATTAGATGCTATTGATTTGTTGTTTATGTGAAATTTTTAAATACATAATAATTGATAACAAATATATAACGATTAGATAAATGGAATTATTTTAACTGCGCACATATGTAGGCTACGGAATTTAAAATGAAGATAAACGAAATCATGTTTCATTTTAAATTAATAATATTAATAATTAATATAAATTAATAATTTTAAATTTAATAATATGATTTTTTCTATAAATTTAAATATTTAAAAATCATGCGCCAAATATAATATTTTTGCTTGCCTACTATTTAGTAATTATTCTAAAACGAATAATGGTATGCACACGATACTGGGCTATAATTTTCAAAAAAGATTTAACCCCAAAACATAACCCTCATTATAGGTCTATTATCAATCGGATAGCCATAATAGTATATATGTATATAGTATATACATATACAATATATACTATATACAATATAATATAATTACATTTAAAATACATATATTGGATGTATAGAGGAACATTTAATAATGAAAAATATGTGTTTTATTCTAATTATGAATTCTATAGAAATATACATTGAACAACATTAAATAATTGATGAACTGAAGAGTCACTTAGTCACTTAGTTGTTGAGTGGGTATTATAGTGGGAATAAGGCTAAGAATAGAGCTATGAATCCAGGAATTTAATGTTTAAAATTGTATAGTACTTATATTTTGTATATACTAATAGTTACAAAAATCTTTTAAAACTATTTAATATATCACACTTATTAATTATATTTTAATAATTGTTAATATAATTTAAAAGTGTTTCCACATTTATTCAAAAAATTAGTATAAAAATTGATTTTAATAATCAATAATTATATATATTTGGATATTTTCATCATCATATTTAATATTTATAGTTAATTCTAGATATTTATTATAGAAAATATCAGAAATATGATATATCTACCATTATGGTAAAATTGAATCAATTGGCATGTATTTATGTTGGGATTATAGTAATATTACAAGCTATATGATTTCATAGACATTTTGCATATTCTATAGGACTATAGGCCTTTGTAGTTATTAATAATATACATTGCAATGACTATCATATATTAATAATTTATATATTTTATAAAATTGATAGGTAAATTAAATATTAATTTTTACGTGAAGATAATATAGGATTTTATATTGAATTATATTCATTTTAATACATTTTTACTAGTAATAATATTAATACTTGTTTATATAATATTACAAATAAAAGCACATTTTTAAGATTTGAAAATGTTAATTCTACGTTTTAATTAATAATTTGTATATAATAAAGTTTATATAATAAATGATTTATTTAATATTATAATATTTAAAAGCATTATTTAAAATAGACTTCCTACTATTAATTAGATAATACATATATGTATGATTGTTATTCTGATGGACATATGTTCTCTATCTACCTCCCATTTATTACCATTCTGTGATTTTTACTCCAACATATATAATTTTCAGTGAAGTATTTACTTTTTAGTTGATATATTTAAAAAGAAACTAAGTATTTATATTCAATTGTAAATGTACTCCCATTATTTAATTAGATAAAAAGCACCTAACCTCAATATAAAAGTTTCCGATATTTTCAAAAACAAACTTTCTATCCTCAGTTATATATTTCTATCCTCAGTTATATATTTCTATACTCAGTTATATATTTATATATATTAATATAAATAATATATATATATATATATATATATATATATATATATATATATATATATATATATATGTATGCAAATTTGGGTCCAGGGGGGTATGGGCCCTAGCCACCTTGACTTATTAGGAAAAGTTTGTTTTTAGATATTATCCTATTATAGAACAGTTGTTATCAATGATTTATCATTTAGCAATCTAAGAAAAATTACCAAATGGTTAATGTTATAAACTACAATAAATTCAATAATATATGCCACCTATAAATTGTATTATTTATATTCATCTTTATAGATTGAACAAATAAGCCCACCACTCGACTAACTCCTGGGTACAACCCTGATACATATATACTTAATATTTATGTTTATATTATATATAAGTTATAAATCAATTTATAAACTGATGACAAGTTTATTTTATATTCAAAATAATATAATAGGGTTACAAATAACGATAATATAATTTTCTATACACGTACACATAATAAATATATACAGTATTTGTGTGATACACATATACATACATATATATATTAGCCATATACAGTTGACTCTGGGTTGACTCTTATAAGGAATGCAATAGTATGTATATTCATTTCTAGAAATTATTTTGAAATTTTGTTTAGTTTTGAAATTTTGTTTATATGTTAAATTTCTTAACATATAATAATATTTTATTTTTAGAATATATTCATTTAAAGAAACAATTACAAATACATTTTTAGTAATATTTTTTAATCACCTTATAATAAATGCTTTAATAATCAGTATTAGATATATTCATTGTATAATATTACTCATAAATAATTTTAGATTCGAAAATTTAATATGTGTAATAAAATATTTTATAATATAATATTTCTATAGAAATATAGATATCAGATAATCTATCTTAGTAATATCAAGAACATCTTCTAAAGCATATTTTGTGAAATTTGTATTGTATTGCATCATGGTATAGACATTATATGTTAACTGATATTTTAAATTTAAATATAAATCAATGTAAAACTCGTTTTAAATTAATGATTTGAATTAGATTATATTAAAATCATAATATAATGCCATATATATATTTATAATTATTTTCATTTTTACTTATATTGTCTATTTATAATTATTATTTGTATATTATTTTATTATATTTAAACAAACATAAATAATATAGAAAAACATCCCAATTCAAACCGAATTTATAAATAAAGTTGTATTTTTAATACTATTTTTATATAGAAAATTTAAATATACGAAGGAATATTTATTTAATAATAAATAATCTCAAATATCTTTGAAAAGACTGAAATATAATTGTCTATACCACTAAAAATATCTATTTATGAGTACAAAAAGGTTAACATTACAAAGTCAGTCCTTGGTAATATTAAACTGTTTCATTATAATAAATATGTACAAATTTAAATGTTTGATCAGGTACTAAAGTAGAAATAATAATGAAAACTATAGTTTTTCTATAGATGATATTATAATTAATGCTGCATCAGTGTTAATATTAGTATCAACATATATTATAACATATATATATATATATATATATATATATATATATATATATATATATATATACCTACTGATAGTACTATTTATTCAATAGTATTGAATAATAAATATAGTACATTTTTAATATAATTGTGAATATATAACAAAATAAACTATTGTACTGTACAATTTGTACATAATGTCTATATATTTGATATCCATTATAAGTTATTATATTGCTATATATTATATATATATATATATATATATATATATTACATATAAATATTACATTTTTACGTTAACAAATTTAGAAAATGGTGAATAATTAACAAAATAATTTGTTAATAATCATAAAAGTATCTGCAATACTTTATATATATATATATATATATCTATGAATGCACTTTTCAAAATATAAGAAACTCTTGAGTCGAAAACACACAACCTCATGTTTCTTATATAGAGGGGTGACTGTACTTAAATTTCTATGTTTTAATACTATTGTTATTATGTTAATATCAAAGTATTACTATTAGTACTATTACTATTACTAATCAACATTTATAAATTCTAGTTGGGTATTATTAAATACTATCTATATTAATACTAACTATAATATAATGTATACTAATTTGTTAGACAGCATTTTAAATATGTTAGATAATGTATTCATTTATTAATCTATGCATAATATACAAGTGGTAAATACCAGTAGATCATCTGATATGTGATCACATTACTTTCATATCTTATATTTAACTTTATTCACTTATACAGCTTTAACATGTAAATATAATTGCAGATTATGTTTACTTTGAGAATGCATCTACCTCTCCATATCAAATACGCAGGATTGAAGAGTTAACAAAGGTATTATAATATATGTGTGTGTTTGTGTGTGTATGTGTGTGTGTGTGTGTGTTTGCAGGCGAGTGTGTATGTGTGTGTGTGTGCGTTTTCAGGCAAGTGTATATATGTGTGTATGTGTGTGTGTGTGTGTGTGTGTGTGTGTGTGTGTGTGTGTGTGTGTGTGTGTGTGTGTGTGTGTGTGTGTGTGTGTGTGTGTGTGTGTGTGTGTGTGTGTGTGTGTGTGTGTGTGTGCGAATGTTGGTATGTGAGTGTTAGAATTTCAAATAAATTTTATGTTTAAGCATTTATATGTATTAAATAATAATAATATGAATCACTTTTGAATATATTTCTATTTATCCTATCTCTATCTCTATATATATATATATACTCAATATATACTCCATATATAAGCATAAATAGTTTTATATATATTATTATGTAATAATGAAGATATACATTTTATTAATTTTTCTGTTTATTATTATAAAATAATATTAATTTCAAATAATATATTACAAGGTTACTTATATATATATTTATATGTTATAACATATAGGTTATTATAGTATATATTAATAAATATATCAGTATAATTTGAAATTATTAATTTCAGATTTAATATTTATGATTCATTTATATTAATAACATAATTTAATAGAACTGTATTTAAAGATTAGCAATTTATACAAATATTAAAGTTTATATTCGTAGTTAGATAGTTTATAATAGTGATAGATCAATGAAAGGTCATTAAAATATCACTAATATTAAGCTGGGTCAATATTAGTGATATTATATTAATGTAACCCTAAGCAGTTTTATAAAGAAAAGTAATATTGTACATAATAACTATATTACACTAACAATACTATGTAATAATACTTGACATATCTAAAGCGCCATTCATATGTGAAATTATCCAGGTTTACATATATATCAGTTAAATAATTTATTTTTCTAGTGATAATTGCAATTACTTCTATTATAACTTAATCTACATTTCACAATAATATTATGCAACCCTAACTAAAATACTTAAAAGTATAATTATATACCATGGACTTGATATGTATTATATTTTATTAAGAGTAAAATAATAATATTACAATTTCACTTGTATTTTTTCTTTAATTTTCTATAATAGGGGTAATTGTCTCGATAAGCAACACTGCTTCTATAATTATCCTGGCATTGCCTAAATCTGATAATAATAATAATAATAATAATTTAACAGATTTAAATATTATTTTAACTATTATTGAATTAAATATTATCTATTAATAAAAACATAATTATATTTATTTAATTGTGTCCCCCTATATATCTTATCGATTATATATTCAATAATTGTTAATAAACATCTATCATGTGAATATTCACTGATGTATAATGATTACATTTTATTTTAATGTAATCTCTATGTTATGTTCACACACAAATTACAAGTGAACAGAGCTTACTAAAAACCTAAAATTCAGTTTATATTGTAGTAATGTTATATATAACTTATGATATTTAAATATACATTATTTTATTTGATCACACATTATTTACTAAACTTATACTAATTGCTATTAAGAGGACATACTACATTCGTTTGGTTTACATGTAAAATATATGAAAAATGCTATTTTTAGAAATCTATTAACTCGTGAAATATTCACTTTTTTTTTGTAATCTACTAATAATACTCCATATTTTTATATTATCTGTTGAAATGTATTGATGTTTACATATTATGTATATTTATGTTATACGTTTCTAAAAAAAATACTTGAATTATATGATAAAAAAAGTTAATTTTCCAACTAAATTGCTAATTAAAATTTTTCAATAAATATTTTTTAATTTTTACATATAACTAAAATCATACAGGTTTTATCTAGTTATATTGAAAAAATGAAGACAAAATATTCAATTGTAAAAAAGTTAAGTAGTAGTTATGTCGGCATGATTAGTCAAAAATAATTATTCTGAGTAAATCAAGTTTAAAATATAATATATGAATATAAAGTTTATATTATAAACAATATGAATATACAAGTACAAATAATATAATATAAACAAAATGAATAATGTAATGCACATAATTTAAACACCATTTAAAAGATAATATTTGAAGTATTATAATTTTTAATTAATAACAAAAATTAATAAAAAAAATCAATATATTTCCGAAAAATACGAATGTAGTGCTTCCTCTTAAAGAATAATATTTCACTAAATATTAGTAAATAGGATCAACTACTTTATAGGATTTATTATAATCTTAAAATAATGACATATATTTAAATTAAACAATATGTAATATAGTAAAATGCATAATATACCAGGGTATATATTTTATATAATATATATAATAGCATAACGTACAGTGTTACCATAAATTCTAGAATAGTGATACCAATTCTATTCATAATTTAATAGAATGTGAATATGCATGTGTAATATAAAAGTGTAAGATTTGATTATGATAGTTTTAAAAACCGAACCATATTTTGAAGAAATATATGATATTATTTAAAATAAAAAAAATAGATTTCTGAAATCCATTTTTAAATTATTATTATTTCATAAATATATATTTCTTATTAAATACATTATTAAATAATAATATAGTTATTTTTTCAATATTTTATGTAAATTATTTGTTATCATTTTATATAATTGTCATGATAAAAAGTTACTATTGTTCAAATTGGAAGATTAACTGAATATATACTATATGTATTTATTATTATTTTACTGATATTTTATTAATTTAATTTTAATTTTTATATTCAAATAATATTAAATTATTTAATTCTTATTTTAATATTCATAGATCACTAGTACATTTATATTCCTATTTATAAATACATTATTTACAAATAATAATAATAATAATAATAATAGTAATAGTAATAAATTATTACTATTATTACTAATAATAAAGTAAATATAATTCATTATATTCAATATATTTATATTTTATTTTTTTAAAGATTTCGCTACAGCTAATTTTGAAATAATATTCATATTTATATAGTAATAATAATCAAACTATTGGTATAGGTATATTTACTTACTGTATATCACATATTATTTTATTAAATATAAGTGATAAAATATCTGGTATGCCTTGTTTGTTATTCAATATATATTATATATTAATATCTACATATTTTAATTGTATATATATATATATATATATATATATATATTATATTATCAGATTTTATTATATTATCAGATTTAGGTTTGCACCAGGGTTTTTGTAGAAGCTAAAGCTTATCGAGACAATTACCCTTAATCTTAAAGCAAGTTCAAAAAAAAACTAAATAAATAAAATATTATAAAATATTAGATGACTTCCTGTTTACATAGATACAATACAATGAATAAAATAGAAAAATAATATAAATTGTTTGAACTTGCCATAAAATTATGTAATCATCATTTAATTATTTATAAATAAATAACTAAAATAAATAATAAGTACTATAAAATAATACACTAAACAAAAATATAGATGTATTGGTATAAAAGAAGAAAAAAATGAAGTAAAATGAAGTAAAACTGAATAAAACTGAATAAAACATAACAAAAAGAATATCTAGAAAGGTGGTAAGAAATGTATGTAACATTTTTTTTTTTTTTTTTTTTTTTTTTTTTTTCTTCAGTAAATAAGTTTTAGGAATTTTTTTGTAATACTTTATAATAATGTAAAGAATGTAAAATATTTGTTCAAACTGAAATGTTAGTTTAATTACTAATTTTTATATAAGTGTCAATAAAGAGAAATAAAACAAAGAAGTATAATCAAGTATACAAGAAAAAAGATTCAATACAAAATGTTTATGTAATTAAAAATAAAGTCAAATAATATTATTAGTCAGAGGGAAATAAAAAATACTAAAGAAAATACTAAAGAAAAAAGAAATACCTAACAGTTTTTTTTAATTTTATTATTTTTATATAAACGTCAATTAAAAAGAAAGAAAACATGAAAGTAAATTCAAATATAAAATGCAAAAATTCAGTAAAATAATATTATTAATGTCGGGGAAATAAAATATTGTAAAGTAAAACACTCAAAAGTATTAATTTTTTTTTAATTTTTACATAAACGTCAATAAATTAAAATAAGAATAAAATGTGGATCTTAGTATATAATACAATATTAGATAAAAGACATGATAAAAGATATAAAATTAGAAAAATGAGATTTAGATTATAAGTATACTGAGTAAGAAGATAACAAATGTGTATACATACGTTTCCTGAATAATTTATAATTTGAAATATTTTTTAAAATATTATCAAGCTTATTCCAGGTAATTGGTCCAATGTATATTAATGTTCTTCTGCATAGTTCTTTTTTGAAATTAATAATTGAGAAATTATTTATGCTCCTAGTGTTGTGAGATGATAAAGTTACAGAAAAAAATGCATTTGTTATAACAGGATGAAGATCATTGAAAATTTTAAACATAAATTCACATGTACTTATATATGTAATTTCATTTATTTTTAATAAAGAATTATCAATAAATAGTCCATTAGTATGATGTAAAAAATGTTTTTTACATATAATTCTTATCATTCGCTTTTGAAGAATATATATGCATGATACATTAGATTTATATGTATTTCCCCAAAATATGTTACAATACTTTATATGAGGCAAGAATATGGAATTATATATATGAAGTAATGCTTTTTTATTTATAAATTTGGAAATAATGTTGGTAATCCATATGATTTTTTTTAGTTTTGATTTTAAAAACAAGATATGTTGTTTCCAGTTTAATATATCGTCTATAATTACGCCTAAAAATTTATAAAATGTAACTCTTTCAATATTTCTGTTATTTAAATTTATATTTATAATAGTTCTTGAATTAATAGACATAAAGCAAGTTTTATTTAAATTTAATGATAACCTATTATATATTAACCATTTATTAATATTTTTTAATTCAGTTTGACAAATATAATTAAGTAATTCGGCTGATGTATTTTCAAAATATAAAGTAGTATCATCTGCGAACATGGTAAACTTACATAAAGAAGATGAATTTGTAATATCATTAATATAAATTAAAAATAAAATGGGTCCTAGGATGGTGCCTTGGGGTACACCCGTTATGACTTTTAGTTTATCTGAAATTACATCATTATATATACACTGTTGATATCTATTTGTTAAATAGCTCATTATACAGTTAAGTGCAATGCCTCGTACTCCAATATTTTTTAATTTAAAAAGTAATATTCTGTGATTAACTGTGTCAAATGCTTTTTTTAAATCAATAAAGATTATTGCGCCAACATTGTTATTATTAAAACAGGTACTGATTTGTGACTGGAGGTTAAATATTGCATGTGATGTACTGTATCCTTTCCTAAAACCAAATTGAGAAGGAGATAATATATTAAAAGATGATAAAAAACTATAAAAGCGAGAATAAAATATTTTTTCTAAAATCTTTGCGAATTGACAGGTGAGAGAAAATGGACGATAGTTATTAAAAAATGTATCATCACCAGTTTTGTGTAAAGGGATAATATTTGATAATGTTAAGAAATCCGGTACAACGCCTGATTCAAAAGATAAATTTACAAGAAAAACAAATGGATAAACCAATACAGGAAAAATACATTTAAGTAACTGCATGGATATGCCATAATGATCTCTTGATTTTTTTGGTTTGAATTCATTTAATACTTTAATAATTTCCTCTGAACTTACTGGTGTTAAAAAAAAACTATGTATATTAGGTTCAGGTAAAAAGAATTTAAAGTCATCATCATTACAATTATTTATATTATTATCTAAATTAGAACCAATGTCTCTAAAAAAAATTAAATCTCTAAATTAAATTCATTAGCAATTTGTTTAGAATCAACAATATTCACATTATTTACATTAAAATTGTCAGGTAGTTGTTTGAATTTTTTTTTAACATTAAGTAAATTATTTAGTACATTCCATGTATTTTTTGTATCAGAGCAATTTTTTAACTATTTTTTATAAATATATATATATATATTTATACTTTATATATATGTATATGTATATATGTGTGGGTGTGTGTTTATGTGTGTCTGTGTACAATATCTGAGAATGAGAATACCTCCAATGTACAAAGCCACCATTTCAATATTAAATTATTATACCTATAATATTAATTTCTATAATTCTATTATCTATATTGTATATAATCTATTATATAAATAACTATGTGAAATATTAGTGTAATGGTAATTCAAATAATTTTCTTATTCATAATGATATATAATCAGTAACATAATAATCATAGGCTTGTTATTATATAATTCACCATCATTATATATTCTATCTGTATTCTATGTCAAATTGATTATCTATTATATATATATATAAATAAATATATATAGTAATATAAGTAATAATAATATATTTGTATTACAATGATAATATATTTATAAAATTTACATCCTAATAAAATATATAAATAAATATATATTTTTAATTTTGTGAACATTTAATAAATATCATGCAAGTAATTTAAGCTAATTATGTTAATAATAACTTTAGAAACCCACATCTAGGTTTAAAAATCAGGGTAAACTGTGTCCCCATGTACTTTGGTAGGTATGCAGATTTAATGGCTGATGAAACATATGATATTTGAAATAAATATATTTTTATTAAAAATGATATTATATAAAAATATTTAAATATAATGTGTTATCTTTAAAATGATGTATTGCTTAATGCATACAAGTAACTACAGTGTCCTACATACGCATTCATAAATACAAGCATATATAAATAAACATAATATGATAATCAAATACTTATATATTTTTTTTTAATTTGTATTATTGCTCTTTATTTTTAAACTTAATTTTGATTCGTTTTGATCCATAATTTTTTGTTCTATTGATAAATGTATATGATACTTTCAGAACTTAATAATAATAAATATCTCTTCATATATATTAAGTATTAACTAAAAGTAAAACTTACTTACTTCCTGGATATTACTGCACATTTTTATTATTTTAAACTTATTTAAAATTAGTGTTTTGTAGGTCTCTTTCTCAGCATCATATAATTATATAACTTAATATATATATATATGTATATAGATCTAAATTTATTTAATAAGAATTAACAAAATTATCTTATTTATTTCAGAATCGTACTTTTAGTTAAAAAAAAAAAAATCCTATCTCCACCATGTAAATATTCATATATTTTGCCAGCCCTTAAATAGTTATTTTATCAAAATATTAATTATATATAAAATAGTGTTAATTTTATATAATAAAGGTTGTAATTATTTGTACTAAGGTATATTATAAACAAGAATATTTTAATATATATATATATTATATATATATAAATATATATATATATATATATATATGAATGTATATATACTTTTATTAAGATTTATTAATATTATAATTTCCTGTGAATGAATGTGATATATTTAATATTATAATAGGAGATCTACTATCTATAGACACTGCAGTATACCATGGTATAACATCACTTATATTCAGGATGTCAATTCAATTAAATAATTGTATAGCAGATGTAAACATTAGATTGTTCCACATATTTCTACAAACTATTTCATATATATATATATATATGTTATAATGCATGTTTCATGAGGCTCAATACACATCTTGATTAATTACTTTTCATCATCATTTTCTAATATAATATTAGTGTATATTATATTATCTGAATAATGACAATATATATATGTGTGTACAAATACATAAACATTTATACAAATACATACAATATACACAAACACACATAAATAATCATATTTAATTTAAATATTATATTATATTTTTATTATAAACTATCTTCTTTATAAACTTCTTTATAAAGATTATATTGTTATCACTTTTTCATTGTTGATTTTATAAGATAATATAATATGAATAATGTTTATCTATAGGAATACTTTGTTAGTCCATTTCTACTATTAAATATATCTATAGTTATATGTCTGTGTTCATATGTATTATTATGTGTATGTGTTTGTATGTGTATGTGTGTGTGTGTGTGTGTGTGTGTGTGTGTGTGTGTGTGTGTGTGTGTGTGTGTGTGTGTGTGTGTGTGTGTATCACAGTGGAGCATAGTGGATCATAGTTGATATTTTATTACTTATAATACATGTTGATTATTAGTGATTCTACATATGGTTGAATAATTGAATGGAGACTATATTCTAGAATAATAATTAATGATATGCATGTATACATGTATGTATGCATGTGTATATGTATGCATGTATGCATCTATGTATGTATGTATGTGTGCATGTATGTATGTATGTATGAATGTATGTATGTGTGCATGTATGTATGTGTGAATGTATGCATGTATGAATTTATTCAATATTATTCAGATAATACAAACAATGTATCAGTAGCAACAGTCTGTATATATATATATATTAATGCAAATCTCCATGATATATTAGCCATAAAATAAATTTATTGCTTTATTTCAATCATGAATTGATACTATGCATTCTATATAGCTATATTTAATTATATAGTGTACATGTATAATGTATTCTTTATATGTTTAATGTGTATGAAATATTATTTTATATTTTACTAACTAAATAATGTATATTCAGCATATCATAAATAGATTTATTTATTACAAAACTAATCTTAATATAACACTTAGACACAGAATGGAAATGTTGAAGCAAAAGCCATGTGTTTCTACAGAAGGAGAGACCTTACCAGCAATCTTGTGCAATTAGCAGACAAAAATCAAAGTTATCACTACTTCTATCAATATATATATATATATATATATATTATTTTATAATTATACTAATGTTGTTGCCTCTAGTTTTAGCCCTTAAAATATGAAATTAAATCCACTTCATAAAGAGGCAATATTTTAGATTTATAACAATGTTATATATGAAATATTGTCTAAATAATCTGTATAATGATATAAACAATGATGCATATTATAAAATACATTACCTGATATGTTCTCTCACCACTAAAGTATAGTGCAGTTAGTTATAGTGAAATGAACTTACTAATTCCTTGCAACTACAATATTAATAATCTTATTTAACCCTGTCAATATCATCATTTAACATTATAGAATAATGCCATTATGATAGATATTCAAATGTATATATAACTATAGTAAGTTTATATATAATATTTTTATATAGGTAATTTTTATATTTATTTAATTTCAGATATAAATATTATTGATATATTATAGAAATTTATATATAGAAATATGAAACTATGTAGCTAAAAGCAAACAGTATATACACACACACATACATGAATACATAGGTGACATTGTTATTCTATTCTCATTGTTAATATCAATTATATCACTAGACACATCACATATTTCTACTTGATTACTAAAATCAATAATGTCACATCATTATTCTATGTTTAATCATTATAGATAGTGGTCATTGTATAATATGTACTACTACTACTACTACTACTACTACTACTACTACTACTACTACTACTACTACTACTACTACTACTACTACTACTACTACTACTACTACTACTACTACTACTACTACTACTACTACTACTACTACTACTACTACTACTACTACTACTACTACTACTACTACTACTACTACTACTACTACTACTACTACTACTACTACTACTACTACTACTACTACTACTACTACTACTACTACTACTACTACTACTACTACTACTACTACTACTACTACTACTACTACTACTACTACTACTACTACTACTACTACTACTACTACTACTACTACTACTACTACTACTACTACTACTACTACTACTACTACTACTACTACTACTACTACTACTACTACTACTACTACTACTACTACTACTACTACTACTACTACTACTACTACTACTACTACTACTACTACTACTACTACTACTACTACTACTACTACTACTACTACTACTACTACTACTACTACTACTACTACTACTACTACTACTACTACTACTACTACTACTACTACTACTACTACTACTACTACTACTACTACTACTACTACTACTACTACTACTACTACTACTACTACTACTACTACTACTACTACTACTACTACTACTACTACTACTACTACTACTACTACTACTACTACTACTACTACTACTACTACTACTACTACTACTACTACTACTACTACTACTACTACTACTACTACTACTACTACTACTACTACTACTACTACTACTACTACTACTACTACTACTACTACTACTACTACTACTACTACTACTACTACTACTACTACTACTACTACTACTACTACTACTACTACTACTACTACTACTACTACTACTACTACTACTACTACTACTACTACTACTACTACTACTACTACTACTACTACTACTACTACTACTACTACTACTACTACTACTACTACTACTACTACTACTACTACTACTACTACTACTACTACTACTACTACTACTACTACTACTACTACTACTACTACTACTACTACTACTACTACTACTACTACTACTACTACTACTACTACTACTACTACTACTACTACTACTACTACTACTACTACTACTACTACTACTACTACTACTACTACTACTACTACTACTACTACTACTACTACTACTACTACTACTACTACTACTACTACTACTACTACTACTACTACTACTACTACTACTACTACTACTACTACTACTACTACTACTACTACTACTACTACTACTACTACTACTACTACTACTACTACTACTACTACTACTACTACTACTACTACTACTACTACTACTACTACTACTACTACTACTACTACTACTACTACTACTACTACTACTACTACTACTACTACTACTACTACTACTACTACTACTACTACTACTACTACTACTACTACTACTACTACTACTACTACTACTACTACTACTACTACTACTACTACTACTACTACTACTACTACTACTACTACTACTACTACTACTACTACTACTACTACTACTACTACTACTACTACTACTACTACTACTACTACTACTACTACTACTACTACTACTACTACTACTACTACTACTACTACTACTACTACTACTACTACTACTACTACTACTACTACTACTACTACTACTACTACTACTACTACTACTACTACTACTACTACTACTACTACTACTACTACTACTACTACTACTACTACTACTACTACTACTACTACTACTACTACTACTACTACTACTACTACTACTACTACTACTACTACTACTACTACTACTACTACTACTACTACTACTACTACTACTACTACTACTACTACTACTACTACTACTACTACTACTACTACTACTACTACTACTACTACTACTACTACTACTACTACTACTACTACTACTACTACTACTACTACTACTACTACTACTACTACTACTACTACTACTACTACTACTACTACTACTACTACTACTACTACTACTACTACTACTACTACTACTACTACTACTACTACTACTACTACTACTACTACTACTACTACTACTACTACTACTACTACTACTACTACTACTACTACTACTACTACTACTACTACTACTACTACTACTACTGCTACTATAATGCACCTATAATAATTATAATAATACATTTGAGCTACGTCAAACTAAGAACTCAAAAATAGATTGGTCCTGTAATCCCATAAATATTACAGAATATGATTTCAAAACATGGAAGACTTCTTATGAAGTATATATACAGACCAAACATAATACAAATAAAATTGACTTAGTCAATGACCAACACACACAATGACATATAACCACCCATGACAACCACATCAGATCAATATCCTCGACCTTCACCATTCCTACCAGTATCATTCACCAATCTCATTCATCCTCACTACACATCATAAACCAACCCTGTCCCTTACCTACCATCTCCAATATAAATATGTCCTCTGCACCATATAAAATTCCACACTTATCCAATATTAAGGCCGCAACACTTAATGTTTGCTCTATCAGAAATAAAGCTGATCTTATAATCGAATTATTTACTGATCTTAACTTAGATATTATGTGTATTACAGAAACATGGCTTAATCTTAATGATACCCCCATAATTGCCACATTAAACACAAATACATTAAGCTTCGTTCACCTTCCAAGACCTAGTTCCCACTTTGGTGGAGGATTAGGTGTATTATATAACAAGTGTATTAAGCTAATAAGCTATAAAGACCTTTCTCTTGAACATTCCGAGGCTTTTTCATGCACATTTCATCCCAATAACTCACTTCCACTTACAATAATAACCATCTACCGACCACCGCATCAATCTATTCCTCATTTTATTGAAGAACTCGATACTCTACTTTACGCATTAACTCCTAAAACAATTCTAACCGGTGATTTTAATATTCCTATCACCTCTACTTCACATAATTCTCGACATCTCTACGATATACTTGAATCACACAATTTGTCCCAAAAAGTCACTACCCCTACACATACAGCAAACAATATTCTTGATCTTGTTATATCAAATAAATCATCTGATATAATTTCCAACACTGTAACTCATAACCTTATAACTGACCACTACATTGTCCTTTTTAATATCCATGTCCCTAAGCCAACCCGCCTATCAAAAACTATTAAAATTAGAAATATTGCTAAAATTGATATTTCAAAATTTATGGAAGACTTTATTAATAATATTTACATTTGTGGTAACAACAAAACTTTATCCCATTTTGACTATATTCTTTCCTCTACTCTTGATGTTCATGCACCTATTAAACAAAAGTCGATTATAGTACGTGATAACTCAAAATGGTTTAATAATAATCTTGTCACCGAAAAACGAAAACTACGAAAAGCCGAAAAATGCTGGCGTAGATCTAAATCTACTACCGACTTTGACATATTTTTACTATGCAGACAGCAATATCGTAGTTTACTCAAAACAACGAAAGAAAATTATTATACTGATCTACTTACTAACGCAGGAAAAGACTATAAGAAAATATTTAAAATATCCAATACACTACTAGGGCGCCTTAATCGACGTATTCTTCCAGATACTTCTATATTAGATAATATTAATAACTTTGATATATTCTTTACCGCTAAAGTAAATGACATTATTACATCTCTTCCCTCCCCTTTATCATATGTACCAACCATCCCTCCATATTCTCTTTCATTACTGAACCTTCCATCTACTTCGCTGGTTGAGAAGCTTCTCCTGTCTGTGAAATCAACATGTTCCCTTGACCCCATTCCTGTCACCCTCTTACATAAGCTGATACCTTATATTGTTATGTACTATAAGGAAATAATCGAAGAATCAATTATATCTGGCTCAGTACCTTCGTGTATGAAGTTAGCTAATGTTACTCCTACTATTAAAAAACCTGACTTGGATAAATCACTGCTCGCGAGCTACCGGCCGATATCACATCTCTCGTATATTTCTAAAGTACTTGAAAGAGTTGTAGCTATTCAACTTAATGACTATATACTCAGTAACAAAATCCTCAATAAATTTCAGAGTGCTTATACTAAAAAGAAAAATACCGAAACAGCTCTTGTCTATATTATTAATTCCCTTCAGCGTGCATCCTTTAATAAACATAGCTCTGTGATCATACTATTAGATCTTTCAGCAGCATTCGATACCTTAGATCATAGCACTTTAATGTTAAGACTTCAGTCTATAGGTATAAATGGAACCGCTCTTGAATGGTTCAAATCATATCTTCAAAATAGATATTTTTCTATTCAGATTGATTCTCTGACATCCACACCTCGGTCAATCCATCATGGTGTACCGCAGGGATCTGTTCTCGGACCAATACTCTTCAATATATACATGATCCCAATATTTGATATTTTTAATAAATATCCAAATATTGGCTACCATTCCTATGCAGATGACCTACAAGTATATATGATTTTAAAAGACCCTACTAAAGATATACCTATACTCAACAACTGCCTTGAGGATATACGAACATGGCTAAACTCAAACTCTCTCTCACTGAATAGCTCAAAAACCATTTCACTCCATATTTCTTTATCAAATAAGTCCACTATTCCAAATATATATATTGGTAATGATTGTATACCTTACTCCAGATCAGCCCGTAATCTAGGAATTATATTAGACACCACATTATCATTTACACATCAGATCTCCAATATAATTAAATCAGTAAATTTTATATTATACACTATAAAAATTATTAGACTTTCAATATCCACTGAAATTGCTAAACTACTTATAACATCTCTTATTCTACCTAAATTAGATTACTGTAATTCGATTATTAATGGTATACCGGATTATTTACTACATAAACTACAACTTTTGCAAAATTCAGCAGTCAGACTCATATACAATATAAATAAATTCTCTAGAACACACATATCACCTTACATGAAAATATTACACTGGCTCCCAATTAAATACAGAATAATATATAAAATATGTATGCTAACCCATCATGCCACTCATCACAGCCAACCTGACTACTTACATACTCTACTTACTCCCTATACATCATCACGCCCAATACGTTGCCTCAAGTATACTCTAGTCATACCAGATTTGCGTAATGTATCCATAAAACAAAAGAGAGCCTTCTCAATATCTGCACCTATAGCCTGGAATAGACTTCCTTATAACATTCGTTCTATTCAATCAACCATGTTATTCAAAAATAAGCTTAAGACATATCTTTTCTCTTTGGCTTATCCTAATAACAACTAGTCAACATTTAATGCACGGCCGAAAATTTCTGATGAAGTTGATGGCAGTGCCTAAAACATTAGGTTACAGGTTACAGGTTACTACTACTACTACTACTACTACTACTACTACTACTACTACTACTACTACTACTACTACTACTACTACTACTACTACTACTACTACTACTACTACTACTACTACTACTACTACTACTACTACTACTACTACTACTACTACTACTACTACTACTACTACTACTACTACTACTACTACTACTACTACTACTACTACTACTACTACTACTACTACTACTACTACTACTACTACTACTACTACTACTACTACTACTACTACTACTACTACTACTACTACTACTACTACTACTACTACTACTACTACTACTACTACTACTACTACTACTACTACTACTACTACTACTACTACTACTACTACTACTACTACTACTACTACTACTACTACTACTACTACTACTACTACTACTACTACTACTACTACTACTACTACTACTACTACTACTACTACTACTACTACTACTACTACTACTACTACTACTACTACTACTACTACTACTACTACTACTACTACTACTACTACTACTACTACTACTACTACTACTACTACTACTACTACTACTACTACTACTACTACTACTACTACTACTACTACTACTACTACTACTACTACTACTACTACTACTACTACTACTACTACTACTACTACTACTACTACTACTACTACTACTACTACTACTACTACTACTACTACTACTACTACTACTACTACTACTACTACTACTACTACTACTACTACTACTACTACTACTACTACTACTACTACTACTACTACTACTACTACTACTACTACTACTACTACTACTACTACTACTACTACTACTACTACTACTACTACTACTACTACTACTACTACTACTACTACTACTACTACTACTACTACTACTACTACTACTACTACTACTACTACTACTACTACTACTACTACTACTACTACTACTACTACTACTACTACTACTACTACTACTACTACTACTACTACTACTACTACTACTACTACTACTACTACTACTACTACTACTACTACTACTACTACTACTACTACTACTACTACTACTACTACTACTACTACTACTACTACTACTACTACTACTACTACTACTACTACTACTACTACTACTACTACTACTACTACTACTACTACTACTACTACTACTACTACTACTACTACTACTACTACTACTACTACTACTACTACTACTACTACTACTACTACTACTACTACTACTACTACTACTACTACTACTACTACTACTACTACTACTACTACTACTACTACTACTACTACTACTACTACTACTACTACTACTACTACTACTACTACTACTACTACTACTACTACTACTACTACTACTACTACTACTACTACTACTACTACTACTACTACTACTACTACTACTACTACTACTACTACTACTACTACTACTACTACTACTACTACTACTACTACTACTACTACTACTACTACTACTACTACTACTACTACTACTACTACTACTACTACTACTACTACTACTACTACTACTACTACTACTACTACTACTACTACTACTACTACTACTACTACTACTACTACTACTACTACTACTACTACTACTACTACTACTACTACTACTACTACTACTACTACTACTACTACTACTACTACTACTACTACTACTACTACTACTACTACTACTACTACTACTACTACTACTACTACTACTACTACTACTACTACTACTACTACTACTACTACTACTACTACTACTACTAATAATAATAATAATAATAATAATAATAATAATAATAATAATAATAATAATAATAATAATAATAATAATAATAATAATAATAATAATAATAATAATAATAATAATAATAATAATAATAATAATAATAATAATAATAATAATAATAATAATAATAATAATAATAATAATAATAATAATAATAATAATAATAATAATAATAATAATAATAATAATAATAATAATAATAATAATAATAATAATAATAATAATAATAATAATAATAATAATAATAATAATAATAATAATAATAATAATAATAATAATAATAATAATAATAATAATAATAATAATAATAATAATAATAATAATAATAATAATAATAATAATAATAATAATAATAATAATAATAATAATAAGACGATTTATTTAAACACTCATTAAATAACAACAAAGATTGTTCTGATAAGTGTGAGAAAAGAAGATGATTATAAACATAAACATATAGTAAAAAAATATAGTAAATAAAAAAACATAAACAATAATGTAATATAAGTTATAAAAATATTATAATTATATATTAAACAATCAAGTATCAATTCGTTGATAATATATATGATTTCAATACATTCTTAAACTTATGTGTAGAATGTATTGATCTGATATGGAGAGGAATAGAATTCCATAACGTTGGTGAACTACACGAGAAAGCACGATTGCTTGTTCGAATCAACTTGGATTTATGATAGACGAGTACAAGTTTATCATTCGATGACCTAAGTCGAGTAGATGGAGTATTATATTTTAGTGTAGCATGCAAATAACGTGGCATTTTATTGACCAATGTTTTATGGATAATACACAGTATTCTATATATAGATTTCTGTTGAATATTAAATATTCTACAATCAACCATTCTCTTTGATACACTAGTATAATCAGATAATCGTTGTCTGTATATTATCCTTGTGCTCATTCTGATTATTCTCGATATATTCATCATCAGATTATTGGGTAAACCGTGATAAATAGATGAGCAATAATCAAAACGAGACATTACTAATGATGTTATCAACATTAACGTTATATCTTTTGATATGAATTTTCTAGCTCTACGAATATTGTAGAGGTCATAGTTAGACTTACGACATACTTCAACTATATGTGACTTAAAAGTTAAATTCCTATCAAATATGACACCTAAATATGTAATTTTATCACTAGGAATAATAATGGTATCATCAATAGATACAGTCGGGAATTGGTAGCCAGTAGGAATATTCAGTAGCTCAGATTTAGAAGTATTTAATAATAAATTATTAGTTGTAAGCCAATGATGAATTGCGTTACTACAGCGCGTAAGTACATTTGAGTTTTTAGAAGAAAAACGTGAGAGTGGAACATACAGCAGTATATCATCTGCATATAGATGGTATTTTATTTCTGGGAATGTACATATAATATCAGATAAAGGTTTAATATAAATTAAAAATAGAATTGGCCCAAGAACAGAACCTTGGGGTACACCAGTTGTTAACATACGTGTTGATGATATAGAGTTATTTGTTTTAACTGAAAAAGTTCTATCTTTAAGGTATGACATGAACCAATCTAATGCTTAGTAGTTATGCCGGATAGTTATCATCGAGCATTAACATTACGTTATCTAATACATTTATTATAGCTGTTTCTGTACTATGAAATGGTCTATAAGCACTTTGATAGATGTCTAGTAAATCATTGGTTTCTATATAATTAATGAGTTGTTGATAAACAACTTTCTCTAGTAATTTTGCTATAATAGTAAGTTGCGATATAGGTCTGTAGTTGCTTAATATATTATAATCAATATTGTGTTTTTTTATAATAGGAGAAATTATAGCATGCTTTAGGTCAGGGTGAACAACACTATTATTAAGAGATGAACTAATAATATCACATATATAACTAGACAAAGTAGTAGCTAATACCTTCATAAGTATGAGAGGAATAGGGTCATTAGGAGAAGAGGTTTTCAGACATTGTAATAATCTTGCAATCTTACTAGTAGAAGGAGAAATAAATATAGACAAGGAGCATGAAATTGGGTTTATATTATCATTTAAATTAGTGGTGTGTGTTGATATATGATTATAATAAATTGTAGAATTAGTAATAGAATTACGAATTTTCTTGATTTTTTGAATGAAAAAATCAGCAAACATATTAGAAAGTTTATCTGATTGCAAATCTGGTAGTGTTGCTTTCGGTTTTCTACCAAGTATATTATTTGCAGTTTTATAAATTAAATGGGTGTTATTCTTGATTTCTATGAATTTATTATGGTAATATTCTTTCTTTGCAATAAGAATTGACTTTTTAAAATATTTTCTAGAAATAATATAACTATCAAATGAACTATCAGATTTAGAAATTTTATATAATCTTTCATATTTTCTCATTTCCTTTTTAGCTTTTAGATTTGTTTCATTGAACCAGTGTATTTTATTATCATTAATATATTTAACTTTACTAGGGGCATGTTTATCTAATAGATAAAGTAAAACATTATTGAAATTAGTAATGCTAACAAATTGGTTGTTCATCGATGATTTTAGATCAAATTTGAATCTACATAAGTCAATTTTAGAAATATTTCTATAATTAATATGTCGTTTGAGTTGTTTTATAACAGGGATATTTATTGTAAGTGATATAGTAAAGTGGTCAGTAAGTAAGTGCGTAATCGGTTTGATTTGTATAATTAAGTTTGATTTTGATGACGATATAACAAGGTCTAATGTATTGCCAGATGAGTGAGTTGGGGTAGTAATATGTTGTATGAAATTAGAGGAAGATAACATATCAGTTAAAGAAATGGAAGATGAGATGTGTTGATTAACTTTAAAATTAAAGTCACCCATTATAATAGTATTATTAGATGGTAGCGATGATAATAGTTCATATAGATTATTAATAAATGAAACATAATTATTTGAAGGAGGACGATATATTACTATTAAATTTAAGTCCGTATTATTATTTATTTTTATATTAGATACTAAACAGTCACTGTAAGCTAATGTATGTTTCTCAAATTTATTTAGTTTATATGTATCTTTAAAAATAATACCTACACCCCCAAATCTGCTATCTGGTCGGGTTATATATTTAAAATTATAATTTAATGTTAAAAATTCATAAATACAATTAGAATCATTTTCAGTGAGCCAAGTTTCAGTAAGTGCCAGTATATCAGGTTTATATTCTATTATATAATCAGTTAGTAGTGGTAAGTTAGCATGTAAAGATCTTATATTAATCAATGATATATCAATGATATGTCATGTCGAATTATCATTTTCAGTATTGTTATTTTTAAACGAATTAATATAATTAGTATAGCTTTCAGTCCATGTATTCAGTTGTTGTTCAGTTATTTGTATTGGATCAATATACTTAGTTTGTTTATCAGTAATTGTGTATAATTCATATTTATTATGCCTACGATTTAGCCTACATTTGCAATTATCAATTTTATTAGATTTAATTGCATGATATAGTATTTTACCATGTTTAATCACATCTTTATCTAAGTAAGGTCTAATAAATAATTTCTTGTAATCAGAATCTAGTAATGCTGATCTAGACTCAATAAATGATAAATACGAGAATTCACAGCTAAAATAAATAATTATATAGTTTTTTGAGAATGAAACTTTAAGTATTTTTTCTGTGGTTAAATGTAAAGTTCTAAATAATGTATGAACGAAATTATTATTTTTATCAGAATCGGGCACATGCTCAATGACTGCTGCTATTGAAGTCGGTAGTTTACCAGACAACTTAGGGGAGTTAGATGATGTAGACTTAGCGATAGGTTTAATAATATCACTAAATTTAGATGCCAGATTGTTAATGGTGTTGGTAGAGTCTTTAACAATATCAGAATAAGAAAGTATCGAAGCATTTGATTTGTCAAGATTTTTAATTAAATTCTTAATCTCAGTAATATCGTCACTATGGTTTCTAAGTATGGCAGCCATATTATTGATATCCTTATTAAAGTTATCGGTATTAATATTATTGTTAGCACTGGTTAAATTCAATTCATCATTGGCTTGACTATCAGAACAAGTTTTACATAAAAATTTAAAATACGAGCTACTGAATATTTGCCTAACCGCTGTGGATGGGGTATTATACTACTACTACTACTACTATATACTACTACTACTACTACTACTACTACTACTACTACTACTACTACTACTACTATTACTACTACTATTACTACTACTATTACTACTACTATTACTACTACTATTACTACTACTATTACTACTACTATTACTACTACTATTACTACTACTATTACTACTACTATTACTACTACTATTACTACTACTGTTACTACTACTGTTACTACTACTGTTACTACTACTGTTACTACTACTGTTACTACTACTATTACTACTACTATTACTACTACTATTACTACTACTATTACTACTACTATTACTACTACTATTACTACTACTATTACTACTACTATTACTACTACTATTACTATTACTATTACTACTACTATTACTACTACTATTACTACTACTATTACTACTACTATTACTACTACTATTACTACTACTATTACTACTACTATTACTACTACTATTACTACTACTATTACTACTACTATTACTACTACTATTACTATTACTATTACTATTACTATTACTATTACTATTACTATTACTATTACTATTACTATTACTATTACTATTACTATTACTATTACTATTACTATTACTATTACTATTACTATTACTATTACTATTACTATTACTATTACTATTACTACTACTGCTACTATATAAAATATCTATGAACATGATAAATATTAAATTCCACATAAATATCATTATGTGACTTTATTAAAATATAAACATATAGTCACTGATATTAATTATAAATATTTACCACATATTATGTAATATTACTGGCAGCTGATAACAATCTTGTCTAATATAGTAGTAGCTGTAAGTGCCAAACTGGAATATAAATAATATTGTATGTACAATGTACATTCTACATTGTATATACAATATTATACATTGTACATTTAATCTCTCTCTTTCTCTCTTCGTATACATATCCATACACACATACACACACACACACACTCACACACATACACACACATATAAATATGTGTGCATATTATATATTCACTAAATAATAACTAAATAAAGTATTAGTACTAAATAATCTTATTCCCTAAATAATATATGTCAGAAATTATGAAATTTAATATTTATCTATATAGCGAACATATATAGTTTAATATGATCATTATATGAATATATAAATATATTGTTCATTTTGCATAATTATGATGTTATCTTGTGTATATGCTGTAATGGTTACTAAGAAACCATTGCGTCATATGTTCTGTGGTTACGTCATATTATTATCTAATTCCTCATTTGATATATGTATTGATTTATAATAACATAAATAAATTGTATCTCTCACTGATACCTAAACACACACACGCATTTACACATACACACACACACACACACATACACACACACACACACACACACACACACACACTCATACACACACACTCACACACATACACACATACACACACATACACACATACACACACATACACACACACAAACACACACACACATAAACTATCACTTATATAACTAATGTATTATTATATGTAGTATTAGTAGTAGTGGTAGTATTATTGGTAGTGGTATTAGTAGTATAATAAGTAGTATTATTATTACTAGTAATGATAGTAGAAAATTACTATTTATAAATATATATATGTGTGTGTATATATATAATGTGTAACAATAAATGTATAAAGTGAAAGAATTATACACATACACATAAACACTATTACGTTGTATTGTTAATGTGTTATAGCATTCAGTAGGGCAGATCTAATAATCATTAATATCATGTTACATTCACGCACACATATACACACATATAAACACTTACATACACACTCACATATACACTCACATACATACATACTAACATACATACGCACAAATGTTGAATTTACAAAATAATGTGTAGGAAATAACTTTATAGAATATGTATGATATGATATGTAGTATATTCTCTCTATATGTATCATGAAGCGTAGAATGATACATTATTCACTATTTATAATTGTGTCCTCCTGTATTCATTTCATTATAATCAATAGTATTGATTCAATACCAATTTAATCAATTACAAATATACCAGTATTATTAACATTTACTAAGTAAACTAGCATTATTGAACCTACTATAGTTAGGTATACAACGGTACTATAGTTAGGTATACAACGGTACTATAGTTAGGTATACAACGGTACTATAGTTAGGTATACAACGGTACTATAGTTAGGTATACAATGGTACTATAGTTAGGTATACAACGGTACTATAGTTAGGTATACAATGGTACTATAGTTAGGTATACAATGGTACTATAGTTAGGTATACAACGGTACTATAGTTAGGTATACAATGGTACTATAGTTAGGTATACAACGGTACTATAGTTATGTATACAATGGTACTATAGTTAGGTATACAATGGTACTATAGTTAGGTATACAACGGTACTATAGTTAGGTATACAACGGTACTATAGTTAGGTATACAACGGTACTATAGTTAGGTATACAACGGTACTATAGTTAGGTATACAATGGTACTATAGTTAGGTATACAATGGTACTATAGTTAGGTATACAACGGTACTATAGTTAGGTATACAATGGTACTATAGTTAGGTATACAACGGTACTATAGTTAGGTATACAACGGTACTATAGTTAGGTATACAATGGTACTATAGTTAGGTATACAACGGTACTATAGTTATGTATACAACGGTACTATAGTTAGGTATACAATGGTACTATAGTTAGGTATACAACGGTACTATAGTTAGGTATACAACGGTACTATAGTTAGGTATACAACGGTACTATAGTTAGGTATACAACGGTACTATAGTTAGGTATACAACGGTACTATAGTTAGGTATACAATGGTACTATAGTTAGGTATACAACGGTACTATAGTTAGGTATACAACGGTACTATAGTTAGGTATACAACGGTACTATAGTTAGATATACAACGGTACTATAGTTAGGTATACAACGGTACTATAGTTAGGTATACAATGGTACTATAGTTAGGTATACAACGGTACTATAGTTAGGTATACAACGGTACTATAGTTAGGTATACAACGGTACTATAGTTAGGTATACAACGGTATAGTTAGGTATACAATGGTACTATAGTACTATTACACGTATCGCTACTGCATTACATACAGGTGATACCTGATACACTACCTCAGTGTTACCACTATGCGGCGCAGTGTGTATCATTCATTATAAACAGACATGTAACTCACCATCTGTAAAATGACATAGCAATCTATTGTTCCACTACCACCACCACCACCACACCTATCTATAGATGTGACTCCTCTATGACCCCTTACGTAACTTATTCGCGCGATACCACCATTCTTTGTAGTTATGCAATGCGCCAACTCTTTACGTGTGTATGTTTATATAAACCTAGCTAGTTTCATGTACTCGTGCATTCATGGTGATACACGCACTAAACACACACACACGCACACATAGGTGCGCGCGTACGTGTGTAATAAATCATGGTATTGCTACTACTACTACTACTACTGCTACTTCACACGTGTCGTATGCTTGTATCGCTACTAATACACACGCGCGCATGCACGCATGAATATTAGTGCGTTTATTAGATATATATTATCAATTATATACGTGTGTGTGTATGTGAGCGTTATTAGTATCGGTTCATGCGCATACACGATTAGGATATAAGTTAACATCTTGTGAAGGTCATACGAATGACCTACACCACATATACATTGTATAGCTATTGATACGTTGTGTGTATTGTTCATTGGGTTGTTTACTTAATGCTGCAACCTTATTGTGTAATAGTAATAGTAATAAATAACTTATTACTAGTTTAATTGTTCTATTGTGAATATCAATAGACCCCAACTATTATGTAATAGATAATGAATTATTCAGAATATATCACTATCACTATCTACTTTCATTTATATTATTACTGTTTTAGTTAAAAATGTTTAGTTTACTATTGTAATAGATTATCTATTATGTAATTAAAAGTTACGAAGTTAGTATATAGTGATAGCACTAAGCAAAGCGTGTATTACACGTTACACAATATTGCGCAATATCATATGATATTGATTCATGTGACATAACGCTATTATTTAATCTACGTTAATATTATGTTATATAAGATACAATCAAAAGTATGCAATTAGTATATATTGTATACGTTCTCTATTGTTACGCTCGCCGAACTACTTTTTATCTGACTCCAAAGTGCCGATCTACTTTGTGACCGACAGACATTTTGCATTCGACCGCACTACTTTCTATCTAGATATCACCTTTACGCGTGGCGGTCTATTGGCAGTAATTCGGACGCCGCCAAACAATTTAGCCCTAATATAGTTATGCGCATGTCCCCACCACCCCGCCCACCTTTGTCTAATCACACACCACTGTTATGTTATGTGCACGATAATATAAGTGATAATTTATCCATACAAACATACCTGACTCAATATGTATCAATGTTAGAAGTTTTATTGATTAATAAATTAAACAGTTAATTATTATTCAACATAGTATACTAATGCGAAATCCTTATATCATTTGTATATTATCACAACATATGCACACACACACACACACACATATATATATATATATATATATATATATATATATATATATATATATATACAAATATATACACATATATACAAATATATATGCTCCATTATCACAATATATCAATTGAAATGTTAAAACCAATTATTGATATAAACTGTATTGGTTATAGAATATTAAAAGTCAACATGTATTCAAGTAGATAACATGTGAATGTTTAATATACATACATAAACACATACACACACAAATACACACAAACATATACACATACATAGGCATATAAACACACATACATAGGTGCATATATACACATACACACACACACAAACATAAATATATATATATAACAATCATCATAATTGTCTACTTATCTAGCTCACTTGCATAACTTTCAACATTATATATCACTTCCACACACAGATATACACATATGTGTAGTTATTTGATACATGGTATCCACTATATGCCCATTGTAGTGAAGTATTATGTATTATTTATTATGTATATAAGTAGATATAAGTAGAAGTTTACACACATCTATTTATAGATTATTATTACCCTTCAATATTAACCATATTGAAATAGTTCAAATATTATAATGAGATTAGATGTTATCTACGAACATACATACACATATACACACACAAGTATACACACATATATACACACAGGATTTCATCCACATACACAATTGTATATGTGTATGAGAAATCGTTTTACTACTGCTTTATATATATATGCTTTTATTTTATAAACATTTTTATATATATATATATATATATATGTATGTATGTGTGTGTATATGTGTGTGTGTGTGTATGTGTGTGTGTGTGTGTGTGTGTGTATACTAAAACGGCTATAATAAGCATATTTAAAGTTATAGTATTATAATGATAACTGTATTCAATAGATACTCTAGAAGAGAATAGTGATATGAAAGAAGACGAAGATGATATCTTGGTTGGGAAGAAGCATCAATTGAAACACAGGGAACTTTTCCTATCCAGATCTGTTAGTCATCCTCATCATCATCCTCCTCATTATCCTCATCCTCATCATTGTTTTGTATTGTTATTTATCTAATGTAAGTACTCTTAACAAATATAACAAACATAGACATATAAATATAGACATATTTATATATAGACATGTTATTTATGATTTCTATGTTATTTATACTTTGATATACACTGGTGATTCGTAATTACCTAGTTATTTATATATTTAAATAATATATTAACACCCATGAACTACAATGATCACATATAGTGAACACTCCCAGTGTACATTACTAACTACTTCTCACCACCAGGTGGAAACACTACCGGCCACACACATACGAGGCAAGTGTATGGTATCTCTACTGAACGAAACCGAAGCAATGCATTCCTACCTAAATAAGGATGTTAGGCATACTCCCATTACACCTCTAAACCTAACCCTGTCTCTACTGTACTTAAAACCGCCTTTCATAACCATCCATCCCTTATGCCTATACATCATCGTATCACCCTACCCTTATCACCAAACCCTTACATCTCACCCCACCTCTTACCACACTATCCCTATAGCATAGCCTTGCACTATTACAGGATTGTTTCTATTACTCATTGGTATACGACCCTAGTCAGAAAACCTTATTGGCAGATAAAGGTGAGATTAGAGTAGGTCAGAAGTATCAAGCCGATGCAAATGTGCACCTGTTGGTGAAAGGTAAGCAAACTACAGCGACGAGCTCACTTCACTACTACATGTGTATACATCTCGTTATAAAGGTGAGAAAGACATTAGAGATGATATGGTTATGGAAGAATTAGTATGGCAGCCTCCCAATACGATAACCAATGTAGACGGAACTAGTATTTCAAGTTTTCTTACAGATAGACAGGTTTCTATTAGTTATACACCCAAAGTGAACTATGTGTAGTATTGATTGAAGTGCTAGAGGGTGTTCTCATGGTTCTCTTGCAAACAAACCTTTAGAATTATGTCCATTTCATATGATCAATATCAGAAATGAAATAATGTTAAATAAATAACAGTGTGTTCTCTTTCCATCATTATATTATAAAGTGACATTCCTTCCAGACTCTATGAAGTAGGCCTTGGTAGAATTAGAATTATTACCAATAAATAAAATTTGTATTACTAAGAATTTAATTTTACTAATGTGTAATATATTTTTTAATCAATAAACAATATAAATGTTTATAGATAAATACAATCATATATGAAACATGTGTAATATACTTTGAAACTAAATTTTCGATACTTATATTAATATGTTAAAATATTAATGAAAATTATATATTATGTTATTTATAATACAAAAAAGAAACACCTATTACTATAAATTTATATATGATTTAAATAAAATAAAAACAGTTAAAATAAACCATACTCTTATTGTAATAGATCATTTTAACACGATCTGTATAATGATTTTTGAGTAAAACTGGTTTTGCAAATTTTGTTCATACAAAACGCCTATTTCCTATGTTTTACATACGTATATCTGCGTATAAATAGAACATGTTCTATTTTTGTCATGAGAAACCAATATTTAATGTAATATTATTTTGTCTGAAGATATTATATAATACTTTATAATATTTAAATTTAATTTGTAGCATTACTTTTATAAATATATCTTATATATTTTTGTTTAGTAATCTGATTATATGTATAAGAATCTAAAATATTATATTAATATTTAAAAATAATAAATAATATTAAATATAATAAATAATATTAAATGTATCAAATATTTTATTATAGGCATACATAAAATACACATTACTTTCACATTAAATTCTATAATTGAAGTTTTATATTTATAAGATTTTTTTTATAAATATAATATATTATATATTATATGTATTATTTATAATGGATATATTAATTAGTCATTTAAGGTATTATTATAAATTTATTTATTAATATTTTAAATATTATATATATATATATATATACTAATAATGAATGATATACATCACAGATTGATCAGTTTATGATCGTAGCGAGATCAGTAGGAACATTTGCCCGAGCATTAGATTGTACCTCTACCATAAGACAACCTTCTCTTCACATGAGTGCTGCATCAGCATCTAGAGATATCACCTTAGTTAGTTGTCTAGTTACCCCTACATCCATCCTCCCCCGTTATACCATTCTCTCTATACTCCTCCTCTTTTACTACCATTTATTTCTTAATAACATAGTTTTATTTTATTCGTTTTGTTTTTTATTTATTAAATTTACTTCGTTTAATTTATATGACGAATACAAATTATCAACATTTTATTGAGTCTATAAACAATTTTAATAACAATAATATACTCGCTTACACCTTTCCCACATTCCACATTAAATCCCTGCCATCTCTCTGTTACTCATACACACACCTATGACATAATCACATACAGTTCCATGCCATGAAGACCTTACACAACCACAAGTACGACCTCTCCAAGGCCATCGCAGATCTTGTTCCCACTGGAGGTCCCGTCCTATGTAGAGATGAAATAGAGGAGTGGTCGGCGGGGGAAGCTAATCTCTTTGAGGAGTCTCTCATCAAGTATAATAAAGATTTCAATGAAATACGCGAACAATTGGTTTGTTTACCCGCGTAACTAAGCGATACATGTATAATCAGTGCGTATACCTCCTCCATAGTTACCATGGAAAAGTCTGAAATCTATAATAGAGTATTATTACATGTGGAAGACCACAGATAGATATGTACAGAAAGTTAGTTATATCATTCTGTTGTAGAGCTAATGTTTCACACAACACATACACTCATTCTCAATAGAAAAGAGTGAAAGCTGCTCTAGCTGATAGCAAACTAAAGCAGGTCTACATACCCCCATAGTTAGTACTACCGTTACCCCACCTTATCGTGTACACATACACCTATCTGTTATGTTTCAGCAATAAACAGAACCCCGCACTCATTCCCCCCACAAAAGTAAACGGCTACGACCAAGCGTTACGACCTTGTGAAGGTTGTTACGGTTAGTAACTACCGTTACCCCCTTACACGCACTCATTACACCTCATTAACCCCTCACATACTCAGTGGCTCAATCGTCGCAATGGTATAGTTGGGGTCCTACGCACATGTTCTGCAGACTGTGTCATACGTGTTGGCAGTACTGGAGGAAGTATGGAGGGCTTAAGAGCATGAACAATCGTACTGGTTCGTATCGATCACCACTGATCATGAGAGTCTATCATCACCACACATTATTAATGTTGCCTCCCTCCCTCATTATACAGGTGTTGATAGCTCAGGTAAGTCAATGGTTTCGTGCGTTACTTCTTCTATCCTATACTACCTTTGTACTGCTTACTATGGTCTAAAGTTGATAACCTGTAATAAGCATATATTATCTACTTAAAACTCTACTTATTTGTGTATCACCTTTAATATAATCAATGGTTGTTTTCTATTTCATTGTTTGTATACTTTTAGTGTAATGTTAATTATTTTAATTAATAAATGATTCATATTATTCTATCTGTAACAATAAAATTAATACTGATTTCTCGTGTTGTCGTAATAATATTCATATAACATATATAATTAATCAACTTCCTCTAAATTTAGTGTTCAGCTCTGACCTTGAAACTATGTCGCTAGCAGAGGATGCCCTATTACAAAAACAGGCCGATCAAAGACTTCAACAGATTAATGATCCAAACTGCATACATACCTGCACCGTGCCCGAATGCGGTAAAGTAAGTAACGCCCTCGTCCCCCACACCCCTCGGGGGGGGGCGCACTAGTAACACATTCCATCGTACAGGAGTTCAGAATAAAAGCTCAACTACTACGTCACCTAGCGACCAATCACAGTCTAGTGATGAGGTCAGATTCATCATCGCCCCGCCCCGCTATGAAAACCCGCGCCGCCTTCTGTCTTCATACGACCCCCCTGACACGCATCAGTCGACAGCTCTGCTCCCAAGTACTCAGGATACGATCCGCTGCTAGGCAACCGTTCCAACCCCTCAACATCACCCTCATCAAACAGACTTGTTGGTCACCCTCCCACCCCATCATTGTGGTAGATATGAGTGGAAATCTCTAATTAGCTGTAATTAACAAAATAATAATATGATGACTAGAAATTTCATGTTAAAAGCATAAGTATACAGATTGTATAATACAATATATATATATATATATATCAGTATGAATATACAGTATGGATATACATCAATTGAATTTATTTACATTGTATGCTATACATATATGTATGTTAATACATAGTATACACATATATATTAATATATTCTATCTAAATGAATGATATAATTTGTATGTTAATAACTAGTTTTATAATATATAAATGAATGCTATACATTATATGTACCATACATCATGTATGATACATGTTAATAAATAATATATTTTATGTATGCGTGAAATTATTACTCATCATAATAGTATTTTTTTTAACATTTAATAAATGATGCGTGCTTGAATCTCACTGTATCCATAGCAATAGTATCCATTGTTATCCATCTGTTATCTATCTGTTATCTATATCACCTTAATCCTTACCCCAAACCTCACACTATCAACCTAAGCCTCATTTCATGCTCTAACAACCTCTCACCTCACCTCACTCCAAGTTAAACATACCACACTATACTGATTAGGTCAGGAGAAGTTGGCCAATCCGAATGCAGTGAAGTCAGTAAAGAACATAGTGACCTCGCACAGAGATAATCTCATCATTGTGGCTTCAAGGATTGGCATTCCAACGTCTACTCCGAGACCTGATTGTTTGAAGCCAAACGATGATGAAAAAGTTGTTCCTGTTAACTTTAGACCAGCCTTTCCCCTACCTCCAGCTGGTCAAGAACATCCATGTTAGTACGCTCATGTACATATATATAAGCTAAACTTATGAATAATCAGGCTTGCTAATAATCATATTATTTAGAGATTGTATATATATATATATATATAATTTGTCATAGAATATAATTATAGAATTTTAAAGATAATTATTTAATTAAATATAATAATTTGTATATTAAAACATTTATATATATATATATATATATATATATATATATATATAAATAAGTATAAATTGTGTAATATTTTTTATATGTATAAATTAATATTATTAACAAATAAATAATATAAATCAGATATAAATAAAATTATAATTTTATATATTATAAAATTAAATATATTTTATACATATAATTTGTATACATGTACATTATTTGAATGATTTCTTTTAAGATGACACTAGTAGAATAAGCCATTCATATATAGTAAATGTATACATCTATTCAAGGCATTGAAATCATTTTTTTTACATTATATATAGTATATATAGCTACAATAAAATGAGCTTGTATCAATAATATATAGTATATTTCATATATAAAAATAAACATAAATATTGAGATTAATTTTGTACAGATATTTCTTGATAACAATTTAAATTATATTTATGAATATATTAATGCAATATATTATTTTCACATATTCTTTAATAAATAATTGCATAACAAATTAGTTGGATAACTATAATATTTGTATCTATTAAAACTTTTTATATATATGGGGAGTGCAAAATATTTATTTTCTACAAAATGTATCAGAATTTTAAAAGTAAATATATTAACATTATATTTTGTTTTATATCAATTATATATATTTTATATTTATAACAGATGTAATAGTTTATATAATATATAATAAAATAAAGTAATAATTTTTTTAAATAATATAACATTTAATATAGTTTATATAATATATAATAATATATGAAATAAATGATATTTATATAATATATATATAATAGAATAATAAATAATATAGGTTATACAGGTTATAATAGTATATATAATGTTATACAGATGTTATACAAATTTAAATAATTAATATATAATAGATAAAATACAAATTTATAAATTTCATATAATGTATACATAATATATTAAACATATATAATCGTTTAAAAATGTAATATAATATATGTTAATATATGTATAAAAAGTATAAAATGATATATTGAAGTTAGCATAGATTTCTTAATAAATTTAAAAAACAATAATTCATTTTATAATGGTGTTTAATAAAATATGCTTTTGTAATGTATTTCTGTAATTCTATGAATGATAGTTGTTGACATATCAATATATTTCCAGATACTAAATAACATATAAAATGTAAATATTCTATGCCTTCCTTTAAAATTTATGATATCTATATATTGCTAATTAAACTTTAATTTATTGAAAATTATTCTAATTTAATTTTTTATTATATACACTGACATTATTAACAATACAAAATAAATAGCGAATGATTGAAATTAATTATACAATTTTCAATAACAAATAAATATTTGATAATAAATTAAATTTGTATACATAATTTAAAGTTAACTGCATTGAATTTAATATACATATTAATAATTAATTACGTTGGTAAAATATTATGTACATAAATAAAAATATTAATTAAATAATAATAGTAAAAATTGTCTTATTATAATTTTATGGTAACAAAAAAGTTTAAAATAAGAAATATTAGCCGTTTATGAGGCTCTGCGTTTTGAATCAGCTACTATTACATTTCAGTGTTTTTCAATTACATTTTTATTGTTCTTAATGTATTCATATTCACAATAGCCTATACATATATTATCATTATTCAATTATATTATATAATATTATAATGGTAAAGATAACATTAATTGAATGTAATAGTGAATGTATAGTGTATAGATAATAACTTTATATAATTAATTATTATATATATATATATATATATCTTCATAATTTAGCATTATATGCTATATGAAATATATATGGTCTATGTTTGCAAAATTTACACTACACATATATATATATGTATTATATTTGTATTTTTATAAATATAAATATATATCTGGATAATCCGTTCTAAAATTGTTTAATAGTAAGAGTAACAATAGTACTATATATAAGGTAATTAATATTTTGGTTTTGAGTCTAATTCATTGTATTGGTTTGGTTTAGTTAAGTTTTGATATTTCCAGGTTTTTTCAGTTAATATATAAATATAATATAACTTAATGTCCTCAATTTATTCGAAATAATTATTTTTTACGTTCTTTCTTTTTAAAAAAAACTATAACTCTATAAGCAATGATCCAAACTTGATGAAATGTTAAATTTATTTATATATGTTATATACATTTAAGAACTATCTCAAAATAAATAATATTTTCTTACATAAAGATAGTCTGGTATAATATACATTCTACTTTATAATATACAGTTTACAGAATAACAAATATTAATTAATTATTGATAGTTTTTTTTAAATAAAAATATCCCTATCTATTTACATGAATTTAGAAAAGATACGTAATCCCCTTAAGCTGCTTTCATTCCAAAAAATACAGCCTGATATCGGGTAGATCGACACACGCAATATGCGTATATATATATATATATATATATAAATTACCTATTATCTAATGTAAATATTTTAGTAACGAATAATTTGAAGCAGCATATATCGGGCTATAAAAATCGGCTATTTTTATTGTGTTTGAAATCAATTTTCTATTACTATTAACTGTATAATTATACATATAAATAAGTAATTACATTTCATTTGTGTAAATAATAAAATTAATATAATAATGAAGTTTTTTTAAATAATATTTTCCCAATAAATATATTATTTTACTATTTTTTTTTGTAATATGAAAATAACAAAATATATAAACTCACTTTTTAATAAAGAAAATAAATTAACATAATTAAATTTCATAATGGTATTTTAATTATAAAAATGCATAAAATAATGTATATAACGAAATAGAATATAGATTTTTTTTTAAATTTGTATATAATATATAATTAATTAAATATAAACAAACTTCATTATTCTCACACAATACAGTAAGCAGACCCTCGATGAACAACAACATCAGCAGCAGCAGCACGTCTCCTCCTTTACAAGCCAACAACGGGCACAATGCAGGCATTTCACCAGTTCAACCTTCCATCATGAAGAAGAGAGGCTACGAGCAAACCAACGGCAACAACGGAACAGATGCCATGTCCTCGACATCCTCGTCAGCATCTCCCATGAAGAGAATACACATCGCCAACAACGACCTGTACTACGGTCAAGTTAGTAAACGTGACTAATAGTAGTGCGAGGTGTTATTACTAAGGATGCATGCCGTCGTCACCGCTAAGATATGGTATTAAACGGGTTTCTCCATATCTCTCTCTCTCTCTCTGGCAATATATCAACATCATCATCATCTCATCATCATCTCTTTAACCACATCGAAAGCAAAAGTTTTAAACCGTGCAGAATATTCTCACCGACACTGACACCGACACTCCCCCCTGGTGGCAGCTTACGGCGTACACGTGTTCTACTGAAACTTTTGTTTTTACGTCGATTACTAATACTTTTCCCCCCGCCTAACATCTAGAACGGTCACATGACGAGTCGCCGCCCCCTAGGAGGCCACGCCCCCGTACAAAGAAGACCAACCACCGCTATCTCGCAGGAGGATGCGTTCTTTGTTGCCACGCCCAGTACCAAGTAAGCAGTCCTAGTAGTAGTAGACATGCTTGCATCAGCCACCACTTAATGCCACTACTTATACATGCTTCATAATACCATAATGTGCTGCTTTCATGTATCAGCTGCATTCATGTATCAGCTGTATTCATGTATCAGCTGCATTCATGTTCTAGTTTATACAGTGATGATGCTTTTACATTTGAATATTTATCATCTAATTATATAATCATATGATTTATGATGTAATGGATGATGTAACTATTTATTAACAGGAAAATAAGACGTCAATTAACAACTCAAGAATTCAAAGCAGTAGCAAGAAAACCCTGGCGAATACTAAAAGTAAAAAGTCAACTTAAATCTCAAGATATCACATTGAATAATGGTTTAAAGACAGATTTATAATAAGATCCAAATGTATGTGTATATATTCTAATGTTCTCTATATCATCAGCTATACCATCATCTATACCATCATCTATTGGAGAACCAATGCAAGTTGCCTAATGTAAAGTTTCCTTTTTGAAGTTTTATTTATGTTCACTTTATATATTGATAATTGTAAATATATATATATATATATATATATATATATATATATATATATATAAATATATATGTATATAAATATATATATATATATATTTGTTTTCCTAAGTTATACGATCATTTATATATGTTTTGAATGTGTAAATACGCTCAACTATAATATTTGTATGTGTGAATGATCTAGAATACAACTATTAACGAGTTTATTTAATAAAATAAAGTTTTCCTTTATAAAATTGTATTATTATCTGTTTAATTGATGCTAGTATGCTATACATTATATAAACATTTCATATTTAAACCATAAATAAATGTACTATAAATACAATAAAAACACCAACCCATATCACCATATCTTTATACAACATTATTAACTCACTTGTATGTTTATTATTGTTTATTCATTGAATCCACTTATATATACATCATCTCTTTATCAGTTACTAAACAGTAGTGTTTACTCACTTTACTACTGAGTACTAATGATGTCTATTTCTTTATACACTCAGTAATTCATTCTATAGCTACATGTACTAATGCCCTATTGCATTCGGGGTAGCGATTGTATCACTATGTATATGGCAACCCCCATACACACTGTTAGTACTGTTACATGCTATCTCGACCACCATCTCTGTAGCACTCTTTCTCTCTCTCTCGTATCTCTTTAATAAATCATCAGTACAATACTGTTAACATCATTGCCTTCATTAAACATTTACTATGGACTGTTGTGATTGGCAACCAATAAGGTCTTAGAATATCTCACTCGTCTACTATGCAACAGTCATTATACGTATAGATTAAATCTACCACACCTACAATGGATTATATAATACGGTTTAATTGTATATATTTCATTATTATTAATTCGATTGATAAATTATGTAATTTTTTATAAAAATTAAGTTTATTTAAGAAATACCGGAATAACGTGTTTATATTTGTAGGTAATTTATTAAACTGATAATGATCATGATTATTTGATAAGCTGATAATGTTTATTCTGTTATATGTTCTGATGATTCCATTATGTTGGTATACAAAAGCATATTTATATTGATAAATTATATATTTATAATTTTCTACTTATGTATTATATTATATATAATATACAATAATAATAATAATATTTGTATTATAAAATGTATAATATTAGAAATTTTAATATATTAATTTTATATATTAATAACAGTATTTGAACAAATATTACGTATAATAAAATTAGTTAATAAGAAAGGTATTATTTAAAAAATAATTTTGTGAGAAAGTTATTAATTTATATCTTTAATTAATCCTTGACCCAGTAATTTTAAAGAACACTGTACTAAATTCTCGAATATTATGTATATTTAAAAATTATACCCATGTTTTTAAAAAAATGAAATTGTTGTCTCATATATTAAAATTTGTAAATTACAAGTTATATTTATTTTGATTTGTATATAATATTTTTTATTAATCCGAAATAAAATGGAATATAAATATTACTCATATTATATTTAGTTATTTTTAATAGTTATAATAATTTTTTTATTTAAAATAAATATTAATTTCAAACTAAAAAAATGTATATAAATATATAGATATATACTGATAAAATGTTAAATATATATTAATTAATAAGATATTTTATAAATTAACTGACTCGTATATACCCAAATTCTATACTATTACTAGAGCTTCATCATAATTTATTCGTAAGTCATTTGTAAAAATGGAAATATATAATGAAATATATTATAAACTTCCTAAAAGATATCATTGTGACCTATGGTTCGGTTAATTTAACTTTAACCTTAACGCAAGTTTTATTCATATAATGCAGCAAAAATTATAAAACAACGTTATTTCATTAAATTATAACATAATTAATTATTGTTATTTTTAATTTATATATTTACATAATTTTATTGTTGCATATTTTGATGTTGATTTAAATGTTATTTATTTTAATAATATTCCCATTATATATAAAATAAACAATAAGATGTTGTTATTATTACAATGATTATAACCAGTTTAATAGACGATATTGATGATATAGACTTTGCATTTTTATTTATTTAAAAATAAACACCATATACAGTTGATATGAAAATTCTCAAAAAATAAAATATAAAGATAATTTTTTTTAAATCCTATAATAAAGAAAATATATTAGCACATATTTCATATTTTCATTTATATAAATCGACTGCTTAATTATTGAATTATATGTGATAATATATTACACGACGGTCAGAGACACCTGGGCTTTTTTGTGTCGAGACTGTCCGTGACACCGGGGTTTTAAAGAGTTAATATTATATGTTAATTTAATATAAAATGTATATATTAAAGTTTCAAATTATTTTTATATTGACTTAAAAATATAAACAATTTTGTCAATTATAATTCAAATTATGTGTAATAATTTATATTATTCAATGCATTATATATATATACTACTGCATAGATTACATTTTTATTATATTTAGGGTTGGCAAAAAAACAAAAAAAACTTTGAATTTATATGTTGTATTTGAAGTTTTTTTTTTTGGGGTTTTCATATATTTTGAAAAATTATTTTATATATTTGCATTTTTAATATTAATATCGTATGATTTATTATAGTATGATATATAACATATAACATTAATAGTAATAAATAATATAATAATAATTATATCTTTTAGTAACAAATTATTTATTTAAATTAATAACAAAATGTTGTAACATAATTACACATTATTTATATAAAACTAATTAATGGGAGGGTCCCAGTGTAGCGGAATTTTGTTTATTTTACATGTAGTAGATAGTAAATATATAGGGTTATTCAAATACCGTTTACAATAGAACCATTCATTGTATTGAGCCAATTTTTTTGTATCATGTTCACATTATATAAATTCATCTTTGCAAAGAATATATGTTCTATATATACTATATTACATATATATTTTAATTACATATATCTATTAATACATATAAACAATTTTTTTTAAATGAACCTAGAATGACATGAAATATTTTTGTATAATATTGTTCTTTGCAATTATTCATATAAATATATTCTCTATATAACACTAGAAATGATTAAAAAAGCTACAATATTTTGTTCCCTAGCGACTCTAATGCATAAACACATAGTGTACAAATTGATCATTGAGTAATTGGCACTTACTGTTTCATGCCAAATACTATATTTGTAATAATTATAGATAAAACATGTTTTTATGTGATTTATAGATCGTTTTTGTATACCATTTTTTTCACAGATACTAGATTACACATTAAAGAGTTGTTTTATGAAATAGCATTTTTTTTTATGTTTTATGAAAATTTATCGTTCTCTACACGAGACCTTGCCCTAATGAAAAACAATAAATATTAGCTCAAAAATCTAGTTTATTATTTTTAATTTAAACCTAGAAAAAAACAAAACCTAACTTTTTCAAACCTTTTATACTATTCAACATAACTTATTATATTATATAATTATTTATTATAATATTATCTCTAATTTTTATAAAGAAAATACAATTATATTGATACATGTAGATATAGGCATACCCTATATAATCTACATATATATATATATATATATATATATTGACTGGTATAATTAAGATTGTCCAGTATTTATACCATAAACTTTATGATATCTCTGTATTGATGCAACACACAATAAATACAATATGTTCACCTCAGGGACTGATGAATTATGTAACATTTTAATTCAATTCACTTTATTAGTGAATTGTTAAGACATTCCTTATATATTCACAATAATTAGTGGTAGTGGTATTTATGGTAGTAGTAGTATTAGTAGTATTAGTAGTAGTAGTAGTAGTAGTAGTAGTAGTAGTAGTAGTAGTAGTAGTAGTAGTAGTAGTAGTAGTAGTAGTAGTAGTAGTAGTAGTAGTAGTAGTAGTAGTAGTAGTAGTAGTAGTAGTAGTAGTAGTAGTAGTAGTAGTAGTAGTAGTAGTAGTAGTAGTAGTAGTAGTATTAGTAGTAGTAGTAGTAGTAGTAGTAGTAGTAGTAGTAGTAGTAGTAGTAGTAGTAGTAGTAGTAGTAATTATAGTTATATATAAAATACTTTATAATATACTTTGAATACTATAAATAGTATATTTATAATTTAGGTGATTTATTATTATTCAGTTTTTGATATTCAATAGTTAGGTTTCAATAGTAGGTAACATGTACATAATGATAGCATACATTACAAATAAATAGATTATGATTATATTACTATTGACACTTCATGAGTATTATATATATATATATATATATATATATATATATATTAGAATATATCTATAACATTTAAAATAAATATTACTAATATAATATAATAATTTAATTTATTTCTCATGGATATTTTACAATAAATAAAAATAATTATATTAACATATATAAATTATATTAATCTTATATAGATTGGAAATTTCTGAATTGATCATTTGAATAAGTTAAGTAATGGTCAAGTCGTACTAATGCAAATGGGGTATCCCACAACTTGCTAGAAAATCACTTTATAGAAAGACTCAGAAAATAATCGTTGTGGGATATGCCCTTAATAAGTATGAAAGTTTCATGTTAAAACATTATAATAACATAATTTTGATGATAATGTTAACGCCTACATTTCTATTAAATTCTGTTAAATAGAAAAATGTAAAATAATTTATTATCCAGCTAAAGAACTTATGCTTACCACTGCTTGTTTAGTGTTCTCACTATTAATGATATTTATTTTGTTGTTGTTATACATAGACATAGGAGTGAATTCGTACATATTCGCTCCTATGTCTATGTTGTTATATAATAATACATATTCTATATAAATAAAAAATGTAATGACAATATATAAAATATTAATATGTTAGAAATTCTAACTTAGAATTGTTAAATTACATAGTGCCTATTCAATTTAATAAACCATATATATTAATGTTAAATTGTATGGGCTTAACGATAGGCTATCGTAGGCCATATATTAATGATAACATACTAATCTTAATATTTTCCAACACAAATTGTATAGTGACAAATTAATAGCAGCATAATATACATTTAATAGCAGCATAATAGCACAATGTAAACATTTGAGGCTCTAGCATATGCTGTTATGCTGCTCTTACTGTTATCTGGTTATATAGTATTTTATCAAAATCTATCAGATCTACCAAAATCTGACCACCCTTATATGTATGATAAGTTATCATACATACACACATACACATACATACATACACATACACACATACATATATATGAGATCAAAAAATAAATAAATTTTTTCAATTTAATACTGCTAAATTAATAATATAAAGTATTATATTCCTCATCTATTGATCATGAATACTATTTATTATTTTTATATTTAATTTACTATAATAATTTGTTTACTTATAGTTATTGTTATATTTATCATTTGAAATAATATATTTATTCAAATAAATTCTGAAATATAGACTACCCACTACTAATATATATAGGCAAAATCAACATATAATAAATGGGCAACAACAAAAGAAAATATGTATATTATTGTGAAACCCTTTAGAAGAAAAATTATATAAATATTGTAAATTATCAGGAAATAAAATAGTAATTCTTCTAATAAATATTATTATTATATTATTATATTTTATATATATATATGTAAATTACTATTATTACTTTATATATATAAACATTTATTGATTACATAGTTTATCTTATAATACTAAAAAAATACTTGGAAATACAAAAGCCCCAAGGATTTGGTAATACATGAATAGGAATTAAATGAATCAATAAATGAAATTAACCTATAAGAATAAATAGAATAATAAATTAACAATACCCATTAAAGAATTAAGAAGTGAGAATACCCAGTAAACGAAATTTGAAAATAATTTTCAATATTTTAAAATAATTTGCAATTGATTTTCGAAAAATTTTGGACACATTTTTACAAACTTTGAAAATAGTTATAATATCAATTATTTACGCACATTTTTCGAAAATCATTTGCAAACTTGCCACATAATTTTCAGAATTTAATAAATATTTAGTCAACAATCAACACATTTTCCAATCAAAAATAAATTACCTGGAGAATATAATACAAATAAAAGATATGGTTATATATATATAAGCCTAGAATAAATATATTTATATATAAAATAAATATTTGTAACTTCATTGAATGATTCAAAAATTAGTTAAACTGAATAAAAAGTGGTTTATTAATTGGTGTTTGCAGACCTATCCTCCATTATTTTTGATTGAATAACCATTAATAATGGTGTTCAATATAAATATGTATATCAATATAAATAAAAATCAATTTTAAGATAGAAACATGTTATCTATTATATATTTATTACGTTAATCATAAATAAATAATAGAAAGTAGAATTTTTTTTAAAATTTAAATATTTATCTGTAGGATAACATTTATATTTTAAAATGTAATTAAATCTATTAATATATCTTAATATATTAATTAATTTATATTAATATAGGATTTACAAACTCTGTGTTTTATTTTCAAAAAAATTACAAAGTTTGTGTGTATTTGCAAATTATTTTCGTAAAATTATCGAAAATAATTTTCGTATATTTGCGTAAATTATTTTCAAATATTTTGCAAACATCATGTTTTATTTTTTTTTTAAATATAGAAATTTGCAAACTTTGTAAATTGTTTACAATAATTTTTATATTCGTAAATAAATTACAAACATTTTATTATCACTATCACTATCATAATATAATACTCTATATTACTACTATAATATAATCAATTTAATAAATGTTGCTAATGGCATTTACCTATGAAGAAAATGAGATGTCACGTATCGATAGGCTATATTCAAGACTACCTACACTGCAGTGTAGGGTCTGAAATCTATTGGTTTTAGGAGGTATTACTATATGTCAATATATATATATATAAACTTATATAATATATATTTTAATATGAATGATTAACATGTTTATGCCATCGATATAAAGAAAGAACTTTCTTTATATCGATGGTTTATGCTTACAGTTAAGCTGCGTTCACATATAGCGATTTTGCTTGCAAAATCGTCGAGACTTTTGCATACTATTTTGCAGAAAAATACTCAGCAAAATCGCAGCGATTTCGCCGGAGTGTTCACACCTAGCAAACATTTTCGTCCTAAGATTTTCGTCTACGATTTTGTCGAACTTTGAACTTTGAACGTTACACTTGCGATAATACAATTATTTATTATTTCAATTATAAATTTATTTTATTATTATAAAATTTGATTTACATACTTTGTTACGTTTATACTTAAAGATAATAGTCGTATAAATATAACATTAATTTATCTAAATTTTCTTTAAATTATAATGCATTTCATAAGTATAAGTATTACTCAAATTATAATAATAATAAAATTAATAATAGAAAAATTATAACAAAATATTTATTAAGTGAATATTTTAATATAAAAAGAAATAAAAGACATCCAGTGCTATTTCCTGCAACAGCTTGTTTTTAATTATTTTATTACAGTAGTCCCGATTCGCGGGATCCCATAAACATATGTGACTCTCGTAAAACAAGATTATATTTGATACTTTATTAATTTCTTCCGAAATTTGTAATAATGCTTATTTATTGTTTATCAATAATTATAGAAAAGTCTTTTATAAATCTTCAAAATTTTGCACATATAGCAAACATGTTTGCTATTCATTTTGCTGCAAAGTTGCTGCGATTTTGCAGTGATTTTGCTCGTGAATGTTTTTTTGCTGCAAATTTTGCCGTGGTGTTCACACCTGGCGATTTTGTTCATCGTGCTTTTTGCTGCAAAGTTGCTGCGACTTTGCAGCAAATTTGCTATATGTGAACGCTGCTTTAGTGTATATGATTGCAGGTATTTAACATAATTATGTAATGTGTGGGTGAAATGTGGTGACATGTGACATATTCATACGTATGACTTATGCTAACTTAGGTAGGTATTTGTTCATAAATTGAATATGTATATTTTCATATTTAAATTTGTATATAATATTTGAGAAAGTCACCAATTACTGACATCCTTCAAATATCCTGACCCCTCTCGTATACCAGCTGATAGTAACTACTTACTATTAACTTACTAGTAACTATAAGAGGTATCGAAAAATTATATATATACGAATTGTTAGTAATGTAATGGTAAATATGAATAATTATTTTGTTTAATACAAAATTCGATCCACAATTAATAACAATTGTTATTTGATAAAATGTAATAGTCTGGTTTTACTTTTTAAATATATTAATAATAACTTTTTAAATCATTTTAAATACTTAATTAACTTTTACTTTTAATTAACACAAAAAATATTGATATAAATAATATTGTATATTAATTATATGTTCATAAATAATATAAAAACATTATAATTTTAATAAGTATTAACCAATATATCTTAATTATAGAAACCCATATGATTTTCCTATTACCGACCCCCTAAATTATCCTAATACCTACCCCCATGTGATTTATAATATCCAATAAAATTATATCAATGTTTTAATTTGGAATTATTTATAATGTATGTGTATCATTTTACCCGGACAATAGCAATACCTCCCTGAGGTTATAGGAGGTATTGACAATAGTTTATTTAACAGAGTTAATAACACTATGTAATTCTTCTTTAGTATATTTATTTATATATATATATATATATATATATATATATGTATATATATATATATTATATATATATATATATATATATATACATATATGTGTATATATATGGTCAGTTAATTTAAAGTTTAATATAAATATAAAGTTCGATTATAAAGTGGATATGAATATTAAAACTTAAATTCAATGATATATAAATTTCGTACGTTATGAAATTCGTTAGGTACCTACATTTATTTATATTCACTATTTTGATTGGATACTATAAAACCACAGTTAGGATCAGTATCCTATATCGACCCAGTATTAGAATATATTTTATGGGGTCAGTATTACGCACATGTACCCACTTACCGACCCACCCCAATTATTATTGTCAATATAATTATATCAAAAATTAAAAATAGAAAACTTATTTATTGCCTAATATTACCCTAATTACAAAATTTCAAATATATTGAATATTGCAGACAATGTTAAAATAGTTATGTCGGGGTCGATAATTATAGAATTTCCCCTATAGGTATAAGGTACCCCCTATATACTATTAACTTCTCTGAGAATACATACCCAGCAAACAGTAATAGCAGCATAATAGCAGCATAATATACTTTTAAAATTAATAGAAGCATAACATTAGCATAATAGACTTTAAATAGCAACATAACAGCAGCATAATAGCAAGACAAATTAATAGCACAATGTAAACATTTGAGGCTATTACATATGCTGTTATGCCTCTATTATGCTGCTATTGCTGTTTGCTGGGTACCTACATACATCTCAAGTGAAAGATGAGATGGTCGCCATTGTTATAGAAACATGTAGGAATAACATAGTAGGTACCTACCTATAACAGGAATTCACCATCGATTGCACTCATAGATTTATAGTTTACATGTAAACTATAAATCTATGATTGCACTAAAGGCGGATCTTATAAAGATTAATAATTGATTACCTTTTTAATAGACAATTACTTCAGGGTTAAATTTATATAGTATACGAGATTCCAAAATCTAGTTATTGTCTATAAAACAACACGCTAATGCTATTTATAATTAATTAGTATATATATGAATATAAAACAGATTATATAAATAACACTTTATAATTATACATATTATATATATATATATATGTATATGTAACGAAGTGAAGGTTATTATAAAATCTATTAAAGATAAATAGGATAATGATAAAGTCTTTATCATAAAGATAAATAAAAAAAACCTACCTGTATGATAACATAAATATAATATATAGGTACATATACTTAGGTAATAATAACAATAATACTATTTACTAAGTTAGTAACCCTACTACTAACCTAAGAGAACTAAGAGTGTGTCGATCTCATCCAGGGAATTACTTTTATAGAAAAATAACGAAACAAAACTAACAGCCGATAAAAATATAAAATATAAAAAAAATAATAAAATATACAGACGATAAAATATTTAAATATAAAATAGAAATATTCACGTGCAATCAACCGAGTTTGAAAGCTTAACAAAATTGTGTATGAAAATATATCGATTATATTATGTAATAACGATCGTATTTAAATGCATGTAATTCACTTCAATATAAATATATATTAGTCGATATACCTGCACTTCATACTTCACTTTATTACACATACACACACACACACACACACACACCCAGCAAACACACAGAGTCTAAATAGAGTCAACAAAACGAAAAAGAGTCTAAATAGAGAGAACAAATATTATGGTCTAAATAGAGTTAAAATAGAGGAAATTAATTTGAATTTTACTTCAGATAAATGTTAAAAATAACAGTAATGTCAAAATAGAGTCAAAATAGAAGAAAAAAAAAGTATAGTCTAAATAGAGTTAAAATAGAGGAAAAAATTTAAATTGTACTACAGATAAATGTTAAAAATAACAGTATAGTCAAAATAGAGTCTAAATAGAGGAAAAAATAGTATGGTCTAAATAGAGTTAAAATAGAGTCTAAATATAAGCTAAATAGAGTATACAATCAAAATATAAGCTAAATATACACTAAATAGAGTTTAAAATCAATTGATTTTAATACAAATATAAGCTAAATAGAGTCAAAATAGAAGCCAAATTAGAGTAAAAATAGAGTCTCGTTGTTAACATCCTTAGAGTCTAAAAATAGAGGCAATTACCTCTATTTAGACTCTATGTGTTTGCTGGGCATACACACACATGCATACAACCCCACACGAACACATACACACACATACACATACACAAACATACACGCATATATATAATGTTTCGTAGGAAGTATCAATTCCTTGGTAATAGTCAAGTATAGGTATAATATGAAGGCATTATATTGTAGGCCCTATATAGTCAGCATACACTGATATTTACTAATAGATTTTAGTCACTTACCTATATTAATTAATACATCATATCTAGTGATATTACTAATGCTATTATAACTATAATATACTATATATATATATATATATATATATATATATAAAGTACTATAACACTACCTGTAATACAGTGTAGTAGGTAGTAGTACTACCGTATCACTGCCTATATGGTAGTAGTAGGGTAGTACCGAGTATACTCGGTATTAATGAAATACCTATATCGAAACTTAAGTATACTAGTATATATAGCGCTATACTAAAGTGAGCCTCACTAAATGTAGTATACTTAATTTTCGATATACGTATTGCATTAATACTATAATGAGGTATGTAGTACATACTATGTACCCTATACTCTACGATATTGTGTACTAGTATAATAATGATTTTTCTAGTGATAATTTTCTCTGCAACATATTTTCTAATACATAGGGTAACGCTGTAACAGCACATTATGATTAACAGAAGATTAATCCATATTAGTAGCGTATAATCTATTCTACAAAGTACAATACATTACCTACTGGCTACATGTAAGCCCTCAACTCCACTCCTACATTGCAATACGTATACAGTGTGCCTATAGTATATCGTTACTGACATTCTAGTGTTTACTTACGTAATGATAGGTTATTTTGGTGTACCTCCCTGGTATACCATACTAATATATTAGAAGTGTGCCTAGTTATGCGATCAGTTATAGAGATTTACGTACTATAGAGATTTTCGTAGTTATAACTGGCGCCAGTAATGTTAGTTACGTATTAGTATACTATAGTATGCTATACTATTATACTATCGCTAAATGTTATAAGATTTGGCGATATATGTGTGTGTAGGCGGTATTCTGTTATAACACGTATAGGTGTGATCAATGTAATTATAAAACTCGTACTATTCTTTGTTTATTTCTATAACGTATGTTATCGTTAGCAAATATTTATACTTAATACTTTAGATTATATATTTCGACAATATAATTGCTTAAATAAATTATAAATCAATACAAAATATAATTATATGTGGTTGGGATTTTCTGAAGATTGGAACATATTTGCGCGTCGGTATTTTGATAATACGTAGGGTTACATGAACCAGTCTATATTAGTTTGGATTGTGAGTGGATACGTGGTGCTTACTTACATTATCGCAGTTAGGATAGTTATCAAAGTATCAAGAGTATGAGTAGTTTTACATGAATAGACTTTGAGATCTTTATCGAAAGAATTGTAGTTGCTTGATTTTAGTTTCCTATGCGAGGTAAGTTGGGAAGGTTTGGTGGGGATGTTAAGTGTGGCAGTGATAGTGTAATGGGTAATTAGTAGAGATGATTGCTTGTGGTGAGCTGTGAAAATGTACATTATATAATGTACATCACGTGATATTAAGTTAATATAAGGAGAATGATAAGGTAATATCCGTATATGTATGGGGCAGATGATATGTTGACCGCATACGTGATGTTAAGTTATGTGAATATTAGTTGGACATTATTTTACCGAGTCGTAGATAACATTTTGGTCACCTATTATTAAGTTTTATAAACATAATTTGATATATGATAAACTAATTGAGTTACTAATAATCTGATGATTATTTGGAGGCTGATAGTAGAGGATGATATGCATATCTGATAGGATAGCCTACATATGTGGGCATATTTTATTTATTAAAAGTGATGTTAGAATCGTTATTTCTTGGTTGGAATATACTATTTGTATGCGGTGTTTCACCAAGAATACTACGACCCCATAACTGTTTCTATATTAATACGTTCGTGTAAGGCTGGCGGCATTATAGTCTGTACTTTAATAGCAGATGCGGTGAATTCGTCCATTTTATTTAGAAATGGTTTTGATATTAAATACGTGTTATATAATGAAGTCCAGTTATATAATTGATTAGTTTCAGGGGTATTAGATTTGATCCTCAGTCTGTATTTTCATCAGAAGTCAGTAAACGGAGCTGATATATATTAATACAAAGATTAATCTCATAAATAACGTCAAATGTATTATCGAAGAACGTAATAATGATTACGTAACTCGAGAATACATTTCACGTTATTTATGAGATTAATTTTTGTAGAATGGCATAAAAAACAGCCGTGTGTATATTTATATCTATATAGGATCAGGACCTACTCGGAGTAGCTGTAGGTATACCTAATTATGTATAGTCATTACCGGTTTGATTATATCGTAGCGTAGAGTTTCGTTTTGAAAATCATAAATTTAAAAATTTAATAAGTCAGATAGTTTTTCATAAATTTAAAAACGTAATAAAAAAATCAGTTTATTGGATATATCAGCAATATTTTGAATAATTAAAAATCTTTTTTAGACTATTTATATAATTATGAATATTTTATTCAATAAACAGTTTTTTGTAGTATTTATGGTTTCTGAGATACCGAGAGTGTCCGTATACGGTTACCTTCCCCTATGTACGTATTAATACTACTATTATATCTCACACTTGGTTTATTTCACCATATCTAACCACAATACCTAACAATATAACCAATAAGATTAAATACATACACATTAACAAATCCTGTTTCCATGGCCACTGTAATCACAAAATAAAAAAACATGTAAACTCTGACACCATTTAACACCCACTATTCAAATAACTCACAGTGTCCAACTTCAAAAACACACAAACATAACCCCATTACATTTCATAAATCACTATAGTGATAGTGATGGTATACCAACATACTTTCAACTTAATGATCGCACAAACCATGACTTAATACGATAGTAAGGGGAAGTACGATACAATAGTAGGGGAAATTAACCTACGGACAGTGCCCGAATACGGACACTATCAGCAAAGATTTTGCGAAGCAAAGATATAACACTCCCTATGCATGAAACGTAATTTAGTAATATCCCCAACCACTGCTAGCAGTAGTATCGAAATCACTGAAATAGATTTAGGTAATGCTCTGTTTGCATACAACAATGTTTTCATTGCTCTATTAAATTACATGCAATATAAATTAACTTTTACTTACTAAATATATACTTATAGCATTTAAAACATAAATATCATATTTGTTTGTTATATATTAGTAATGAACACTTAGTTTTCATCATATAAATATTAATTTAAAGCATATTATTTAACATTTTAAAAGTGTATAGTTTGATACGAATTTACATTATAAACAACGCATAGTTCCTAAAAGTAACCCGATATAGGTGGCACCAGGGTATTTTGTATACAAATTCGAATTACACGATTTCGCGTAAGTGTTATATCTTTCCTTCAGAAAATCTTTGCTATCAGTATCTCAGAAACCATAAATCCTACACACGAAAAAATAATGAATAAAATATTCATAATTATATAAATAGTCTAAAAAAGAATTTTTTAATTTTTTAATTATTAAAAATATTGCTGATATACCAATAAAATGATTTTTTTATTACGTTTTTAAATTTATGAAAACAAATGTCAACTTAAAACCTTCTCAAGAATATACAAATGTATCAATATAAAATATAACAATATATTATTAAAAAAGAGGTACGGGAATAATTATTTTTGGATGAATTGAAATCATAGTGGTTTTTTTGATAGTAGGATTAATAAGATAATTGATACACTAATTGGAAATAAATATTAAGATCTAATGATATAGGTGTTTGTGGAGGGGACACGAGGTTGTACAAATAATGGAGGGGGGTTGAGTAATTATATAAATAAGTTTATAAATGGTGGATGGCGATCATATAGGGGCATATGGGCCTATATAGGCCTATATGAGGTTACACGACTGATATACAATATAAGATTAGTACATGACGAAAAATGAGTGTTATTATATGTGTATTATGTTATCATTATACTGATCATTATAATTCTAAAGATAAATAGTGACAATAATATATAATTATAGAATACTAGGTAAATAATATGACTTGTAAATTTGGTTGCTATGGTTTCTGGTTAGCATATATGTTAATCACCTACATGTATTATATATATAAGTAGTTATGTCCTACCAATAGATACCATTAGTTTAGTTATATAGTATATCCATACATTCTTTCATAATCAGTGCCTACACGACAAGACATTCAAGTACAGTTAACGATATCACCGGATAATGTTTATATTAACCAACAAGTTCAATTTACTTGCGATATATTAATTATAAAACAAATTGTTAGTTTCACTTATTACATTAATATATATATATTTAACTAACTGTATATAACTATAGAATAGTTGGCTATATCATTATAAATTATAATTTATTATAATTATTATAATTTATAATGCGTCATACACACAGGTTCAAGCCTGTCTTAATAAATAACATGTCTATTTATAACTAATTATTTAGAATGCTCTTAAATAATTTCCTTAAAAACCTTAACATGATACAGATTCTATAGGAATTCTAGATAAATTTGGATAAAAGGAAAAACTTATCTAAGTTCATGGATGTGATGAAAGGACTCCACCAAAAAAAAAATAACAATATAAATACATATATATACTTACTATATTAAATATATACTTTATACATATACATATATCTACATATGATTGATAATTATGTACAGATTTATATACATTATTAGCAGACGACAAATTCACAAAACATAGACAGCACTAGTGTATTAAATTTATCTTCTACTCGGGAGAGTTCCACTTCAATGATAACTGACGTTTCTACTGTTTCCGCTAGTTATGATTATGTAACGAGGGAGTTTACGACTGAAAAAGGTTTTCATATATTTTAATTATAATATTTGATATCACATTTAATTACAATATTTAATAACTAATACTAAAGGTAATATTTTAAAATTATAATTTGTCTGAAATAAATTTATTTTATTCCACATATTACTTTTTAATTATTCATACTTATTAAGGATATAATGTCCATTTTATCATATCTAAAAATATATTTGATAAACAAACATTCTCGTAACTACATTAAAATGATCGTTTTTACAAATAATACGCTTACAGGTATTCAGATTACAATAGAATGGTATCACGACGGGGGTCTAGTGTACCAGCACCCGTCTAACAGCGGAACCCTATCGGGGAAACTGACGGGGGTCCCATCCCTAGCGAGGTACTCCGACACTAGATACCAGCAGCGGCTACTACTGACCGGGGCGGTGTTGGGAGATGCAGGCCGTTACACGTGCAAGGCAGTAGTTGATAGTTACACGCATAGCTCGCCAGTTAGACAGATGTCAATCAAACAGTCGATGACTCACGCTGTAACATATCCCAGTAACACGACCGGCGTTGTGGAGAATACGCGTTAGTTACATGCATTATACGTGTAGTTTACGCATAAATATGTATAGGTGTGTGTATGTTACTGATATAATGATTAATTAATGCATTCAATGTTTGATACCTGCAGGTTATTAGATTTTAATTAGTCGATAATCAAATGAAACAAGTATAGCAATACTTGATTTACCTCTAATAATAAGGCATTATATATACACTTACTTTTAGTCCCGTGACTCTTGAATCGTAGGGGGAATCACCTCTATCGCTTTCACAACAAATCTTCTCCATCCTTCTCGATCGTATACCTTTCGTAGTATTCACAGGTCGGTTTATTTGTCCACTTAATTATATTTGTTATCTAGTTATTCCTCGGTCTTCCTCTTCCTCTAGTACCTTCTATTTTCCTTGCAGAATTGTCTTAGCCAATGTGTCATGTCGACAAATGTGGCCAAAATATGTTAGATTTCTTCACTTTATAGTGCTAAGGAGAGGGTTATAACCCTTTATATATATATAAATAATAAATATTTATTAATAATTTTCCGAGATTTTGTACAGAAATGTCTTTGATAATGTCACCTGTATTCAGTGCATTTTTTCAACATATACACTATAACACAATCTATATTATTCACATTTTCTTATTTTATCGAGTTTATAAAATGATCCTTAACTAATATAAGTTTTGAAAAACTCGGTTATCCTGACCAATTTGTAACCACTATACCAATAATACTTTAGTATATTTTAAATATAATGTGGATTTGGATATAACTTTTTGCAATTGTTTTCAAATCTGTAAATTTATATATTTTGAATAATGCAGAAATTCATTAATTAATTCTTCTACAAAATATAAAAATCTGATACATTTTAAGTATATATTTGCAAAAGATCATAATATTTTATTATTTCATTTAAATCACCAACAAGTAGGTACCTAATAATATATTTAAATGTAACTATATAATATGAATAATTAGTTAAATATATATATATATATATATATATATAATATAAAAATGTTATATTATATATCATTAGTTTAATATCTCATATTCGTGTCATTCTATATTATTAAATTAATTATTTATATCATCGCCAATATTATTTTACTTTATTTTGTTCTTTTGTTAGATTCATAAAGTCTCTATTCGAATACAGGAATTTATCATAATCATTTATAATATACATCGTTCTTATAGGAATAATATATATATTCATTGAAATTGATTGATATTATATTATTACCCGGATATATTTTGCCCGAATACCATTAATAATAATATAGTTTGTTAAGGTGTACACTGTACGCCGTAGGATGTACAATTTATATTGTACAATGTACATTGTACATGCCATATTTTATTATAGTTTTAAAGTTAGGTATTCAATTTTTGTATATACAATCTGGGCTGCGGTGTTAAATATTACTCAGATTGTTATTTAAAATAAATCCGCATTAATATCAAGATAACCTGAAGGCTCGGAGGATTTTATTGATTATATCAGCTGTAACTGCGGAATTGTTAAAACCACATAATTTAATATAATATTGTCATGATATTATTACTAGGTAGTACTACCTACTATAGTAGTAGATATAGTAGTTGACTATAGTCTCTTTTAAATCTGATACTTGTAATATTATTTCATACCAGAAAAATGAAGATTTAGTAGCATCAACACGTAGGAATCAACACACCTACTGATCATAATGATCATCTGATACATTTGTTAATGCACGCACTTTTTCTGAGTGTAGTTTCTTTTACTTTAAATATGATATTGGACTACGAAGAGTATATAATTTTTGAATAAAAGTTAAATAATCTATAAAAATTAAATACTATTTAAATTTGTACCATTATACATTATCCTTTTCCATTTTCGATTAACTTATGTTTTCTCATATTGTAGCCTCTTAAATATTTCAATTACAATTTAAAATATCCCTTTGGATGAAAATTGGATCATTGACTGATAATATATCAGACTTTATAATACTCTAAAATTAATACATGCAAATAATATGAATATAATGAATATATTGAGAAATTAATTTATTCTTTGGTTTTTAAAATAATTTTATTATTTATAAAATATCTTATAATTTGGGGTCTCTTCATTTGTTAAAAATAGATTTCTTAATTAACATTATCTTACTTATAAACTACATATTTATTATTTTTTCAATTTTGGGGCACTTGGAAATTGTATGTTTTACCCCCATCAACGTATATGAATCTGATATGCTCTACATATATGATAATATATATGTATAGGTATATGCCTCGTATATGATGTCATATACGATGATAATTATCTGACCCCGACTAAATCTACCATATTGATCACCTGACAGTGTCGGATCTAGGGAAAAAATGAGACATATTTAAATTATATAGGATATTACACACACACACACATATATATATATATATATATATATATATATATATATATATATATATATAGGGAGCAAATTAACTATATTACGATAAGTATTCATCTATTTTTTGTATTTGGTCCGCCAAACTTTCTTGAAAAATTCCAGGTGACACGCCCCCTTATAGCTATATATATAATTGTCTTATTGAAATTACCTATGTTACCTCACATATCACAACGCAGGTACCACCAGCACTACCACAGTACGACAGAAAACGAATACAACCACGCCCACATCTGATAAAGGGGCGTGTGCTAATGTGACGTGTGCAAACCAAGGTTCCTGCGTCGCGTTCAGCGATGTGGCGTTTAAATGTAACTGTAGGACATGTTTCACCGGAAGTTACTGTGAAATCAGTTAGTACTAACATAAATAATATATATATATATATATATATATATATATATATATATATATTATATTTGATAGTTAATACAATATAATATATATACTAATATATAATAATATGGTTATAACCTGTTACCGAATTATAAATAAGTTTGTATTATATTTTACATTATTATACTTATTAAACTATAATAACTTTATAAAGATATAGTATATAAATTCTATAGAATATAAAATATATGAAACATATATCAATAATATAAATATGATAACGTGTTTACATTATTTAAGAATCAGGAGTAGCATGCGATAGTAATCCGTGCACAAACCAGGGGTCTTGCGTTGATCAGTGTCCTCATTATAAGTGTAAATGTAGGCCAGGGTTCAGCGGAACAAACTGTAATAAAGGTAAGGCACGCTAAAATAGTTCGCTAATTAGTTTATTATAACAATATAAATAGTAGTATTTTATTATAATATTATATAAAATATATATATATATATATATATATATATATATAATCATGTCTATATAATGATGATTATTTCTATATATGTTTTATCACTAATAAGTCATTACTAATAACTCAAATGTATAATTAACTGAAGAATCATAAGCAAATATTAGAATAGTATGGTATACCATTCTGATATACGTAATCAATACATAGTATTAGTAATCTCCACATTCAATACAAATTCTATTTTAATGTACTAAACATAACAGCTAATAACAGTAACATAATATCACCTTTATTTATACACCAAGAACATATCATGTATTTTTATAATAAATACAATCCAATGTAATAATAAAAAATAATGTTAAAGATTAAAAAAATATGATTAATGTATTTTGATGAATCAATAATAATATTTTAATACATATATTTTAAAATAAATATATAAATTAATTTATTAATATTAAAAAAGAAAAAGTATAAAACCTAACTAACTAAACACGTTCACTGAAAATTTATAAAAATAACTAAATATGTATTCATTATGTAAATAATGTATTGTATATATTCTATTAATATATATTATGTAATACTTATAAATAATTCTCTATTTGTAGCCTGTCCTTCTATAGAACACATGTCTACCACTTCCCTGTACCCTACTCTGGGTGAACACGTGGTACTAAGCTGCAACACTAGCAACCCTGACACCTGGTGGTCGACACAAGACAACCAGCACGTAGTTAACACACTACTGTACATATGCTATCATATTACCTATATGTATGTATTTAGTTAAGTGTATGTGTATATATATATAATACTTTACCAGGTCGAGCTTGCTCGGCATTCTAAGACACGTTTCTTCCATTCATTTCTATTTTCCATCAAGTTTATCAGCTCTTCCACTTCAAACTTAGTATATTCTACCATTTTATATACGAATGTCTTAGCCGGACTTCCACGAGAGCGCTGACCATGTTTGGGAGTCCATAGTAGCACATCACTAACTAGCTCATTTTTGCTTCTCCAGCAGTGTCCGGCAAATCGCATTATTTGTTAACGAATTGAACTTGTTATTCTTGAATATTGTTATAAAGCTTTCTGTTTGTCATATGCTCTCTCCAATACACGTCCAGGGCGGCTCGTAGCATGCGCGTGTAGGCACCATCGATCTTCTTCTCCAGTGTTGATGTTAATGTCCATGTAATTGCTACATATACTAGTACTGACTCAACTGTTGCTCTGAAGAAGTTTCTCTTCAAGTTTTTTGAGAGTCTAGATTTCCATATATTAGTTAATTGGTTTAATGCAGATCAAGCTTTTTCAATTCTGACATTTATATCGTGTTTTGTAGATGCGATATAGCTGCCAAGGTAATTAAAATCGTTAACTTGCTTTATCCTTTCACCATTCTGGCTACTCATTACATCTCGTATAGTATTATGTTGATTGAATGTCATGTAGTCAGTTTTATCGACATTAATGTGGAGTCCAATTTCTTTAGCCGACTTTTCTATGATATGTACTAGTACATTTGATTCTCTGAGATTATTGTAGTGATGGTAATATCATCTGTATAATCTGCGTCTGTTATATTGACTGCAGGGTATCTTGTGTTCTTTCTTTCAGTAATTTTTAATCCTAGTTCGGTATTACAATCAATGGATTTTCTAAGTACGTAATCAAGGCAGATCATAAACAAAAATGGTGCGATTGTATCTCCTTGCAGAACGCTGGTTGTAATTGTAAAGAAAGGGGTGTCTACATCAGGTGATCTGACCATTGCACGTTTGTTAATATATAATATCATTATCGCGTTGAAAACTTCTTTTGGTATTCCATAAGCGAGAAGTATGTCTCTCATTTTATTTATGTCGATTGAATCGAACACTTTCGAAAAGTCAATAAAAAGTAATATGGCTGGTAGTTTATTGGCTTTTACTCCTTCGATTATACGCTGTACAGTTAGTATTTGACCGATTGTTGATCTGTTAGTTCTGAAACCATTTTGTTTTTTTCTAAGAATAGGATATATTTTCGGTCTTATTCTATTTAATATCAACAAATTATAGATCTTCGCGGCAATTGGTGTAAGTGTTATCCCTCTGTAGTTTTCAGTATTGACTAGGTTTCCTTTTTTTGGAAACGGTAGTAAACATCCTTCGTTCCATCTCTATATAGGATCATGATTATATACACTGTTGCATAAATGTAATAGTATGTCTTTAAATGCTTCTAGCTTCCAGACTTCCGCTGGTATTTCATCTAGACCTACAGCATTACTATTTTTAATGCTTTTCACAGCCTTATCGATTTAATCAGAAGTGAAAGGTCCTTTATTTATGTCTAATTCACAGTGTAATTTTTTTTTGATATTTCTTCATTTTCTGTAATTCTTGGGCATTTACCCAATAAATCTTGAAAATGTTTGTGCAATAGTTTCACCCGTTCTTCATCATTTTTCGCCTTAATCTTTGACCTGCATGAGTTTTTTTCTTCCACTTACCTCATTTACTGTTTTCCATGCTATTGATGATTTTTGGTTTCTTATAGCACATTGTATTTCACCTATCTTTGTTTGGATGTATTCAGATTGTTCTTTTTCATAGGAAAGCTCATATTCTTTTTGTGCTCTCTTGAATTTTCTGATATTTTTCATTGTTGGGTGTGAATCTCTTTGTTGTTCTGTTGCTTGTAGTTTCTTTCGCTTATTGCATATATCTGTAGTTTCCCATGGTATTCTTTTCTTAAGCTTTGGTTTAAGTGGTATTATGTTTTTAGTTATTTCTTTACATGCAGTTTCGAAATGTTTGTACGATGTATCAGCAGTTAGTGTAGATGAATTGCTCTGGAATACTTCGAACCTGTTTTTTACTTTTATAATGAATGATTTTCGTATTTCAGGGTTATTCTTTAAGCTTCTCCAGTCATAAGGTTTGTTATTTTTCTTTTTATTCTTATTTGCTCTGAGTATTAGTATTATTTGAGATGAAACAATTCGGTGGTCAGAAGCAACATTTACAAAAGAATTATATGCTCTACAATTCTTTGCACTATTTTTCCACTTTTTGTTAATGATAATATAGTAGATTTGTGACGTGCTAGAGTTTGGTGCTTTATATCTCCAAGTCTGACCTTGTCTTTTTTGGAAATGTGTATTTAGGCATAATTGTTTATTTTCGATAAGAAGATTTTTAAATATTTCTATATTATATATTATATATATATATATATATATATATCTAAATATAATAATTATACTGGATATATGTGGTCTACATCAGGATTGTTAACAATTATAGATGTACTCCCAATTGGGAGTATATCTATAATACACATTTGTATCATTACAACATCGTCTATTTCAATAATAACTATGTACATTTAAATACACATATATATATATATATATATATATATATATATACATATATATTCTATTCAATATTGTTATTAAAATGAATAACATGCGAACGATTGCAAAGTTGTATACGGTGTGAACCCAACCACAGGCCGAGAGAGTAGCCTGCGCAAACGCTAAAGCTTGCAGCGTTATCCCCCATCCGGATCAGAGTACATTCTATTGTTTCACTAATACGACATCCGGTTGCGTCAGCCAATCAGCTCTCAATATAGACATCACGTGGTGTAAGTATTTATAACCAATACAGTAAAGTATATTCAGTGATATAGTTATATATACCTGACTACTAGTATATACTCCAATACAATATATACGAATATGTCATACTATTATACTACTATTATAAATATATTTGTATTATAATATTAAACTCCGTACACGCGTAGCATTAACGCCCAACGAAACATTACCGGACAAAGTATTAACGTTGAAGGCTGGCGATTCACGTGATTTCCAATGTAACGTAACCTCTGACCCTATTTCGATACTGGTATGGTACTGGACCAGCGGCACTATTCAAGACCTAGACTTTAACGTTAGCTACACGTGTAACATGTACGCATTACCGTCTACTTTCAATATAAGTAATTATAATTATATATAATGCATATTTAAGATACATTTCACATATTCATCTTATCCTATCCTATCCTATCCTATCCTAACATATCCTATCCTATCCTATCCTATCATATCCTATCCTATCCTATCCTATCCTATCCTATCCTATCCTATCCTATCCTATCCTATCCTATCCTATCCTATCCTATCCTATCCTATCCTATCCTATCCTATCATATCCTATCCTATCCTATTCTATCCTATCATATATTATCTTATCCTATCCTATCCTATCCTATCCTATCCTATCCTATCCTATCCTATCCTATCCTATCATATCCTATCCTATCCTATCCTATCCTATCATATCCTATCCTATCCTATCATGTCATATACTATCCTATCCTATCCTATCCTATCCTATCCTATCCTATCCTATCCTATCCTATCCTATCCTATCCTATCCTATCCTATCCTATCCTATCCTATCATATCCTATCCTATCCTATCCTATCCTATCCTATCCTATCCTATCCTATCCTATCCTATCCTATCCTATCCTATCCTATCCTATATTATCCTATCCTATCCTATCCTATCCTATCATATCCTATCCTATCCTATCCTATCCTATCATATCCTATACTATCCTATCATATCCTATCCTATCCTATCATATCATATCCTATCCTATCCTATCCTATCCTATCCCATCTTATCCTATCCTATCCTATCCTATCCTATCCTATCCTATCCTATCCTATCCTATCCTATCCTATCCTATCCTATCCTATCCTATCCTATCCTATCCTATCATATCCTATCCTATCCTATTCTATCCTATCCTATATTATCTTATCCTATCCTATCCTATCCTATCCTATCATATCCTATCATATCCTATCCTATCCTATCATATCCTATCCTATCCCATCCTATCCTATCCTATCCTATCCTATCCTATCCTATCCTATCCTATCATATCCTATCCTATCCTATCATGTCATATCCTATCCTATATTATCTTATCCTATCCCATCCTATCCTATCCTATCCTATCCTATCCTATCCTATCCTATCTTATCCTATCCCATCCTATCTTATCCTATCCCATCCTATCCTATTCTATCCTATCATATCCTATCCTATCCTATCCTATCCTATCCTATCCTATCCTATCCTATCCTATCCTATCCTATCCTATCCTATCCTATCCTATCCTATCCTATCCTATCCTATCCTATCATATCCTATCCTATCCTATCCTATCCTATCCTATCCTATCCTATCCTATCCTATCTATCCTATCCTATCATATCCTATCCTATCCTATCCTATCCTATCCTATCCTATCCTATCATATCCTATCCTATCCTATTCTATCCTATCATATATTATCTTATCCTATCCTATCCTATCCTATCCTATCCTATCCTATCCTATCCTATCCTATCCTATCCTATCCTATCCTATCCTATTCTATCATATCCTATCCTATCCTATCCTATCCTATCATATCCTATCCTATCCTATCCTATCCTATCCTATCCTATCCTATCCTATCCTATCCTATCCTATCCTATATTATCCTATCCTATCCTATACTATCCTATCATATCCTATCCTATCCTATCCTATCATATCATATCCTATCCTATCCTATCCTATCCTATCCCATCTTATCCTATCCTATCCTATCCTATCCTATCCTATCCTATCTTATCCTATCCCATCCTATCCTATTCTATCCTATCCTATCCTATCCTATCCTATCCTATCCTATCCTATCATATCCTATCCTATCCTATCCTATCCTATCCTATCCTATCCTATCCTATCATATCCTATCCTATCCTATTCTATCCTATCATATATTATCTTATTCTATCCTATCCTATCCTATCCTATCCTATCCTATCCTATCCTATCATATCCTATCCTATCCTATCCTATCCTATCATATCCTATCCTATCCTATCATGTCATATCCTATCCTATCCTATCCTATCCTATCCTATCCTATCCTATCCTATCCTATCCTATCCTATCCTATCCTATCCTATCCTATCCTATCCTATCCTATCCTATCCTATCCTATCCTATCATATCCTATCATATCCTATCCTATCCTATCCTATCCTATCCTATCCTATCCTATCCTATCCTATCCTATCCTATCCTATCCTATATTATCCTATCCTATCCTATACTATCCTATCATATCCTATCCTATCCTATCATATCATATCCTATCCTATCCTATCCTATCCTATCCCATCTTATCCTATGATATCCTATCCTATCCTATCCTATCCTATCCTATCCTATCATATCCTATCCTATCCTATCCTATATTATCCTATCCTATCCTATACTATCCTATCATATCCTATCATATCCTATCATATCATATCCTATCCTATCCTATCCTATCCTATCCCATCCTATCCTATCCTATCCTATCCTATCCTATCCTATCCTATCCTATCCTATCCTATCCTATCCTATCCTATCCTATCCTATCCTATCCTATCCTATCCTATCCTATCCTATCCTATCCTATCCTATCATATCCTATCCTATCCTATTCTATCCTATCCTATATTATCTTATCCTATCCTATCCTATCCTATCCTATCATATTCTATCATATCCTATCCTATCCTATCATATCCTATCCTATCCCATCCTATCCTATCCTATCCTATCCTATCCTATCCTATCATATCCTATCCTATCCTATCATGTCATATCCTATCCTATATTATCTTATCCTATCCCATCCTATCCTATCCTATCCTATCCTATCCTATCCTATCTTATCCTATCCCATCCTATCTTATCCTATCCCATCCTATCCTATTCTATCCTATCATATCCTATCCTATCCTATCCTATCCTATCCTATCCTATCCAATCCTATCCTATCCTATCCTATCATATCCTATCCTATCCTATTCTATCCTATCATATATTATCTTATCCTATCCTATCCTATCCTATCCTATCCTATCCTATCCTATCCTATCCTATCATATCCTATCCTATCCTATCCTATCCTATCATATCCTATCCTATCATGTCATATCCTATCCTATCCTATCCTATCCTATCCTATCCTATCCCATCCTATCCTATCCTATCTTATCCTATCCTATCCTATCCTATCCTATCCTATCCTATCCTATCCTATCCTATCATATCCTATCCTATCCTATCCTATCCTATCCTATCCTATCCTATCCTATCCTATCCTATCCTATATTATCCTATCCTATCCTATCCTATCCTATCATATCCTATCCTATCCTATCATGTCATATCCTATCCTATCCTATCCTATCCTATCCTATCCTATCCCATCCTATCCTATCCTATCCTATCCTATCCTATCCTATCCTATCCTATCCTATCCTATCCTATCCTATCCTATCCTATCCTATCCTATCCTATCCTATCCTATCCTATCCTATCCTATCCTATCATATCCTATCCTATCCTATCCTATCCTATCCTATCCTATCCTATCCTATCATATCCTATCCTATCCTATTCTATCCTATCATATATTATCTTATCCTATCCTATCCTATCCTATCCTATCCTATCCTATCCTATCCTATCCTATCCTATCCTATCCTATCCTATCCTATCCTATCCTATCCTATCCTATCCTATCCTATCCTATCCTATCCTATCCTATCCTATCCTATCATATCCTATCCTATCCTATTATATCCTATCCTATATTATCTTATCCTATCCTATCCTATCCTATCCTATCCTATCCTATCCTATCCTATCCTATCCTATCCTATCATATCCTATAATATCCTATCATATCCTATCCTATCCCATCCTATCCTATCCTATCCTATCCTATCCTATCCTATCCTATCCTATCCTATCCTATCCTATCCTATCCTATCCTATCCTATCCTATCCTATCCTATCCTATCATATCCTATCCTATCCTATCCTATCCTATCCTATCCTATCCTATCCTATCCTATCCTATCCTATCCTATCATATCCTATCCTATCCTATCATGTCATATCCTATCCTATATTATCTTATCCTATCCTATCCTATCCTATCCTATCCTATCCTATCCTATCCTATCCTATCCTATCCTATCCTATCCTATCCTATCCTATCCTATCCTATCCTATCCTATCCTATCCTATCCTAGCCTATCCTATCCTATCCTATCCTATCCTATCCTATCCTATCCTATCCTATCCTATATTATCTTATCCTATCCCATCCTATCCTATCCTATCCTATCATATCCTATCCTATCCTATCCTATCCTATCCTATTTGATCCTATCCTATCATATACTATCCTATCCTATCATGTCATATCATATTCTATCCTATCCTATCCTATCATATCCTATCCTATCCTATCATGTCATATCCTATCCTATATTATCTTATCCTATCCTATCCTATCCTATCCTATCCTATACTATCCTATCCTATCCTATCCTATCCTATCCTATCCTATCCTATCCTATCCTATCATATCCTATCCTATCCTATTCTATCCTATCCTATATTATCTTATCCTATCCTATCCTATCCTATCCTATCCTATCCTATCCTATCCTATCCTATCATATCCTATCCTATCCTATCATATCCTATCCTATCCCATCCTATCCTATCCTATCCTATCCTATCCTATCATATCCTATCCTATCCTATCATGTCATATCCTATCCTATATTATTTTATCCTATCCCATCCTATCCTATTCTATCCTATCCTATCCTATCCTATCCTATCCTATCCTATCCTATCCTATCCTATCCTATCCTATAATATCCTATCCTATATTATCTTATCCTATCCCATCCTATCCTATCCTATCCTATCCTATCCTATCCTATCCTATCCTATCCTATCCTATCCTATCATATCCTATCCTATCCTATCATGTCATATCCTATCCTATCCTATCCTATCCTATCCTATCCTATCCTATCCTATCCTATCCTATCCTATCCTATCCTATCCTATCCTATCCTATCCTATCCTATCCTATCCTATCCTATCCTATCCTATCCTATCCTATACTATCCTATATTATCTTATCCTATCCCATCCTATCCTATTATACCCTACCCAACCCTACCCTACCATATGAGTACGTAGCGTCATATATATCGGGTAATTACCCCTGGGCGATCAGGAGACGACGACAGCGAACGAGACCCGGCACCGTACTGACCTGGACTTCCGGTACACGGCCACCAAACTGGACAACCGGACACTGACCACAGCGGTGTTGTCCTTGATATCTGCCAGAGCTGCTGACTCAGGGGTCTATGTGTGCGAGGCTAAACTTGCGGGGGACCTCGTCGTGCGCAGAATTCAGCTTATCGGCATCTCTATATGTTAGCACGATGGAACTATAGTTTCATATTATGATATATGTATATATATATATATATATATATATATATATATATATATATATATATATATATATATATATATATATATATATATATATATATATATATATATATATATATTATAAATGGATGTATTATTAGTTATAACTAATAACTATAGTTATACAAAGTAATTAAATATTTTGAAAATAATTTAAGTATTTTTAGGATAAGATATAAGTTATAAGTTAACAATGTATATAAATCTGATAACGATATTGTAAATGACATCACAACTTATTATTTGACGGATAATGCACCCTTAGTAATTCGAACTACATATTATAGCTTCTTATTAATTACAATATTTACAAAATAATACCGATACAAAGTTTACTTTACATTAACTATAGAGTCAACATTATTATGTAATCGTAATCGATATATTCCATTTAAATATATATATATATAATATATATATATATATATATATATATATATATATATATATACATATATATACATTTCTGTGTAATATTACATTAGGATGTACGATAGTGTTTTAATGACATCGATGTCCTATATCTACTAGATCTAGTATACGGCAAATTATATAATATAACAAGTTATTTATAAATTACGAATTAAATATTCATGTGTGACTGACGCTGCTAACGACTGTTAATGAGAACAGCTAAGAACAAGAATAAAGGTCTACAGGGCTGGCAGATAGCTATTATCATCGTGTCATGTATACTGCTAGCCGTTGCTGTAGGTCTGGTGGTAGCTCTGTGCGTGAAGAAAAAATCATGTTAGTTAATAGTTATAGCATGCAAGATGCACATTGCACAATATATATATTTGTACCAAATAAGTATACATACATATTTAATATTATGTTCTATAGCCTACATCCATCGGTGTTTTTTACTTATAGTAATACAATACATATTATGTATGATGTGAAATGTACATGAGATGTTCTTTATTAATAGTTATGTGTAGTACTTGTAGTCATATATATATATATATATATATATATATATATATATATATATATATATATATATATATATATATATATATTTGAATACTTTTTAATATAAAGAATAGTTGACATTGATATAAGCAGTATTATACAGTATATACAAATACACATATACATATACATGTCACGTGTTTATACAGCTGTTGCCCCATCTGCAGAAGAAGAACAAGAATACTTTGATAAAAAAGTAACCAAGTTAGTAAATATAGTTAAATATATGTGTATATGAATTACATGTAAACCGAAAAAGGTACTCCAAATTGAACACATTAAAATAATCGCGATAATAAGTATCGTTAACTGTAATTATCGTATATCAATCGTATTAATTCACATTAACATTAACAATATTAACAACTTTAGTTATGTTATTGTATGTACATCATATTCTGATTATTACATGTTGTTACCTGAGTTAGTGATTGTACACGTGTGTTATTGGTTTGTTATTGTCCTTCCCCCCTCCTCACGTTAATCTTTAATTCACTCTTGCCATTATATCACATCTTTGCCATACATCCTTTCCTCAGCTCTCTCACACTCAACTAACCGGGATCTAATTATCTCCGGATAATATCTTAATAACACCGAGTTCAATACTAAAAATATATTCTTATGTCAGTGTTTTCCTAGCTAGATATAGTAGTATGTGTTATTTTACTAAAGTCTTCTCATCCCATCCATGGATTTAGATGAATTTTTATTTATAAATATAGTCTGAATGTCAATTCGAAGCCGCTCTAATGTTAAGACTGATATTTTTTAAACACAATTATATAATATATATTCTACTTATTATTGTAAGACCTATTTATGGGTCCTGACGGGGTTTTAAATATCACCTTACTGTTGCGTATATGACGCTCTCTTAGATACTAAGACAATATATAAGTACACCCTCTTGATACATTATATTAAACATGCCACATTGTTATTGGTAAACTGATTCTTAGTTGTCTGCTTAGCGATTCTCATACTTCATAAATTAAGAAGGATACGTCCTTGTATTACATGATCAACAGTGACGCATATCATGTATCATGACGCATCAATAGTGCCGTATCGAATGATATGCAAACTTTCACTACCTATTACTAAATAATAGAGTATATATATATATATAGGTATACTTCCGCGAAATTTATTAATTATATATAATGCTATAGCATGATCAACAGTGACGCATATCATGTATTATGACGCATCAATAGTGACGCATCGAATGATATGCAAACTTTCACTACCTATTACTAAATAATAGAGCATATATAGGTATACTTCCGCGAAATTTATTAATTATATATAATGCTATATATATAATGCTATAGCATGATGAAACTGAATACAGTTGATGTAAGTTTCACATCACCAGGTTATCGGTTATATAATATCGTTGATAGCATCATTATTATTTCTATTGTAAAATCATACAATATATAAAGTGTTGTCCGAATACGTACTTTTAAGTCATACTTTCTGATGTACGTTTAACATGTGTCACTAACATCAAACAAAATATATATTAGTAATACATATTGTTCACCAATTAAATCCTACAAACTTTCGTGTCTATAGTACATTCTACACTGTATACACTATACACTATATAATATACAGTGTGCATTAAGGCCGCCGGAAATATTTTTTGCCAGGGGGAGTTTTTAAGAAATAAGTATAATTTATCAACTAAATACTAGCATACTAATTATTGTCAAATATATCTTATAACATATAATAGAGTGTACATTATGATTTATTTTAAATGTTAGAACATCTAATTATAATTATACTGAGTTAATTAACTAAAGATGAATCCTATAATGAATATATCTGGGATATTTTAAAGAAATATGTATTTTATAGCAAGAATAAATTCCAAAATAGTTTATCAATTTATTGTCGTCAATCTAGTATATCATGACGTTCATTGCAGATTTCCACTATGATTATTTATGTTGTGACCATATATTGAAGACGTGGTTAAGGTCACAACATAAATAATCATAGTGGAAATCTGCAATGAACATCATGAAAATATTTTAAAAGAATCTGGAAGAATAATATCTTATAGATTTATTAATTTAATAGTAATTGTTTTTATAGAAACAACAAATTTAATAAAATCATTGATGGTACAACCAAGTAAGTCAGTATACTGACTTACTTGGTTGTACCATCAATGATTTTATTAAATTTGTTGTTTCTATAAAAACAATTACTATTAAATTAATAAATCTATAAGATATTATTCTTCCAGATTCTTTTAAAATATTTTCTAAATAAATGTGATAATATGTTCGTTTGTTCTGTATTATATCGATGAGTAACACAATATTATCATTGAAAGTAGTATTTGGTCCTATTACACTTATATAAGGAAACATATTTTAAAACTTATACTTTTAATATATTTATATTTAATATACTTATTACCTAAATATATATTACAGTAATCAATAATAATTATTATAAACTATAGGTAAAACTAACCAATTTTTTCTAATAAAGTGTATATACCTATATCTTATTCTTCCTATACCTATACCTATATCAAATTCTATATTTAATGAAATATATGTAGGTTATATTTTCTAGTAGATTATTCTTATATGAATATGAATAGGCTTTGGCGATTTGTTCAGAACTATCTATGCTTGCCATTGAACATTATTCTAATGCATTTATAATATCTAAATAGTTATTTAAGACTACTGATATAGTCTTACATCTGACTGTCCATTTGTAGGACATGTTGATTTGAATCTTGTTTTTATTATCAATATATTGGTATAAATATCTAAATTTATCAGATTTGCTAAAAAACATATTTGAACACCAATATCATTCACTATGGATGTTTCACAAGAGAAGCATGTCAATATTTATATTGAGCAACACATTTACAAACATAATGTAGTCGATGAGAACTACAATATGTGTGAAGGGGGTATCCCACTACCAGTATTTCCGAAAATATTGTTCTGAAATCTTTGCTAGAAAGTGATTTTATAGTAAGTTGTGGAGGGATACCCCCATTAAATTACTATATTTCCGGCCGAGACGAATAATTATGTTTTCACATTATTTACAATAGTTTCGCCAGTACTTGTTGTAGGATATATAATCCTAGATGAATACAATCCAATACATTTTTAATAATTGTATTTAAAGTTTAAATTAAACAAATATAAACAGTTCAATTATTCATAAATTAACAAATAGCGAAATAGAGTATTTTTCTTCATTATAAATAATATTTAATTATAATATATTGGATATGTTATTATATTTTTTAATGAATAAGCAAATATAATTATTATAAATATAAAATTCATAGACATTTGAGCTATAATGATTCACTATAATATCTATGAAAACATTATTAATTTCTGCTAACATATAATCATCATAAAGATTATAATAATATATATAACAAATTTTTCATTTCACTTGAATTTCAGGAGGGGTTTTAGATAACAAAACCCCTCCATTATTTTGCCAGGGGGTTGCAACCCCCCAAACCCCCCTTTTCCGGCGCACATAGAGTGCATATATGGTGTATAGTATACAGTGTAAACTGTTGCTTTCAAGAAACCTCAATATTATAATATTATTAGGTACCCAATGGGTTGACCGTTTGACTAATGCTAGTCCACAATTAATCTTCTTACCTGAGCCTCGGACTTCTAACATTCATGCCCTATTATTTAATATCCTTCCTTATTTATCATCGGGCTAATATTTCACTAATACTCATTTTATATTTTGTTAAGGTTTTCTCCGTTCTCTCGATTAAATCACTTCTTTTCATCAATATTATTTACTCTATGTATATATATTTAAATATGGACATGAATATATATATATATATATATATATATATATATAAACTGACACTAACCTACTTACACATAGAAGAACCCCTGGCAACGGTTGTGAATATAGCGAACCTAGTGAGGAGAAAAGGTTTAACATATGCTCAAATCTTACATATTAATAATAATGTCATATTGATATAATTGTGTACATTTTTTTATAAATATATGTCACTTGTAAGTTGTTTAACATGTAAACTTTCAATTATACTGTAAATAGTTATATAAATAGTAATTAATATAAATATATATATATATAAATTTATATATATACATATTAATATACAAACATAGGATTCACTGTTAAATTAATATATATATAGTGGTTATACTTGTTAATAGATAATGTATACTATATACTAATAGTTTATTTCTAATGAGTGAACTTTAACCTCCAGAAGGAAGCTACCCATCCCACCAATAAAGAAGGCTCAGCTATCTCCTGATCAGAAATAAACTATTTCGTGAACTAAACCATATGACCTATCAGATCATTCTACAATACTTTTAAAACTCGGCAAAGATGTAAATATATTCATATGTGATAATCTCAATATTATATAATATGTGTAACATTAACTATTGGTGGTTTATCATCATATTTACATATTTATATATTATGTATACATATGTATACATCTGTATTTATATTAAATATAATATATTATACATTCATAAATGTATATATAAATATATATATATATATATATATATAAATATATATAATATATATAAATATATATAATATATATAAATATAATATATATAAATATTATATATTTTAATTTTTAATAAAAGATATTTTCTAAATTGAAATTTTAATTACTATTTAAATATTTGTAATACATATATATATATATAAATAAATATATATATATATATATATATATATATATATATTGAATTTAATTGAATTGAAAGTTTTTTAAACACTTAAATAAATCATAAGTTATTTCTTCAAAGTGTATATATAGAATACAAATAATAAAAGTAGGTAAAACAATAAATACCATTAATAATAATAAAATAAAATAGAATATACCTTAAGGAAATTAATAAATAAAATAATAATGACAAACAATATTAGTATTACAACATTGTATATACAACTATTTATCTCAGGTGGAAACCTGTATATATATATATATATATATATATATATATATATATATATCTATATATACATTTATTGAATGTTTTATTTTATTTTATGGATCTAATATAGTGTGGGAGTGAATGATATCGAATACGTAGGTTATATGTTATACGGATTGATGAACAATTAACTCGATTTAGATGGAGATATTGAGGATGTTGTAAGGTTAATGAGAAGTTAGGAACAGTAATATATACGTGAGAGGACAAGGGGATTAACTAGAGTTTTAGTAAGAGATACAGTAATTGATATTCGTATATTTCTAATTCTAAAAGGATGATAATTTGAAGATATAGTGATGGCAGTAATTTGAGGAATGAAAGAAAGAGTAGAATCAAAAAAGTACACAATAGTTGGATGCAGTAGGATAAGGTGAGATTAAAATATTATCAATAACAAAATATATATAATATATATGTGTATGTTCTAAATTACAACATAGTACTAAGTGAAATAAGTAGTCCTACATCACGGAGTTATATATTCGAATCCCGGTATTATTAAATTAAATTTATAAAACTGACATAATGTAATTATTTAAATATGAGTAAGGACATTATGCAATAACACATGTGACATGTGTACTGTCGGTACACTACAGGTAATAGTAAAGTTACGTGCGAACTATCTAAGTTTTGTAATCATTGAAATAAAATGAACTTATTAGATAAATAATAAAATATTTAGACTTTTTATTATAAATTATGTAAATTATATGCCACAACTTATTGATAATCATGCAAAAATAGAGATATAAAGTAAGAGTTATACACTATATATTATATTGAGCGATATGATAATGTTAACGTTTAAATCCAAGGGGTTTAAATTACTAAAGGGTTTAGATTTAAAACTATGAGTAATGATTCGCAATATTAACATTATTAATTTCACAAATTATATAATATTTGTAAACATAGGGGAAAGTAACCTAATATGGACACTTTAACAATAAATGGTATTAAAATTTCATGACTCATTATTTTTATTCAAAAATTACAATATATTAATATTATATGATTATATATAATCTATAATCTATAGATTATCTATAGATATTATTGTGATTTTAAAATTTTATTTAATCTTTTAATTCCATAGATAACGGGGGTGTCCGTATTCGGTACCCATGTCCCCATCGTTTTACTGGTAGTGTGATACCTTTATATAGATAAGTTACCCCAATTAGTGATAAATTAAAAGAATTACGATTATCTGTATTCATTTTGATTATCACATCTAAAATGTTTGGTGAAATAAATTAAACTTCTACTAAATAGTTTACAAGTAAATCAATTAATCATGTGTGTGTTTAGGTGAAAACACAACCAAGCTCGTGATATCATTTTACCATTAGTTAGTTAAAAGGCCCCAATTAATTGTTCACATTATCATTTCTTTAATAGTCAATACCACACATGAAACATAGTTACTCCTCTTCTAAGTTTCCTCTTACATATAAATTATCTTTCATTTTCATCATGTCCCATTAATATATCAATAGATTTTGTATAGATTATTATAATTTATATGTATTTGTGTATATATATATGTGTGTATATATATATATATATATATATATATATATATATATATATATATATATATATATATATATATATATATATATATATTGTTATTGTTATTGTTATTTTTATTTGGTGGAGTCCTTTCATCCCATCCAGGAACTTAGATGAAGTTTTCACTTATAACCATATATGGCTCTAATGTCCCTTCGAAGCCGCTCTCATGTTAAGGCATCCATGGTTTTAACGAGAGCCGATCATTTATTTATACACAATTATATAAGATCACTTCTAAATAATATTTTAAGACCCATTTTATAAAATTAATTAATGGACCGGACGAGGGTCGAACCCGTGTCCATATATATATATATATATATATATATATATATATATATATATATATATATATATATATATATATATATATATATATATATAAATATATGGTTATATCAATGTATACCATATATGTTATATCTAAATATAGATTAAATATATCTTATATATAGATAGTTAGTAATATGTGCAAAAGTGTGAGTATTTGGGATAATGCAATATACTTAATATATATAAATAAAATTTGGAAATATTTAATTAAAAAATAACAAAGTTATAGTGATTTATTGTTAGGGTGTCAGTAATCGAGTACTCCTCCTAAGCTTAAGAATATTTCAAAACATCAGAAAATGTATTATTTATGTAAGTAGTTGTATAAAAACAATGTATTTATGTAATTATTTGTATTAAAAAAATGTATTTCACCTAAGTTTGAAGACATACTAGAAAGAGTGAAGTACTAGAAATGTCGAGGTACCCTGAAAATACATCTCAATGAACGTTTCTTTATTTTTTCAAATTTTAAATTATAAATATTTCTGATATTTGTTAATAAAGTTGTACAATATATCAAACGTGAACAAACTACAGAGTGAGTCATACTAGTAGGGGAATGAAAAGTTGTTTATTTTCTAATTAATCTAATATTGTGAAGATGAAAGTTGCATAATGTATGGTGTTACAAGTATGAGAAGAATAATTGAGAGATGAATTAAAAGTATGAAATAACGTTTTGATTTGAGATAAATATGGAATAATAGTGAGAAGTGGATGCTAAACTGTGAAGGTGTATACTATACAATATTAAGTGAAGGAAGTTTACTATAGTAGGACGATATATACTATAGAAATAGTTTTATATTTATATAAGTATAGTCTAATAGTATCGAATGGAAAGGAATATATTATAGAAAATAAGTACCTGGTACCAGAACGTATGAATATCAAACAAATGTGAATGGGAACGTATACAATCTGAATTGACGGAACGGATAACACGAAAGGAACGGAAACTGATACATAGTAACGTAAAGAAATAAGTAATATAATGTGATAACAAATAACGGAGATTGATAAAAAGCATGGAAACTTATAAAAAGGAACTCTTCATAACGCTGAATATATTTATAATAGCTATGTGTAACTTTATATTCAAATACCATTTGGAAGTGCACCCACACGAAGATGGGTCATCATAGATGTGCTGAAATTGAAAACGATTCTCAACAAAAGCGACATTTAACGGAAGTCACAACCAATTTTAATTATTGGCAGGGGCTTCTCGTTAAAAATTGTTAAACTTGTCTTCAACAAATATAAGATATATTCCGGTTTATTTTAGTATAAAGATCTATGTATTATCATAAATAGTCTATAAACTATCATATGTATAAAAGGGAGCCATTTGAGAGATTTCATCATATTAGTTATTGATATGTAAATGTCGAAATATCCTGAAAATACATCTCTATGAACATCTCTGTATTTTTTCAAATTTAAAAAAATAAATATTAGTGATATTGGTTAATAAAGATGTACAATATATCAAAAGTGAACAAAATATAGAGTGTGTCATACTATTAGTGGAATGAAAAGTTGATTATTTTCTAATTAATCTAATATTGTGAAGATGAAAGTTAGCTGAATGAATGATGTTACAAATATGAGATGAATACTTGAGAGATGAATTAAAAGTATGAAATAACGTTTTGCTTTGAGATGAAGATGGAATAGTAGTGAGAATTGGCTGATAAATTGTGAAAGAAGTATACTATAGTAGGACGAGATATAGTATAGAAATAGTTTTAAATTTATATAATTATAGTCTCAATATCTATGCAGAAAGAATAATGCGAGATCTCCTGGAAAAGTGGGATAAAGGTATTAGTATAGGTGGAAGGAAAGTTACAAACCTTAGATATGCTGACTACACTACATTTATAGCAGGAACAAAATATGACATCACAGATCTAATTACAAAAGTCAAAAGAGCAACCAAAGAAGCCGGACTATATTTAAATGTCAAGAAAACAAAGGTGATGACTACAGGTAAATTGGACCATATAATAGTAGATGATATCAATATCGAAATTATTGATACATTTATCTTCCTGGGAGTTCTAATAACAAATGATGGAGTTACCGATAAGGAGCTACGAAGAAGGCTGGCAATGGGAAAATGGCCATTGGAAGTCTGAAACGTATATTAAAAGACAGAGGCATTATAAGTCTATAGACTAACGACAAAAATAATGATTGTTCAAACATTGGTATTTCCAATTATCCTTTATGGAGTAGAAACCTGGACTATCAAAAAGGCAGATAGGAAAACAATTGATGCTTTTAAACTATGGTGCTGGAGGAAACTGCTCGGAGTTACCTACTTATATAGGAAGAGAAATACTGAGATAATTGACATAATACAACCTAAAATAACGCTCGAATCCAGAATTGTCAAGGCTGTCCTATCTTTTTTCTGACATGTTGTTAGATCAGATATGATGGAATTGTAAATGATGCTGGGAAGAATGGAAGGTCGGCGAGAAAGGGCAGACCATATTGCACTTAGCTAGACAATATATAAAAATATCTCTATAAAGTTATTATGACTAGATGCTAGAGACATAGTGGGATGGAGAATAGCTAACATGTGTGTCGCCAGGGGTCGGTTTCGACTCGAGGGCACAAGGTAACAAGGTAAGTCTAATATTATCGAATGGAAAGGCATATATTATGAAGAATAAATAACTGGTATCATAACGTATGAATATCAAAGAAATGTGAATGGGAACGTATACAATCTGAATTGACGGAACGGATAACACGAAAGGAACGGAAACTGATACATAGTAACGTAAAGAAATAAGTAATATAATGTGATAACAAATAACGGAGATTGATAAAAAGCATGGTAACTTATAAAAAGGAACTCTTCATGACGCTGAATATATTTATAATAGCTATGTGTAACTTTATATTCAATACGTGTAAATACATGTGATATAATAGTGTATGCTGTATTATTACCTGTATTACCTATAGGTACTAACTGTATTACCTACATATACCGACATTATGAATAACATACTTGTATCTAATTATTTATTACAATGATGAAATAACTAAATACAAATATTTAATTATTGTTGTTTAGATAATGTTTATTTACAAACAATACTATATTTTAAATATTTAACATTATTTATTATCTGTATTTATATTTATTATCTGTATGTATAATAATTATCTATATTTATATATATATATATATATATATATATATTTAATATATATACATATATTTATAATAATAATATAATAATATTTATTTATTGAATCACGTATAATTATAGCATATATGCGTATACGCTGTATACGAATACACTATTGTTATTATAATATATTATTAGAAACTAAAGCATTATATTATAAAAATGAACTCTTCATAACGCTGAATATATTTATAATAGCTATGTGTAACTTTATATTCAATACGTGTAAATACATGTGATATAATAGTGTATGCTGTATTATTACCTGTATTACTTATAGGTACTAACTGTATTACCCACATATACCGACATTATGAATAACATACTTGTATCTAATTATTTATTATAATGATGAAATAACTAAATACAAATATTTAATTATTTTTGTTTAGATAATGTTTGTTTACAATACTATATTTTAAATATTTAAAATTATTTATTATCTGTATGTATATTTATTATCTGTATGTATATTAATTATCTATATATATTGATTGATTGATTGAATGTTTATTTAGACACTTAAATAAATCATAAATGATTTCTCAAAGGTGTATATAATAGAATACAAATAATAAAAGTAGGTAAACAATAAATACCAATAATAATAATACAATAAAATAGAATAAGCCGTACGGAAATTAATTAATAAAATAATAATGACAAACAATATTAATAATTCAGGTTACCACCTGAGATCAATTGTTGTATATATTTCATGAATGTTTTATGCGATTTTATGGATCTAATATAGGGCGGGAGTGAATTCCATAGCTTAGGACCAATATAACTCAGTGCCCGAGTATTCATTTTTGAGGGACGTAGAATAGGGGTAGATAGAAGGTGAGATGCATGGTTTCTAAGTGATGGAAGGGGAGCTCTTTGTACTAGAGAAGCAGAAATATATGAAGGGCAATTTGAAGAGTATATTGAGGAATGAACAATAGATAATATGCGATAAGCAGAGCGTTTGTTAAATGTGAACCATGGAGATATGTGTTGGTATGAGGAAGTAGAGGAATGATCTCGAATACGTAGGTTATATGTTGTACGGATTGATGAACGAATAACTCGATTTAAGGGAGAGATAGATGATAATGGAATATTTATAAGGATTGAGGAACAGTAATCCATGCGTGAGAGTACAAGGGAATTAACTAGAGTTTTAGTAAGAGATACAGTAATTGATTTTCGTATTTTTCTAATTCTAAATAGATGATAATTTGCAGATTTAGTGATGGCAGTAATATGAGGAATGAAGGAAAGTGTAGAATCAAAAAGTACACCTAAGTTAGATGCAGTAGGAGAAGGAGATATTACAATATTATCAATAAGAAAAGGAGGGAAGTAAGTTGGTGATGGAGAAAGATTCAACAATGTAGTTTTGGAAGTATTAAGGAGAAGATTATTAGAAATAAGCCATTCTTTAATGTCATTAGCACAATTAGAGAGTTGATTATTGAGACCTGGTGATGAATTAGTTGGAAGAAACATATATAGTTGTATGTCATCTGCATAAAGATGGTAATATATATTTGGATATTTAGATATTATGGATGGTAATGGGTATAAATAAATTGAGAAAAGTGAAGGACCGAGTACTGATCCCTGGGGAACACCATATTTCATAGGAGAAGGGGAAGAAAAAGAATTATATATTTTTACACTGCTACTACGGTCAAATAGATATGAAGTAAACCATGAGAGGGCAAGGTCTCTAACTCCAAGCAGGTGTAGACGGGACAGTAGAATTTTGTGATCAAGCGTATCGAAAGCACTGGATATGTCCAGAATTACTAGTTGACAGCAGTTTTTAGTATTAAGGGTAGAAGTGATTACATCAATTACGTTTAGTAGTGCTGTTTCTGTGGAGTGTCCTCGGCGAAAGCCACTTTGTTGAGGAATATGGAGATTATTGGCGGTTAAATATGAGATTAGTTGACGAGAGACAACTCTTTCCAAAATTGTACTCACCAAAGGTAGCTGAGAAATTGGGCGATAATTGAGAAGTGAATCAGGATCGAGTGAAGGTTTTTTAAGAATGGGAGTGATTATTGCTTGTTTAAAAATTGAAGGGACAGTACCGGAATTTAGGGAATATGAGATGATGTTACAGATAGTTGGACATAGATAATCGGAGTAAAGTTTAAAAATAGATAGTGGAACAGGATCGGAGGGAGATATCGAAGAGGATGCATTTAGTAGTTTAGATATGAGAGATATATGTGGCGGACGAAAAAAACTTAAGAAAACAGATATAGGTGGGGTAACTATGATTGAAGGATAATTGGCAGTAAGGGTATGGTTATTGATCTTTATTATGATGGAGTCAATCTTATTAGAAAATGTTTTGGAGAAAAGACAGCTTAATTGTAATGGAGAAATGTTAATTATAGATGGTAGTAATGCTGGTTTTGGGGGAGATAACAAATTATTAGCTAGTCTGAAAAGTCGTCGGTTATCAGAAGCAAGATCATTTATAACCTGAGTGTAATAGCTAGATTTGGCATAGGAAATTGCTAACTTGTAGATCTTACGTTGCTCAATGAATGAAGCTCTAGAAGATGAAGATCTCAAGGATATGTATGTTCTTTCAGATTTACGAAGTGATCGTTTCAAGGACATGAGGTGGGAAGTAAACCATGGGGTATCAGGATGTAGAGTTACTGATATAGTTTTTGAAGGGGCATGTTTATCGAGAAGATGGGATAGTATGGAATTTAATACAACTGGAGAATAATAGTAGTCACCTAAAGCAGAATGTAAGTCAGCTAAGAATATCATGGAATTAATTTTCTTAATGGGTCTGTATGTAATACGTGTTTTCTGATTAAGAGTGATAGTAAAGTTAGTTTTGAATGAGATAAGGAAGTGATCGGAAAGTAGATCAAGCCTAGAAATATTACTCACCACGAGTTCAGAATGGAGAGAACTGGAGAATACAAGATCAATAATATTGCCATTTATATGAGTTGGGAAATTGACATGTTGTGATAGGGATAATGAATGTGTTAAATTAGTGAACATAATATGTGGATTTGAGGTAGCATTAAAATGATAGTTGAAATCACCAAGTATAATAGGGTGGTATGTGGGTGAACTAATGAGATCAGTAGCAAGATCGTTAAACTCACTTAGAAAGGAAGCGAATTCTGATTTTGGCGGTCTATAAATGACAGTAATGGATATAGATTTGTGTTTTTGGGTGAATGATATGGTTAAGCAGTCAGAGTAGGAGAAGTTATGGGATATGGATATACATGGTAAAGGTAGAGAAGTTTTTACGAGGAAGCCAACCCCACCACCACGACCTGATAATCGTGGCGATAAGATTAATGTATAACCAAAATTGTGAAATAGGGCAAATATGTCGGAATCATCTTGAGAGATCCATGTTTCCGTTAAAGCAATAATACTGAAATTGCACTTTTTAAGGAATGGTAATAAGAGTGAGGCATTGGAACGAAGAGAACGAATATTTATTAGGGCAATGTGTTCAGATAGTCATGCAGATTTAGTTAGAGAGGGTGTAGATATATGATTAGATTTTAGTGAATCAACAACTGGGACATTTGTGATGGTGGAATTATTTAAATCAATAGATGGAGTTGATATTACAGGAATATAAGGGGAGTTGGAATTTTCAGAAGGATTATTAGGTGTGGGGTCTGAATTAGTATTAATGGAGAGATTACTAAATGAGGGAACGGAAGATTTAAATTTAAGGTAGGAAGATTCCCAGTGAATAAGGAGAGTTGGAGGTATGGTAATAGGTGGAAGAGACCAGTCAATATAATTATATATAAGTCGTAATTAAAATGACTTTGTATATGTATTAAATATGGGTTTAGTATGTATAGGGGTTAGTTTTAATATCTATGCATGATAAAGGATTTTACCTAATAAACGGGTTTTATAAGGTAGGGAATTTCGTATATATAGGTGTGAGAATCGGGGATTAAATTTAGTAGATCTAAATCTACTGAAAAACATGTCACAAAATGATTTACTAGAGAATTGGATGATTGCATTGTTATGTTTAAATTTGACTATAGAAATAGATATTTTAGGCAGTAGCATATGTATAAGGATTGATGAAATGAATTCAGTATTCATATCAGAGGTCTTTAAATGTTCAATGACAAGTGAATTGTTACGAATGATATTATTTAGTTGACGTTTACGAGGTATATGAAGAGTATAGGGTGTGGTAGAATTAGGAGGTACATGGTGGACGATAGGAGCTTTAATAGGGATAGGAGAGGAAGATGATATAATAGCAGATGCATACGATTTATGATAAGGGAAAGGTGATGGGATATTAGCGGTTATGAAGGATGGGGGGAAAGTTTTAAGTTCCATAAGTTTGGGAATTCTTAATTGGGCAGGTATAGGAGGTCGGATGGGGGGATTATTACGATGTATAGGAGTAGGGGTAACTAGAGGAGAGGAGAATGTAGTAGATGTATTTGATGAGTTGTTTAGGAGGCAAGAGGGACATGTAAATGTGAAATTAGGGGAAGAAAAAATGGCAAGGACATATGATGGAGGGGGACTATTGATATGAGTCCAAGATTTGGATATAATTGATGCTGGGAAGAGGCATACATGGTGGTAGAATGATTTACACGAGCTACATGGTAGGTCAGAGCTAGAAGCAGGTTCATTGCAATAATGACATACAACTGCCATTATATATATACACTTGCTAGCTAATAGATGAACTCGAGTAACGTAATATATATAGGTATTATATAATAATGTAGTAAGCAGTGAAATGAAGTCGACTCCACGTATATGATAGATTCTCCGATATGGTGGAAACTCTTCGTGCGGGTAGATTCTACGGATATGCGACCGATTCTTCAGTACAGGACCAGTACCTCGAAAGATTAAGGACAATGAGGGCAGCGAATAGAACACGTGAGTAGTTACATAACCTCAGTGAAAAAGGGTAGTCCAGCTACCCGTGCATGAAGTCCTAGGGGATATCTCCAGGAACGTAGAACGTAGTGTACGATCTTGTATAGTGCACACTATACACAGTGTACACTATACGAAACACAATATGTGTAGTGTATAGGATTTAAATATATTTAATATATTATATATAATGTGCAGAATATTATTGATAAATTCTATAGAAATCAAATAATTGTGTATGAATAGAAATTGTTATGCTACATTTGTATGAATTAAAACACGTCTGGTCAGTTCGAATGCAAAAGTAAAAGTGATTATTTTTATATATATTTATTATATATACATATATTTATAATAATAATATAATAATAGTTATTTATTGAATCACGTATAATTATAGCATATATGCGTATACGCTGTATACGAATACAAATGGACCCTTCAAGAAGTCGTAGATTGTACATATTATAAATAACTGTATCAATAAATGTTATAAATAACCCCGGACAATACAATACAAATAGTAAAAAAATGTTTCTTGTATTTTGGTTTAATGTTTATAGGTTATTGATAAACATAAGAGAAAAACAAGAACTATAGTTCTGGTATACCTGGAGTTGAATCCGGGATATCTCGATTACTAGCTTTTGACAATTCCACTGAGCCATATACATATATATATATATATACATTTACGTAAGAAAAAAATATATATTATTATATATTGAATGTATAACTATATATGTTTAATGTATTAATTTATGATATATTACATATATTATATTTATTTATGCTTAATTTATATGAATTTAAATGCCTAATTAACTCAATAATGAACTCTTAATTAACAATTATATAATATAATATAGGATTCCCTATGTGTGGAATTCTATTTATAGCCATTCATATGGGCATATGTATTATTACATTTGATTATATACATTTATACACGTGCAAAAGTAACAATAACAATAATATATAATGCAATTTTAGCGATTTAAAATATAGTATCATTATATAAAGTATAGTATCACTTATATTTTTAAAAGTAAAATACTTTTTTTTACATCTATTTATTTAGTTATTTCATTATTGTAATATATTACATTTATTATGTATACATACTTAGATAAAAGTAGGTATGTGTATTTATAGTCCTCTACAAACTATGAACATCTCGTAAATATAGCATACACAATTATATTACACATTGATTTACGTATTGAATACATTTTAACGTATCAACTTCTAAATATATTATACAATAACATAAATATTATAATTAAATTATATATATATATATATATATTATATAAAAACATTTATGAATAATTATTGTCTGCTGATTTATATCTATATATTTATATCTAAATATAAACATGATGGACTCCCGATTATATATATATATAATATATATCAGATAACATTTAGCTATGTGCTATATCTGCATATATATATTCTCAATAGCATCACCGCCGAAGTGATCATTCCACATCCTTCACAGAGATACTACCTCAGTTGTTCACTATAATAATTACTAATTACTATTACATATATTATTAGGTATACCTAATAGGTATTACCTATATATATTAGTATTTCGGTTTGGTTTGGTTATAGATATATAGATAGATATATAGTTTATTGAGTGTTGACACACAAAATGACATGAAACAATAATTTAATGATAAATAATAAATGACAATAAGAATGATGGTTTACACATGCCATAAGTAAAATAATATAAAAATTAACATAAGAGTACAGTATTACTTTAGTTCTGAATTAGTATGCATACTATATGACGTAACTCAGCTGGTTTTTGATCTGTGATGACTCAACTGGTAAGGGGCGACCAATTCCTATGTCATAGGATTATTCTAGAATACTGACACCCATACTCTCCGAGTCATATCACAAATCGCAAAAAAACTAAGCAACTTATCACAAGTATGCCACAAAGACAGAGCTAAACTAATAATTATAATAGGGGATTGTTGTGTTGTTAGGGAATAAGATGTTTAAGTGTTGGTCATATTTATTTAGTATATAAGGGGCCGCGTGTTGCGACGCTTAGCGCAGACGTTAAAGTAAGTTTCGAGTGCAAAGCATGGCGTGGCGAAACAATTACGTTGGCCAATCAGGGAAGCGTATTCCTTAGTGCACGCAGTACGTGACGCACGTAATGCGTGCGTCGAACTATATATCGCGAGACAGTAAACATGTTATATAACAATTGTCCGATATATAGTTCGACATACAATATGCAGTTATATGCGTTTACATATATGTGTTGTACACATATATAACATAACATCCCTCCTTCTCCCGGTTGGAGAAGAAACGATGTTCGAACGAATAACAGAACTGAACCGAGCCGGATGTGCCAACGGATTTGACGAGGAGACCTACTTGCGGCGCTTGTGCCATTCAGCCTGATGTCATGGATCCGCTGGTTGTCAGGGTATGTACCAGTCTGGTGAACGACGCTGTCTCGAGCTCCTTCTGGGTATCACAGCATCTGTTTGGTGTAAGGGTGGGTTAGCAATTGGGCAATTAGGTGTTATGGTAGGGGATGGGGGTGGTATATATGCTATATTGGTAGAGGTGCGCGATGTGGTTACGAGTGATCGGGTGTTGATAGCAGTATCGGGGGGCGTAGGATGCTGCGGTGAGGCTCGTAGATATGGTGTATTTTGGTGTTGGGTGGATAATGGTGTGTATAGAGGAGGGGGATCTACCTTAGTTACTACTGTTATATCGGGGGTATTAATATTATTATGCGAAGCGGGTGGGAGTGGTATATGTTGGTGTGAAGAATATGATGGTATATGCATTGGTTCTATTGTTCTGATCTGATGGCGGGCTCTTCGAACTATTCCTCTTTTTGTCTTGATATCATATGAGTTCGGCTCTGACCTTTTACGTATTACGATTGCAGGTTCCCATTTATCTGATGTAGATATTCGGGTAGTGATAGTTTGGTTCGGTTGAAGTTCTGGAGCTTTTATTATTTTCCTCCCGACCGATAATCTAAGAGCTTGAGCGTCACTCTTTAGTTGTTGTTGGTGTATTATCTTTTGGATGGTATCTTGGTTCTGGTGTGTTAATGTATATAACGGACTTGGTGTTTCGATATCTATTGGGGTATTGCGCCAGCTTAGAAGTGCTTTTGGCAAATTTTCTGCCTTTTGTATGATCGTTTTTATGGTCTGTACATGCCTCTCTATGAAGCCGTTAGATTGTGGGTAGTGTGGGCTTGACGTAACGTGTTGGAAACCCCAGGAAGATGCACATTTTGCAAATTCTGGAGAGCTGTATTGGGGACCATTATCAGAGTATAACCGTTCTGGAATACCGAACATGGAGAATGCTTCGGATAGACGGTTAATCACGATCTTGCTTGTAGAGCCATTTCGAAGTTGGTGGAGGATGGGGTATTTCGAAAATATATCTACCGTTAATAGGTATGTCTTACCGTCTAGTTGGAAAAGATCAGTAGCGATATATTGCCATGGTCGTGTTGGTAATTCTCGTGGGGTATGGGGTGGTTTCCATTGAGATTTGGCGAACGTTTGACACTTTTTGAATTGTGTGGTTATATTGGTAAGGTCTTGGCGCATAGCAGGCCAGAATACATTATTTTTAGCGGTAATTAACATCTTTGCTAGACCTTGATGTGCTTCGTGAAGGCGCTTGATAATGTAGTCTCTGGCACGAGATGGTACTAAAACAGCATTTCCTTTCATGATTTAGGTGTCGTCATATGTTAGTTCGTCACGGTATGGCCAGTATTGTCTAAGATATTTAGTGACATGTCGACGATCTTGAGGCCAGCCAGATGCCAAGATTTCCTTCAGTTCTTTATGTTCGAGATCTTCGCTTTGAGCTAGCGTTATTATAGCTTCGGTTTTTGGGGTGAAACATATTAAGTTGATATTGATGGTAATATCATTTTGGTGTTGGTGTTCGGGGCTTCTGGAGAATGCATCTGCCAGTATCATTTCCTTGCCGGGTTTGTATTTGATGGTAGCTTGGTAATTTTGTATGCGAAGTAGAAGTCTTTGTAGTCTAGCTGGTGCGGATGAAGTATTCTTGAGTGTGATCATTTTGAGTGGGCGGTGGTCGCTTTCTATAGTGAATATCTTGCCAAATACATAGTGGTGAAAGCGTTCGCATCCATATACTACAGCCAATAATTCGCGATCAATGTTTGCATATCTTTTTTCGGTGTCAGTGAGTGTTCTTGAAGCAAAACATATCGGTGTGTTATTTTGTAATAGAACTGCGCCCAGCCCGATGCCTGATGCGTCGACTTGTATGGTAGTATGTAAGCTAGTATCGAAGTATTTTAGGGTGGTATTCTTAGAGATTTTGTCCTTAATGGTTTCGAAGATTTGTTGATGGGATGGTGTCCAACAGAAAACGACGTCCTTCTTTGTGAGTTCTCTTATAGGAGATAGCAAATCGCTAATATGAGGTACGAATGGGGCCATATAATTGGCCACACCGAGAAAACTTCTGGTTGAAGTTAGGGAAGTAGGAGTGGGTATATTTCTGATGGCAGACGTTCTTTCTGGATCGGGTGTAATTCCCTTCTCGGAGTATATGAGACCGAAAAAGGAAATTTCAGGGACTCCGATGTCACATTTATCAATGTTGAAAACCAGGCCGTACTCTTCTGCTCGTTTCATGAGGGAGAGGAGGTTATTATCGTGACTTACGATATCTTTACCATATACTATGATGTCGTCGGCAATGTTGATTATACCAACGAGGGGCTGTAGCATGTAGTCCATATGCTCTTGGAAAACGTCTTGCGAAAGATTCAATCCAAACGGTAGTCTTTTGAATCTGTACCGCCCTTGATGGGTATTGAACGTGGTTAGATGGCTGGATGCGTCATCTAGCATTACGGCCCAGTATCCGGAACGGGCATCCAGTTTCGAGAATACTTTTGCTTTGCAGAGAAGATGATTGACTTCATCGAGGGTTCGAGAAGTATAGTGGGGTCGTCGAATAGCTTTATTTAGATCCTTCGGGTCGAGACATATACGGATCGCACCTGACTTTTTTCGGGCATAGGTTATACTTGAAACCCATGGGGTTGGTATGTGTACTTTCGTAATTATGTCATTTTGACACATTTCGTTTAGAGCTTCGGAAACTTCTTGTCTGATGTGTAGTGGTACGCGTCGGGCTGCATGGATTATTGGTATTACTTTTGGGTCCAGGACGATCTTTAATTTTCCAGGGAATCGATCTAGTCCTGAAAATCTATCTGGGAAGTGTTTCTGTAGAGAGGTGATATTAGTTGGTATGTGCGGTGCTAATGATATCTCGCAATGAAGGGTAATAATTTGTAGTTCTCTACATATAGGGAGACCAATTATTGGGCAGCTATTAGTGTGCGCGATGTAGAATGGTATATTATAGGTGGTGCCATTATGTATACATTGTATATTAGCCGTGCCTTTCAGAGGAATAGGTGTATTGTCGTATGCTAATAGAACACGTGAAGGCGTGCTGATAGGTGGGGTTTTTTTTAGCGAGTTATATATATGGTAGGGTAAAACATTAGCTTGCGCGCCAGTGTCAACTTTAGCCTTTATTTTTATGTGATCATTAGCGATATCTAAGATAATAAAAACCTCATCACGGGTATCGTTGGACGATACCCGTGTTCCCATTGTTAGAGCGTGTGTGGCGAGAGGGGTCGTACTCCGCCGGAAGCACTGCTTAGACCAGTGGTTCAGCCTCCCACAGGAACTGCAGCGTGAGCCAATAGCCGGGCAGATGTCGTGGTTCTTGCCGCAGTTTCGACACGGATCATGTTTTTGGACGGTCATGATATGACCCTGTGTTGACGTGTCGCATGTCGTCCGGTATAGGCGTCTGTCAGCTAGTAGATCTTCGTGGGATAGGCATATCTCGGTACACTTCTTCAAGTCTATCGATTTATCGTCGAAGAGTTTTCCTCTAAGGACGTCATCGCGTAGACCAAATATGATTTGGTCTACTAGTTGGTCGTCTGCATCAGTGTATTTGCACTTAGTGATGTGCTGGCGGCAACGATATATGTATGATTTCATTGACTCATCTGGGACCTTCAGTATGGTGAATCGTTTGTCTCTGAAGATCCGCGGGTTTGTTTTAGGGGTGAACGATTCCTCGAAGAGAGCCCATGTGCTGGTTAAGGGTGTCTTGTCGTCTGCTTTCGTTTTAGCTTCTTCGTGAAGCTTTTGGCCTTCGGAGCCCATCCATATTAAAACGAACATATTCCTCTCGGGTTCTGAGAGGGATATGTATGGGCCACCGAAATGATATCCGCATTCTCGTTTGAATCTGGATAGCTCGGCGAGCTTATCGTCGGCTTGCCAGTTGAAGGATGGGGTAGGTATAGCATATCGATGGGTGTTCATAATGGGAGTTCGGTATATAATAGCGTGGGGATTATCTCTTATACAACTGCCACCATGTTGTGTTGTTAGGGAATAAGATGTTTAAGTGTTGGTCATATTTATTTAGTATATAAGGGGCCGCGTGTTGCGACGCTTAGCGCAGACGTTAAAGTAAGTTTCGAGTGCAAAGTATGGCGTGGCGAAACAATTACGTTGGCCAATCAGGGAAGCGTATTCCTTAGTGCACGCAGTACGCGACGCACGTAATGCGTGCGTCGAACTATATATCGCGAGACAGTAAACATGTTATATAACAATTGTCCGATATATAGTTCGACATACAATATGCAGTTATATGCGTTTACATATATGTGTTGTACACATATATAACATAACAGGGATTATCACACTATATATGAGAAAACATGAAATAAAAATAAAGATATATGAATAATAATAATATTAGTATTTTTAAAAACGAGATGAAATCAATGAAGTACGTTTTAATGCATCACGGAAACCGACTATTGATTTACATTGAGTAACATTGATGGGGAGCGTATTCCAGTCAGTAGATACTCTATTGCCGAATTAATTCAGGTGTGCATTAGTTCTGCATAGGATCTTTCTGATCTTTTGTGCAGGCCCTCTACATCTATTGCTGTATACATCGAATATCTTGTCAGGATCGACATCCACAAATCTATTCAGTATCTTGTAAGTTAATACCAGATCCGTTACCAACCTGCGAAGTGATAATGATTTAATATTGAGAAAAAGAAGTCTATCGGTATAAGAACATTTGGGAATATTACATCTAGCAAATAATCGTTTAGTGAATTATTTTTGAATATTTGCAATGTGATTAGAATTAGTGATATACAATGGATCAGGATTTCAGACAGAAGAATCAGATTCAACCAAAGGACGTACATATGATATATATGCTTTAAGTAGATATATATAATTATTGGTAATGAAGCATCTGAATAATCTATTAATGATTAGATAGGATTTATTGCAAATATTATTAATATGAATATTGAAACTCATATTATCACTAAATGTAATACCCACATCTTTAAAACTAGATTGAATTGGTAAAGTGTGTCCATTTAAATTATATACATGAGCGGGAAACATATTTCCAACTCGCATCACTACACATTTCTTCGGAGCCAATTCGAGTTCCCATATTTTCATCCAATTGCTGATATCATCGAGAGTATTTTGCAGAACGAGACTACTATCATTGGATTTGAACGTAAATGACAATTTTGTATCATCTGCAAATAGAGAGTTATTGATCGAATTATTAATTATATCAGGGAGATTATTTATATAGATCAGAAATAGCAATGGACCAATAACTGATCCTTGTGGAACACCCGATATGACCTGTGTATAGTTAGAAAACGTATTATTCATTTTTATTCGTTGTTTACAATTATTTAAGTAGGATTTTAGCCACATAATTACGTTACCACAAATCCCATAATGAGATAATTTATGTAATAATTTAGAGTGTGATACTTTATCGAATGCTTTTGCTAAATCTATATAAACAATATCAGATAGCGATGATGCATCTCTAGATTTATATATGTGCTTCTAGAAAGATATTGCGAGAAAACCATACTGGTGTTGTGTAATATATCTATTAGAACGTAAATAGAAAGTAAGATAATGCGAGAGGATTTTTTCAAATAGTATTAATGTACTTGGTAATATGCTTATTGGACGTAATATAAGTCCATAAATAAACTTAGGTTATAGATATATCTGTAATTACATACAGATATATCTGTACGTATACGTAATTTATAAATAGTTAACAAAATACACAAATGATGTATGTGTTATAATAAAGCAAACACAATAACACTTTTTATATTTAATAACACTTTCATAGTATTATTATGTATAACCTAGACGATATGTATACCGTATACACTCGACAAGCGCCGCTATAGCGCTATAACTATATATATATAGTCGTGTTGTTCTGAAAACTCTGGAACTAGATGAAACTACGCCGCTAGATTAATTAAAACAATTGTTTATAATACATAATACTTATTAATATATATTAATTTGTTTACATAGCAATCAATATATAGTTGTGTTAATAACTGCTTAGCTTTTAAATATCTTTTAATTGTATTATTATTATAAAGATAAGTACGTATTCATTTATTTTTTATATTATCTATTATATTAATATATATTAAATATTAATATCCAACTTATTTGAAATACATAATAGTTGTCTTTAATTTATAATCATATCTTATTTAGATATAATTATATTTAGTATTTGTTTACATTTTATTATAACAAAATAAAAATCCTAAAAAATAAATAATAATCACAAAGATAATAGAATTATAAATTCGATAAATTAATCAAATTCAAATATATATTACATACTGTTTATGTATATTTATACTTAGCTACATTATTTACTATTTATAAAATTAATTAACTAGTAGTTTATAATAATATTATAACTGATATTCTCCCGTGGATCTCCCTTGGGAATTTGCTTTTGGTAGTCGGATCTATCAACCTTCATTTGAGATCCATCAATTCTACCTCGGACGATACACTGCCTTAAATCTCAGACAATCGGACCATCATTGCCCGGCTGCCACCAAGCATACCAGGAGCCTACTAAAGTCAACCGGTGCTTGTCAAGTCATCTCGTCATATAGCAAAACGGACTGAATACCAAACTTCTTCAAAAATATCCCCGTAACGACCAGTTTTTATACATTTATTATTATCTATTTCATTCAATTTAATCCCACAATCTCAAGTATACCATGTCCTCAAATTGTTCACATTGTAACCTTCCCGCATGCGAATATTATCTCAAATGTAAAACATGTCCATCTATTTTACATTATAATTGTTTATACCCCGCAGCTATTATTTCTAAATCCTGGTTTCATTCTAAAAACCCCCCTCCCGCTTATGCTATTGCTATATTTAATTCACCTAACTTCTCCTTCTCATGTTCCTCATGCCTAGCCTTAAATAAGTTTCCTTCGACTAATCATACAACTACTCCACCCATTACTATGCCATATTCACCTTCTACTTTAACTGACAAATCTATACATAATACTTGTTCCAAGGTAACGCCAAATATAACATCTGATATATATTCTTCTACTACGACTATTAATATCCAGCCCAAGCATCAGCCCAATGTTAATACTCCTAGAAACATTCCAAAGCTAATGGACTTAACATTTTCCTCAAATCACACACTAACCCCTATATTATCTAATTCAACTTCCTCAAAGTCTTCATCCATACGCTCCATAGATAATTCCCTCATACTAGTACTTGAACACCTTCTTCCTTCTGAAGTTAACTATAATTGCATAGTATCATTAATTGACTATATAAAAGTTCCACATTCTTATATTACTTCTGCCTCATTTCTTACCAGTACTGCTATATTACGTTTCACTAATATTTCTGCTCGTGATATATGTTTCTCCTCCCTTCTAAAAATCTCACCACATAGTAATTTTAAGCATATATTTATTCGTCATTATTTACCTGACTCTACTAGACTTCTTGGTAAGGTACTATATCATGCCCTAAAACAAAAACTCACTCCCATTTTGTATAAAGTATTTTTTAATAATCGTTCCCAAACATTTGAACTTAGGGATAACAAAAATCCTCTTTCATATCCCCCTTTTCTCATTCCTGAATCTGATCTAACAAAATGGTTTGATTCTTTTGATCACTATAAGAAATCATTTATAAATAATTCTTCCTCTCAAGCCTGACTATCCTCTAATATAGCCTTGATCAATATTCGCTCCTTGAGATCAAATATATCCCTTCTGTTCCCATACCTTAAATTACAAAAATTTATTATAATCGCATTGACTGAGACATGGATTTCTAATAATGACTCTGATATATTTGCCTCCATCTTGGACTTTGGATATACACTCTATCTCGCTCATCGACAAACGGGCCGTGGTGGTGGGGTAGGATTTATGATACGTAATGATTTTTACCTATCTCCATCCATTTCATTCCCCCCCTTTTCATATAGTGATTGTATTTCGCTGACCCTCAAGCTTCCTAACTTAACTCTACATCTCACCGTTATCTATCGTCCCCCAAAACCTGAAACCAGTTTATTCTTTGATGAATTCCATGATTTTATCCATAAACTTCCTTCATCTTCATCCTATCTACCAATAGTTCTTGGTGACTTAAACTATCACTATAATTCTCCCATCTATCCCCATGGTGACTTTAAACTCCTAACTGAGTCTCTTTCCTTGTGCCAACATATATCATTTCCTACCCATTCTAGTGGCAATACACTTGATATGATATTTACACCCCTATCCAGCCCTCTTATTAGATGTATAAACCCTAACTCCTTTCAAAAAATTGAACTACTAACTGATCATTTTATTATTGAATTCTCTATAAATCTAAAATTCACAAAGATTAAACGAAAACGTATTACATATAGAGATTTTAAGTCTATCGACCTACCAAGATTTGTAAACAATATCAAAACTGAGATCTCTTCTTCAACTTCCCTCTGTCCGGTACTACTAAACTCCACTCTCCTAAATATTATCAATATACACGCACCTACAAAAACTACATTAATTACCGACCGCCCTTTTTCTCCCTGGTTCTCCCACGAACTTTTCATCTTCAAGAAGAGTGTTCGCAAAGTTGAGAAAAAATTTCTTAAAAATCCTTCTACTGAAACTAAATTAGCACTATCACTAGCTAGAAAAAATTACAAATCTACTATATCTCATTCAAAATCTATCTATTATAACAAAAAGATAGCATTGATCTCCTCCAATCCTCGCAAATTATTTAAAATAGCAAATAAAATTCCCTCTCCTCCAGATGAAAAAATCCTCCCCATTTTACCTAATACGTCAAATTTTCAACTGTGTTCTCTTTTTGAAAAATTCTTTAAACATAAAATTGCAAGCATTAATAATATTATTTGCGCATCTACTCAACCCATACTCAATCCTACCATATATATTACCCATCACATTGACTCATTAAGTACATTCACTATTCCTTCACTGTATGAAGTAAATGACCTACTCATGAAATCTCACTGTACCTCCCCCACTGATCCCCTACCTTTATCATTATATCACAAACTTTCACCCTTATTTTCTCCTATTTTCTTGGATATTATTGCGAACTCACTAAACTCTGGTCAAGTTTCACTCTGTCTCAAGACTGCCATAATATCCCCTATTCTAAAAAAACAAAACTTAGACCCAAACTCATTTAGCAATTATCGCCCGATCTCCCACCTACCCTTATTAAATAAAATATTAGAAAGAATTGTTTCCAAACAACTCATAGCCCATGTAAATATAAATAATCTTTTCGACCCGTTTCAAAGCGCTTTTCGTAAGGGTCATTCAACCGAAACAGCTCTCCTACGTATTACTGACACTATATTATCTACCTTAAATAGCAACACGTGTTGCCAGCTAATCCTACTTGATCTATCATCTGCTTTTGATACCCTGGACCATAACATATTAATCTCGCGACTTATTTTAATGGGTATATCTGGCTTAGCATTAAAATGGTTTACTTCATATCTCACTAACAGGAATATCTCTATTATGATTGACAAATCTTACTCGCCTCTTTCTTCTCTTAACCACGGTATTCCCCAAGGATCTGTTCTAGGTCCATCCCTCCTTTTCTATTTATATCCGCCCTATTGCTGATCTAATTAAGAAATTTCCAAATATTCACTACCATATTTTTGCTGATGATATCCAACTGTTTACCTTTTTCCCTATAAATTCTCATAATACCATTAACTCTGAATTAATCGAGTGTGCTAACTCCATAAGATTATGGCTCCTCTCCAATAAACTACTAATTAATTCCTCTAAGACTACTGTACTTAACATATCTACTTCTGAAACTTCCTTTCCAAACTTTACTCTAAATAACATGATTATTTCTCCTTCTCATTCCTCCACAAACCTAGGATTAGTATTTGATGACAAATTATCATTTAAGAATCACATATCATCCATTACAAAATCATCCAACTTTCATCTCTTCAGAATTAAAAAAATACGGACATCACTTTCCAGAAACCATACTAAAACTCTAATTAATGCTCTTATACTTTCACGTATTGACTACTGTTCTTCCCTACTGAATTTACTTCCTGCTAAAGCTACTGATCCACTTAATCGGATTATCCGTTCCTCAATACGTACTACTTACTGTTTAACTCGACTGGATCACTCTACTACAACATCTCATCAATCATCTCGTATGTGGCTACCCTTCTCCCTCAGGTGTAAATTACGTATACTATCTATAATCCATAAATCAATATATTCTTTCACCCCTAGCTATATCTCTGATCTAATTAAAAAACGTACTATATTATCTTCTCTTCGTTACCAAAATGCTCCTCTACTTATCTCCCAGAACTCTAGTAAAACTTCCCTAAATTCTAGAGCTTTTGAAAATTCCGGTCCAACCCTATGGAATTCCCTCCCTCCTACCATTCGTTCTATTAGATCCCACAAAAGATTTATAAATATTACTTCTTCTTTTCTCTCTACCCATAATCATTAAATCATCCAACTTATTATTTGTATCCGTGTTATATTAAATTAATATCATTATTAAATTGTTATTGTATTATTATTATCTTATTATTATATAACACTATATCAATGCAGTCTGTAGTATATACAACTATACCATATCAATGCAGACTGTAGTATATAATAGTCCTTTATATTGTTTATTATTGTTGTCCGTTGTATATTGAATGTATATTATTATCAAATTATTATCGTATTACTATTATTTTATTATTATTTTCTTCCCGCACGAGCGAAGGGGTCTTATTTATATATACATGACCCTATTTTAGTGCAAATAAACTCAATATCATCATCATCATCATCATCAATTAATATGTTATTAATTAATATAGAGCGCCGCTCGTCAAGTGTATACGGTATATATAAATACCGTCTAGGGTATAAATAATAATAATATGAAAGTGTTATTAATTATAAAAAGTGTTATTGTGTTTGCTTTATTATAACACATACATCATTTGTGTATTTTGTTAAGTATTTATAAATAAGATATATCTTTAAGTTTAAATATATAGAAATATAAATTTTATAAATTAAACACATATCTTATTTATAAATAGATACAATTAATATAGGTTATGTTCAAAACATGTTGTAATAGCGCAAACATAATAACACTTTTGTACTTATTAATACTTTAATAGTATTATTATTTATATTATAATTTATAGGGGAAAGTAACCGAATACGGACAGTGCCTGAATACGGACACTCTCGTTATCTCAGAAACCATAAATCCTACAAAAAACAGTAATGATTAAAATATTCATAATTATATAAATAGTCTAAATAAGTATGTTTAATGTTTTAAGTATTACAAATAGTGATGATATATACAATAAACTGATTTTTTAATACGTTTTAAATTTATGAAAAAATGTAAACTTAAAACATTCTTAAGAATATACATATGTATCGATATAAAACATACATATTTTATATCGATACATATGTATATTCTTGAGAAGGTTTCAAGTTTAAATTTGTTGATTTAACAATATTGTTATTATAATATATTATTAGAAACTAAAGCATTATAAACATCATATACATAAGTTCTCTATTTATTATCAAATATTAATTAAGTTGTAAGCATATATCTAAAGGTCATATAAATCCATAATAACGACACTCTAGATATCTTAATAAGGACACAATATAACCAATCAGCGTGCTGCGTTTGAACTATTCTGATGTTCATAAAAATCGCATACGTTATAATATTAATGAAGTTATATCTAAAAATGTTATTATTTAGATACTTAAATTGTATTATTAATTAATAAAATAATAAAAATAAATAAATGTACTTAACTTATTAAATTAGAATAAATTGTTTATAAAATTAATTATAAATAATGTAATTGTAATTTGACTGATTGATTCATCAATAATATATAGTTTATCAAGTGGTATATAGGGTGTCCGTATTCGAAAATGGGTACTGAATACGGACACCCCCGTTATATATTGAATAAAAAGATTAAATACAATTTCAACATCACAATAATATCTATAATCAGATAATATTAATATATTGTAATTTTTGAATACACATATTGAGACCATTTATTATTAAAGTGTCCGTATTAGGTTACCATCCCCTACCTGTAAATATATATATATATATATATATATATATATATATATATATATATATTTCTACAACTTATCATAAAAATATTGCACATAAAATATAGTTAATTTATGATGATATATATAATGATATTTCATAACCCATAATTTTAATTGTTACCCTAACAATATTAGTATTACAGGTTTCCACCTAAGATCAATTGTTGTATACAACAAAATTACATAAAACATTCAATAAATGCATATATACATTTCTTGTATGTTTTATGTAATTTTATGGATATAATATAGTGTGGGAGTGAATTCCATTACTTAGGAACAATATTACTAACGGCCCGAGTATTCATTTTTGAGGGACGGAGAATAAGGGTAGATAGAAGATGAGATGCATGGTTTCTAAGAGATGGAAGGGAAGATCTTTGTACTTGAAAAAAAATAAATATAGGAGAGACAATTCGAAAAGTATATTGAGGAATGAACAATAAATAGTATGCGATAAGAGGAGCGTTTGTTAAATAAGATATGGGAGGTAAGTGCTAGTATAATGAAGTAGAGAAATTATCTATAATACGTAGGTTTTATGTTGTACGGATTGATGAACGAATAACTCGATTTAGGGGAGATATTAAGGATAGTGGAAGGTTGATGAGGAGTTAGGAACAGTAATCTATACATGAGAGAGGAAGGGAATTAACTAGAGTTTTAGTAAGAGATACAATAATTTATTTTCGTATATTTCTAATTACAAAAGGATTATAATTTGAAGATATAGTGATGTCATATAAGCACCATATGCATATAAGGCATGCCTTCATGTGACTAGATATTAAATATCAATTATAATTATCATAAATATATAAATATATTTTATCTAAAATAATCATATGATTATTTTAATATTTTTAATATAATTATTATTTTATTCATAATATTATACATATATAAATTAATATACATAATTACCAATAATTGTCAAATATTGTACTTATATATAAGTAGATACAATTCAAGTTTAAATCTTTCTTTATGTGTAACTCACTCAATAGGATTCAGCTGTTCATCATCGAAGTATTTCTTTGTAATTTTCTTTCGTTTTTTGTATTCATTAAATTCGGCCTTACATATACGTTCAGCCATACATATGATTTTCTCATATTGTTTCTTTTTACATCTATGTAATTCTATCGAGTAATACAATTATGTACGTCTACCATCAACTCGATTAAATTAGACTGCAATATTTTTCCAAAGAATTTATTCTACATAGCAGAGCTTTCCAAATTTTACTTATCAAAACAGTTTTAAATACTTACATTATCTTAAAAAGGTACCCCACAACCAGTATTTTCGGAAATAATAGCGGGAAATTCTTGCTAAAAGAGATTTTCTAGCAAGTTTTAGTGGGATAAGCTTAAGAATTTTTCAAAACATCAGAAAATTATGTATTATTTATGTAAGTAGTTGTATTAAACAATGTATATATGTTATAGTGTAACTATACATATATTTAAAACAATGTATTTCATATAATTTTGAAGAAATACTAGAAAGAGTGAAGTACTAGAAATGTCGAGGTACCCTGAAAATACATCTCAGTGAACGTTTCTGTATGTTTTAAAATTTAAAATTATAAATATTAGTGATATTCGTTAATAAAGATGTACAACAAATATATCAAAAGTGAACAAAATATAGAGTGAGTCAAACTATTATGGGAATGAAAAGTTGATTATTTTCTAATTAATCGAATATTGTGAAGATGAAAGTTAGCTGAACGAATGATGTTACAAATATGAGATGAATACTTGAGAGATGAATTAAAAGTATGACATAACGTTTTTCTTTGAGATAAATATGAAATAGTGGTGAGAAGTGAATGATAAATTGTGAAGGAAATATACTATAGTAGGACCTTATATACTATAGAAAGTTTTGGATATATATAAGTATAATTACTTACTTATGTCGAGCTCTCGCTCGACTCTTCTTCGCCTTTTCTCTCCAAACATCTCTGTCCAACATCATCGTATTTATCTCATTTATATCGTCTAGTCCTATGTCTTCTCTTAGATTATCTACAAAAGTGATGGTTTTGCGACCTCTTATTGCACTTCCATTTGTCGGTTCCCAAAGGATAAGTTTATGAGCCATTTCGTTGTCGTGTCTCATCAAATGACCTGCAAGTTTTAGTCTTCTTTCTTTTATTACATCATATATTCTTGAGAGTCCATTATATAGCGTTATTTTATTGATTTTATCTTTCCAGGATATGTTTAAAGCTCTTCGGAGAAGTCTGGTGTAACATCCATCTATTCGTTTATTCATAGTTTTTGTAGTTGTCCATGTTTCAGCACCATATGTGTATATTGTTTCAATCATAGCCCTGAATATTCTAACTTTAAGTGAGTCTCTTATGCTTGATTTCCGTAATTTCTTCATCTTATTAGCGGCTGACCATGCTAGTGCTTTACGAATATTTTAAGTCTTTTTCTGAGCATTGCATCCATGACCCTAGATATTTAAAGTTATCTACTATTTTGATTTCATTATTGAGTATGGTGTGTATATATTGGTTATTGTTTATACCGAAATACATGGCTTCTGTCTTTTTACAGTTTATCTTTAGACCTATATTTCCACATTCTTCTTCTACTCTCTGAAGCAGTATTTGTGCTTCTTCAATATTTTTTACAATAAGAGCTACGTCGTCTGCATAGCTGAAATATGTAACGTTTACTGCTGGATGTCTCCTACTTTTCTTTCTTGCTATTTAAAAACCTATTTCGCTCTCTCGTCCATCTATTGCTAGTCGCATAGCATAGTCTAAAGCTACAATGAATAGGAATGGAGCTAGAGTATCTCCTTGCAGTACTCCGTTTTGAATAAGGAAAGTTTCAGTGATTCCATCAAGCGTTATTACTTGCGCTTTTGAGTTACTGTGAAGAGATTGTATAGATCTTATTAGTATTTCTGGAATTCCATAAATCTTGAGAATTTTGAATAGAACTGCTCTGTCGATGCTGCCGAAAGCCTTTTTAAAATCCACAAATGTTATGATAGATTGAATATTTTTGGTCTTAATTCCTTCTATGAGTCGTCTTATTGCTAATATATGCAATGGTTCCTCTAACTGGTCGAAATCCGTTTTGGTTATTCCTCAACAATTTATCGACTGTAGGTTGAATTCTGTTCAGAATCATCTTGTTTGTTATCTTTGATGCAATACGTGATAAGCTTATTCCTCTGTAGTTATTTACATCGCTTAGATCTCCAGATTTAGGTAGTGGCTTTATGTTGCTTGATGTCCATTGAGCTGGTGTTTCTTGTAAAAATAGTATATTATTTGCAAAGTTTAGTATGATGTCGTCAAATTTACAGTACTTTAGTATCTCTGGACTTATATCATCAGGTCATGCAGCCTTACCATCTTTAAGATTGTCTGTCACTTTTCTATATTCTTCAGAGTAAAAGCTGTTATGAGTATATTATGTGTTCCATTCAAATCCAAATTGAGATTGCATTAACTGATATATTTTCATCGCCTTTTCTGTCACTGCCCAGTAATATTTTGAAGTGTTCGTACCATATCTTGAATCTATCTTCTGTACTTTTCGCCTTTATATAAGTATAGTATAATATTATCCAATGGAAAGGCATATATTATAAGGTACCAGAACGTATGAATATCAAAGAAATGTGAATTGGAACGTATACAATCTGGATTGGCGGAACGGAAAATACGAAGGGGACGGAAAATGATAAATAGTAATGTAAAGAAATAAGTAATATAATGTGATAAAAGTAACGGAGAGTGATAAAAGAATGGAAACTTATAAAAAGGAACTCTTCAAATGCTGAATATATTTATAATATCTATGTGTAACTTTATATTCAATACGTGTAAATACATGTGATATACTAGTGTATGCTGTATTATTACCTGTATTACTTATAGGTACTAACTGTATTACCTACATATACCGACATTATGAATAACATACTTGTATATAATTATTTATTACAATGATGAAATAACTAAATACAAATATTTAATTATTGTTGTTTAGATAATGTTTGTTTACAAACAATACTATATTTAAAATCTTAAAATTATTTATTATCTGTATGTATATTTATTATCTGTATGTATATATATATTATATATATATATATATATATATTTATATATAATTAACGTTATTTTACTTGTACACGAGTATTAGAGTAAATACGCGAGTGAAATAGTAGGTACTACTTATTACTCCTACTACTTATTACACTTATATTACTTAATACTTACTACTTATTACCTACGTATTACAACTATGAATAGTTATAGACATAACTTCACCACTACAATGCATTATATAACTATTATACATCTATAGATGCAAATAGGCATGGGTTTTGAATTTACGCATTTGAGGCATGGGATGACGATTTAATATAAATACGATAAGTAATATGTTATATTATATGTATATATTATATGAATATTTATATATACATAATAATATATATATTATTATAATAATATTTATTTATTGAATCACACATTTAATAATAACGGATATAAATGTAACCTTCAGTAAGTCGTAGATTATACATGTTATAAATAACTGTGAGGGGCCCAAGATAATACACAACAAATAGTAAAGATTTTTTTCTTATGTTTTGGTTTAATGTTTATTAAGTTCACGATACACACAACATTAAAACAATAACTACCTGGAGTCGAACCCGGTACCTCTCGCTTACTAGCTTTTGACAATGCCACTGAGCCATATATATATATATATATATATATATATATATATATATATATATATATATACATTTACGTATGCATTTGCGTAATATAAAATTATATTATTATTATATATTGAATATATGTTTAATGTATTCATTTATAATATATTACATATATTATATTTATTTTTTCTTAATTTATATGAATTTAAATGCTTAATTAACTATAGAAATACAACAGCTATATAATGCAATATATGATCCCCTATGTGTGTAATTATATCTATAGCCATTCAAATTAACATATGTATTATTACATTCGCTTATATTCATTTATACACGTGCAAAAGTAACAATAACAATAATATATAATGCAATTTTAGCGATTTAAAATATAGTATCATTTGTAAACAGCTTTTATTTTTAAAACTAAAATACTTTTTTTTACATCTATTTATTTAGTTATTTAATTATTGTAATACATAATTAGATAAAAGTAGGTACGTGTATTTGTAGTCCTCTACAAACTATGAACATCTCGTAAACATAGCATAAACTATTATATTAAATATTGATTTACGTATTGAATACATTTATACGTATCAACTTCCAAATATAGTATACAATAACATATAATGTAATTAAATTATATATATATATATGATGATGATGATGATATTGAGTTTATTAGCACTGAAATAGGGTCATGTAGACCCCTTCGCTCGTGCGGGAAGAAAATAATAATAAAATAATAGTAATACGATAATAATTTAATAATAATTTACATTCAATATACCATGGACAACAATACTAAATAATATAAAGGAATATTATATACTACAGTCTGCATTGATATGGTGTAGTTGTATATACTACAGACTGCATTGATATAGTATAGTGTTTATTTTTCCGGAATTTTTAAAAGCTCTAGAATTTAGGGAAGTTTTACTAGAGTTCTGGGAGATAAGTAGAGGAGCATTTTGGTAACGAAGAGAAGATAATATAGTACGTTTTTTAATTAGATCAGAGATATAGCTAGGGGTGAAAGAATATATTGATTTATGGATTATAGATAGTATACGTAATTTACACCTGAGGGAGAAGGGTAGCCACATACGAGATGATTGATGAGATGTTGTAGTAGAGTGATCCAGTCGAGTTAAACAGTAAGTAGTACGTATTGAGGAACGGATAATCCGATTAAGTGGAGCAGTAGCTTTAGCAGGAAGTAAATTCAGTAGGGAAGAACAGTAGTCAATACGTGAAAGTACAAGAGCATTAATTAGAGTTTTAGTATGGTTTCTGGAAAGTGATGTCCGTATTTTTTTAATTCTGAAGAGATGAAAGTTGGATGATTTTGTAATGGATGATATATGATTCTTAAATGATAATTTGTCATCAAATACTAATCCTAGGTTTTTGGAGGAATGAGAAGGAGAAATAATTATGTTATTTAGAGTAAAGTTTGGAAAGGAAGTTTCAGAAGTGGATATGTTGAGTACAATAGTCTTAGAGGAATTAATTAGTAGTTTATTGGAGAGGATCTACAATCTTATGGAGCTAGCACACTCGATTAATTCAGAGTTAATGATATTATGAGAATTTATAGGGAAAAAAGTAAACAATTGAATATCATCAGCAAAAATATGGTAGTGAATATTTGGAAATTTCTTAATTAGATCAGCAATAGGGCGGATATAAATAGAAAAGAGGGATGGACCTAGAACGGATCCTTGGGGAATACCGTAATTAAGAGGAGAAAGAGGCGAGTAAGATTTGGCAATCATAATAGAGATATTTCTGTTAGTCAGATATGAAGTAAACCATTTTAATGCTAAGCCAGATATACCCATTAAAGTAAGTCGCGAGATTAATATATTATGGTCCAGGGTATCAAAAGCAGATGAGAGATCAAGTAGGATTAGCTGGCAACACGTGTTGCTATTTAAGGTAGATAATATTGTGTCAGTTATACGGAGGAGAGCTGTTTCAGTTGAATGACCCTTACGAAAAGCGCTTTGAAACGGGCCGAAAAGATTATTTTTATTTACATGGGCGATGAGTTGTTTGGAAACAATTCTTTCTAATATTTTACTTAATAAGGTTAGGTGGGAGATCGGGCGATAATTACTAAATGAGTTTGGGTCTAGGTTTTGTTTTTTAAGAATAGGGGATATTATGGCAGTCTTAAGACAGGGTGAAACTTGGCCAGAGTTTAGTGAGTTCGCAATAATATCCAAGAAAATAGGAGAAAATAAGGGTGAAAGTTTGTGATATAATGATAAAGGTAGGGGATCAGTGGGGGAGGTACAGTGAGATTTCATGAGTAGGTCATTTACTTCATACAGTGAAGGGATAGTGAATGTGCTTAATGAGTCAATATGATGGGTAATATATATGGTAGGATTGAGTATGGATTGAGTAGATTAGCAAATAATATTATTAATGCTTGCAATTTTATTTTTAAAGAATTTTTCAAAAAGAGAACACAGTTGAAAATTTGACGTGTTTGGTAAAATGGGGAGGATTTTTTCATCTGGAGGAGAGAGAATTTTATTTGCTATTTTAAATAATTTGCGAGGATTGGAGGAGATCAATGCTATCTTTTATGTTATAATAGATAGATTTTGAACGAGATATAGTAGATTTGTAATTTTTTCTAGCTAGTGATAGAGCTAATTTAGTTTCAGTAGAAGGATTTTTAAGAAATTTCTTCTCAAATTTGCGAACACTCTTCTTGCAGATGAAAAGTTCGTGGGAGAACCAGGGAGAAAAAGGGCGGTCGGTAATTAATGTAGTTTTTGTAGGTGCATGTATATTGATAATATTTAGGAGAGTGGAGTTTAGGAGTACCGGACAGAGGGAAGTTGAAGAAGAGATCTCAGTTTTGATATTGTTTACAAATCTTGGTAGGTCGATAGACTTAAAATCTCTATATGTAATACGTTTTCGTTTAATCTTTGAGAATTTTAGATTTATAGAGAATTCAATAATAAAATGATCAGTTAGTAGTTCAATTTTTGGAAGGAATTATGGTTTTTACATCTAACAAGAGGACTGTATAGGGGTGTAAATATCATATCAAGTGTATTACCACTAGAATGGGTAGGAAATGATATATGTTGGCACAAGGAAAGAGACTCAGTTAGGAGTTTAAAGTCACCATGGGGATATATGGGAGAATTATAGTGATAGTTTAAGTCACCAAGAACTATTGGTAGATAGGATGAAGATGAAGGAAGTTTATGGATAAAATCATGAAATTCATCAAAGAATAAAATGGTTTCAGGTTTTGGGGGACGATAGATAACGGTGAGATGTAGAGTTAAGTTAGGAAGCTTGAGGGTCAGCGAAAGACAATCACTATATGAAAAGGGGGGGAATGAAATGGATGGAGATAGGTAAAAATCATTACGTATCATAAATCCTACCCCACCACCATGGCCCGTTTGTCGTAGAGCGAGATAGAGTGTATATCCAAAGTCCAAGATGGAGGCAAATATATCAGAGTCATCATTAGAAATCCAGGTCTCAGTCAATGCGATTATAATAAATTTTTGTAATTTAAGGTATGGGAACATAAGGGATATATTTGATATCAAGGAGCGAATATTGATCAAGGCTATATTAGAGGATAGTCAGGCTTGCGAGGAATAATTATTTATAAATGATTTCTTATAGTGATCAAAAGAATCAAATCATTTTGTTAGATCAGATTCAGGGATGAGAAAAGGGGGATATGAAAGAGGATTTTTTTTATCCCTTAGTTCAAATGTTTGGGAAAGCTTATTAAAAAATACTTTATACAAAATGGGCGTGAGTTTTTGTTTTAGGGCATGATATAGTACCTTACCAAGAAGTCTAGTAGAGTCAGGTAAATAATGACGAATAAATATATGCTTAAAATTACTATGTGGTGAGATTTTTAGGAGGGAGGAGAAACATATATCACGAGCAGAATTATTAGTGAAACGTAAGATAGCAGTACTGGTAAGAAATGAGGCAGAAGTAATATAAGAATGGGGAAGTTTTATATAGTCAATTAATGATACTATGAAATTATAGTTAATTTCAGAAGGTAGAAGGTGTTCACGTACTAGTGTGAGGGAATTATCTATGGAGCGTATGGATGAAGACTTTGAGGAAGTTGAACTAGATAATATAGGGGTTGGTGTGTAATATGAGGAAAATGTTAAGTCCATTAGCTTTGGAATGTTTCTAGGAGTATTAGCATTGGGCTGATGCTTGGGCTGTATATTAATAGTCGTAGTAGAAGTATATATATCAGAAGTTAGATTTGGCGTTACCTTGGCACAAGTATTATCTATAGATTTGGCAGTTAAAGTAGAAGGTGAATATGACATAGTAATAGGTGGAGTAGTTGTATGATTAGTCGAAGGAAACTTATTTAAAGCTAGGCATGAGGAACATGAAAAGGAGAAGTTAGGTGAATTAAATATAGCAATAGCATAAGCGGGAGAGGGGTTTTTAGAATGAAACCAGGATTTAGAAATAATAGCTGCGGGGTATAAACAATTATAATGTAATATAGATGGACATGTTTTACATTTGAGATAATATTCGCATGCGGGAAGGTTACACTGTGAACAATTTGAGGACATGGTATAGTTGAGATTATGGGATTAAATTGAATGAAATAAATAATAATAAATATATTAATAAATGTATAAAAACTGGTCGTTAATGGGATATTTTTGAAGAAGTTTGGTATTCAGTCCATTTTGCTATATGACGAGATGACTTGACAAGCATCGAATGACTTTAGTAGGCTCCTGGTATGCTTGGTGGCAAATTACCAATGGAGATCCACGGGAGAATATCAGTTATAGATATTATTATAAACTAATAATTAATCAATTTTATAAGTAGTAAATAATGTAGCTAAGTATAAATATACATAAACAGTATGTAATATATATTTGAATTTGAAATATTAATCGAATTTATAATTCTATTGTCTTTGTGATTATTATTTATTGTTTAGGATTTTTATTTTGTTAATCATAAAATGTAAACAAATAATAAATATAATTATATCTAAATAAGATATGATTATAATTTAAAGACAACTATTATGTATTTCAAACAAGTTGGATATTAATATTTAATATATATTAATATAATAGATAATATAAAAAATAAATGAATACGTACTTATCTTTATAATAATAATACAATTGAAAGATATTTAAAAGCTAAGCTGTTAATAACACAACTATATATTGGTTGCTATGTAAACAAAGTTAAATGTTATCACATATATATTATATATATCTATATATATTATATAATAATATTTATGAATAGGTATTGTCTGGTGGTGTATATCTATCAATAAGATTAATATAAACATGATGGACTCCCCATTATATATATATATATATATATATATATATATATATATATATATACTGAAAGACTATAAATGATGAGAGGCGACGGATTACTAAATGCATAGGTTGGATATATGATACATGTATTACATAATATGTTGAAATTTCAAATATTTACTAAATTGTTGATATTGTTATTACGTAACATTAATCAATATATATATATATATATATATATATATATATATATATATGTATATATATACTATAGATATATAACTAGTATTACGAAATATAAGTCAATAAACAAACTTAGGTTACAGATATGTAATTTATAAATAGTTAACAAAATACACAATTAATGTATTTGTTGTAATAATGAAAACACAATAACACTTTTTATACTTTGAGTGGGAGGGAAGGCAAGGGAGAAGTAATAAGTCTTAGGTGGCGTTTAAAGGAGGGAGTTGATGTGTTTATTCGTAGGTGATTGGGTAGGGAGTTCCAGTGGTAAATGGAAGAGAGGGCAAAGGAGCGTATATTGGAAGAGTGGAGTTTGTGTAGATGGGGAGTGGTAAGGATAGAGGTGTTAGAGGAACGGGTCTGGAGTGATGGGTGTGTGTAGATGTAGGAGGGAGGCAAGGTAGTCAGGGGAGTTGTGGTGATAGCTTTGTGGATAGTCAGGGAGAGTTTGTACTTTATACGGTAGAGGACTGGCAGCCAGTGTAGTTGTTTTAGGAGAGGTGTAATGGAGTCAGAAGAACGACGGGGAAGTAAATGGACGCATCGAACTACAGCGTTTTGGAGTTGTTGTAGTTTGATGAGTTAGTATTCAGGGAGGTTAAAGAGTAGGGAGTTGCAATAGTCGAATAGGGGATGATGTAGGAGGATGCAATGGTAATAGTGATGGGGAGGGGAATGGAGCGTCTGATTAAGCGGAGGCAGTGTAGGTGGTAGTGGATGGATTTGTGCATATGTATAATATGGGAGTCAAGGGAAAGGGTGGTATTAAGATGGAAGACAAGGTTTCGACGTGTTGAGAGTAGGGGAGTGAGGTGTTGTCGAGTGAAATGGGGGTGGTTCATGGAGGGTGGAGGAGCGTAAGCCCTACGCTCATACGCCATAGGAGTATACCCCTACTTATAAGTGGAGAAAAAAAGCTTCAGTTTTAGTGGGGTTAAGTTTTAGAGAGTTGGATGTAAGCCATTGGTGTATGGACTTGATACAGGAGGAGAGTCGGTCAGGGGCATAAGTAGGGGAGTCTGTGCAGTTCAGATATAGTTGAATGTCGACGGCATAAGTATGTAAGGAGATGTCGGGGTAGTCAGTGAATATGTCAAATATGGGGAGGAACTAAATATTGAAGAGGAGTGGGCCGAGGACAGAGCCCTGGAGGACACCTTGAGTTATGGAACGGGAAGGGGAAGAGTTTATATTAATCCTGACTGAGGAAGAGCGGTTGGTAATGTAGTAGGTGAACCAGTTGAGGGAAATGCCGGTGATGCAGATGGCGGAGAGTCTGTGTATGATGACATTGTGGTCAAGGGTGTCGAAAACGGAGAACATGTCGAGAAGGACGAGTATGGTGCCACGGTTGTTGTTAAGGCCAGAGAGTAGGTCGGAGGTAATGAGGGTTAGGGCGGATTCAGTAGATTTGTGGGGGAGGTTAGCGCTTTGGAAGATGTTGGGGATTTTATTGGTTGTAAGGTATGTGATAAGTTAGGAGGAGATAACACGTTCAAGGATCTTAGAGTGTATTGAGAGGTTAAAGATGGGTCGGTAGTTGGAGGGAGACAGAGAATCAATGTGGGGCTTTTTAAGGATTAGGGGTGATGACTGCTTTTTTGAAATCGAAAACAACATTTTTTGAAATCATAAAATTAATTATAAATAATGTAATTTTAATTTATCTGATTGGTTCATCAATAATATATAGTTTATATAGTGGTATATATAGTGTCTGTATTATAAAATTGGATGTCCGTATTCGGACATGGATAATGGACACCCCCGTTATTTATTGAATAAAAAGATTAAATAAAATGTTAACATCACAATAATATCTATAATCAGATAATAATAATATATTATAATTTTTGAATACAAATATTCAGTCATAATATGTTAAGACAATTTATTATTAAAGTGTCCATCCTAGGTTACTTTCCCCTACCTGTAAACATATAAATTCTTGGTAGAAAATCGCTTTCAAGCAAGAATTGTGGGACATTAATTCTGGAAATAATGGTAGTGGGATATTCCCGTTATAAAGATAATTCACCTCAATTAGTTATAAAGAATTATGATTATATATATTCATCTTGATTATTACATCTAAAACGATTGGTGAAATTAGTTAAATTTCTACTAAATAGCTTACAAGTAAATCAATTAATCATTTGTGTGTTTAGGTGAAAACACAACCAAGCTCGTGATATAATGTTACAATCAGTTAGTTAAAAGGGGCCCTAAGTAATTGTTTTCCAATTATAATTTCTTTAATAGTATATTACTATTTAGAAAAAACGTATCTGATAAATATAAAATTTGTATTTTTATAAATTATATGGGCCCCGATAAATGTGGGGACCAGGACATTTTATCTGACCCCCCCCCCCTTAATACGGCATTGATAATACTATATTAATTATAAACCTTCCCTTTATAATCTAACATACCAAACCCAACATTGGAATATACCTATATTAATAATGAATATAACTTGTTATTGTATAACAAAGACTACCTGTATATATGACTCACTACTAACTGATTACTTTCCATAACTTTAACTTTTGCACTTATCCATATAGGATTACAATATTAGAACTATAACAAAAACCATGTATTAACCCCTTATTATAATCCTTGTTAATATAACCATATAAATTGTTATTAGTATTGCATGTATGCATAGCCATTTCTACATCATCAACTAGTATAGTCAACAGTTCAACAATACACATGAAACATAGTTACTCCTCTTCTAAGTTTCCTCTTACATATAAAATATCTTTCATTGTCAGCATGTCACATTAATATATCAATAGATTTTGTGCCGATTATTATAATTGATAAGTATTTGTGTATATATAAGTGTATATATATATACATAAATATATGGTTATATCAATGTATACCATATATGGTATATCTAAATATAGATTATATAAACAAGAACTAAATTAATAGAAGAAATTAAAAAAATCCATCACAAAACGAACAATCAGAAATAATAACTTTAAAATAATACAAATCCGCAATGATTAAAATAAATGATCAATATAAAACAATAGACCAATATAAAAATGAAATAACACAATATAAACTCATAATAATACACATAAACATAAGAAGCCTACAAAAAAACTTGGACACATTTAAAACGTTAATAAATAACATAAAAAAAGAACCTCATGTAATATGTCTTACAGAAACCTGTCTAAATGACTTAAATAACACTAATTTAGAACTACTTAACTATACTATGGCATATAAAAACAGGACAAATAACACAAAAAAGAGGGGCGACGGAGTTTGCATTTACATCCATAAAAGTATTGAATACAAAATAATTAACGACTTAACTTTCAACATAACTACTTAGAAATACTATCAATTGAGATAAAGCTAAACTTATCAAACAAACTACTACTATCCACATTATACAATAGCCCATTTCACAGACAATCAGACTTTCTAAACATTACGACACCTTTCACTCCAAATAGGAATATCCTACATATCAATAATAAATGAATGTCTACCATTAACAACTAAAAAAATTAAATCTAAAAAAAATCAAATGAATGGATAACAAACAAACTCAAAAGATACATAAACAAAAAGAAAAAACTACTATCAAATTATATAAAAGACAAATCTGACACTAACCTTTATCTTTACAAATCATATAAAAACGAATTAACAACAACTATTAAACATCTATACAAAAAAACTTCAACATGAAAATAGGCAACAATATATCAACTAAAGAACACCGGAAATTAATAAATCATACAATAAACAAATTCCTTAATAAATCATCACCAAATTACATCATAAATAACACCAACACGAACATATACGATCATAAAGAAATTGCAAACGCTTTCAACGAACACTTTATCAATATAAGTTAATCAATTAATAATCAATTCAAGTCAAATCAATATGAAAAAATACCAATATAATATAATCTAAAAAAATCAATATACCTTAAACCAATCACGACTGAAGAAATAAACCAAATTATAAGCAGCAACAAATCAAAATCATCAACCGATACTGACAATCTAAATATAAAAATATTAAAAATAACAAAAGATTATATCGACGCTCCACTAAGCCATATATTTAATTTATGTATATCCAGTGGAACTTTCCCAGAAAAATTAAAAACATCAATAATATCTCTAATATTTAAGAAAAACGAAACCACTGATATTAATAATTACCGACCTATATCAATTCTTCCACAGATTTCAAAAATACTAGAACGAATAATATATAATAGACTCATTGACTTCATTACTAAAAACAATATTATAAGTTAAAATCAATTTGGATTTATAAAAAAACATAATACTACCGACGCAATACTAGATTTGTACAATCACATTCTAATAAATAAAAACAAAAATAAAGCCATTAATACAGTATTCATCGATCTTAGCAAAGCTTTTGATACTATTATAATATTATTAGAAAAATTGAAACATTACGGAATTAGGGGAATAACACACGAGCTCATATTAAATTATCTACAAAATAGGAAACAAACAACAAAATTTAAATCGGAAAAGTCAAATAGTAAACATAATAATATTGGTGTCCCGCAGGGCTCTATCCTCGGGCCACTTTTATTTATTCTATATAGGTTTCTATATAGGTTTATACTACCAACGACTTACCAGACTACATACATACATACACACCCAATACTAAACTAACTATATATGCATACGATACAGCAATAACATTTACATAAAACAACAACACACTTCTGAGAAACGATATTAACAAAACATTATTAAAGATTGAAAAATGGTTTCATTATAATAAACTTAAACTTAATATTACCAAAACAGAAATCATAACCTTTAACTCATCCAAATACCCGGACAACATCATAATATTTGACAACAACATTATAAAAAACACAGACGAATATAAATATCTGGGGATAACAATTGATAATAAACTCAAATTTCATAAAAACACATTAAACATAAATAAGAAAATTTCAAAAATTGTATACTCAATAAATAAACTTTCTAAACTACTTCAAACTAAAACTCTGATAACTATATACAATAACATATGCTTACGACATCTAACTTATGGAAATTACATTTGGGGAAACACATATAATAATAATATAAAAGCTATATTTACACACACAAAAATAATTCGTATTATCAACAAAAAAAAATACCAAGAAAATACAGAAAATCTCTTCATCTCCAACAATATACTACCAATAAAAAAAAATTAAATTCAACTCAATAATACCAATGTACAACCATTATATAAACAATACACCAATAAATATAAACATTTTTTTCCTACTAAACAAAACACACTATAAAACAAGAAATAGTCACACTTACACAATTTTAAAAACACAATACACACAAATACAGAATAGTATCCTTATTACTGGACCGAAACTGTGGAATTATTTGGTTAATAAAGATATTATTAACAATAACAAACATAAATTCAAGACACAAATTAAACTGGATCTATTATTAGATTATTATATTAGTTAAACTATAAAAAAAAAAAATTAAAAAAAAATTAAAAAAAAATAAAAATTTAATTAATTTCTACTTTTTCCTTTTTATCCTTTTTAATCAACAACAAACACCTATTTAAAACTGTAATCAACTACAACTACGAATACACCAGCAACAACTAACAGCAATAAAAACAGCGAAATCAACAACAACAACGACGATACAAGAAACAACAACAATATCAACAATAATATAAAAACTACAACAACATCAATACTAAAGATGACAACAATATCAACAAAAACAACAACAACAATCAACAACTATAACAAAAACAACAACAACATTCAACAATCTGAAAACAACGACGACATCAACACCGTACACAACGGCAAATAATCTCCGACGATAGACCAGAAAGACCTCAACGGAACCTTAACTATGGCCTTTTGAGAATTAAAATAACTATACATTATAATTTATAACTTATATTTATTATTTCATACGAACTGTTATATCTCAATAAACAATATTTATTTATATATTATTAATTTATATATATAGTCATTAATATGTGCAAAATTGTGTGCATTTGGAATAATGCAATATACTTAATATATTATATAACATTTGGAAATATTTAATTAAGAAATAATAAAGTTATAGTGATTTATTATTAGGGTATCAGTATTCGAGTACTCCCCCTAAGCTTAAGAATATTTCAAAACATCAGCATATGATGTATTATTTATATAAGTATTTGTATTAAATAAATGTATTCATCTAATTTTTAAGAAATACTAGAAAGACTGATTGAAGTGATTTGTGATGGGGGAGTGCATTTATTAATTGAGAAATTGTGTTTATAAATATTGGAAACAGTAGAAGAAGAAGAAATTTTATTTAGACATCGTTTAAACAATTAAGTTAACAATAATGTATAATGAAATAATAAGAAAGTTATAGTGTAAATAAATATGTTTTTAAATTCTTTTTGTACTTTTCTGAGTTTCTTTCAGCACGGAGTGTTGCATGTAGTGAGTTCCAGGCTATCGGTGCTTGTAACGAGAAGGCGCGTGAACGGGTAGCAGTAGAATGTATTGTCGATCTAGGTCGTATACGATTAACATGACACGGCCTGAGACTTCTTGTCTGGTCGATTCTCTCTATCAATTCATATAAATATGACGGCGTTTCAAAACAGTAACCTGAGGAAATCGTTAATAGTTTAATTATGTACATATATTAGTTATAAAGTATTAGTTAAAAATAGCACGATATATATATAGATATTATATTGATGATATAGATAGTATACCATTTGGAAGTGCACCCACACGAAGATGGGTCATCATAGATGTGCTGAAATTGAAAACGATTCTCAACAAAAGCGACATTTAACGGAAGTCACAACCAATTTTAATTATTGGCAGGGGCTTCTCGTTAAAAATTGTTAAACTTGTCTTCAACAAATATAAGATATATTCCGGTTTATTTTAGTATAAAGATCTATGTATTATCATAAATAGTCTATAAACTATCATATGTATAAAAGGGAGCCATTTGAGAGATTTCATCATATTAGTTATTGATATGTAAATGTCGAAATATCCTGAAAATACATCTCTATGAACATCTCTGTATTTTTTCAAATTTAAAAAAATAAATATTAGTGATATTGGTTAATAAAGATGTACAATATATCAAAAGTGAACAAAATATAGAGTGTGTCATACTATTAGTGGAATGAAAAGTTGATTATTTTCTAATTAATCTAATATTGTGAAGATGAAAGTTAGCTGAATGAATGATGTTACAAATATGAGATGAATACTTGAGAGATGAATTAAAAGTATGAAATAACGTTTTGCTTTGAGATGAAGATGGAATAGTAGTGAGAATTGGCTGATAAATTGTGAAAGAAGTATACTATAGTAGGACGAGATATAGTATAGAAATAGTTTTAAATTTATATAATTATAGTCTCAATATCTATGCAGAAAGAATAATGCGAGATCTCCTGGAAAAGTGGGATAAAGGTATTAGTATAGGTGGAAGGAAAGTTACAAACCTTAGATATGCTGACTACACTACATTTATAGCAGGAACAAAATATGACATCACAGATCTAATTACAAAAGTCAAAAGAGCAACCAAAGAAGCCGGACTATATTTAAATGTCAAGAAAACAAAGGTGATGACTACAGGTAAATTGGACCATATAATAGTAGATGATATCAATATCGAAATTATTGATACATTTATCTTCCTGGGAGTTCTAATAACAAATGATGGAGTTACCGATAAGGAGCTACGAAGAAGGCTGGCAATGGGAAAATGGCCATTGGAAGTCTGAAACGTATATTAAAAGACAGAGGCATTATAAGTCTATAGACTAACGACAAAAATAATGATTGTTCAAACATTGGTATTTCCAATTATCCTTTATGGAGTAGAAACCTGGACTATCAAAAAGGCAGATAGGAAAACAATTGATGCTTTTAAACTATGGTGCTGGAGGAAACTGCTCGGAGTTACCTACTTATATAGGAAGAGAAATACTGAGATAATTGACATAATACAACCTAAAATAACGCTCGAATCCAGAATTGTCAAGGCTGTCCTATCTTTTTTCTGACATGTTGTTAGATCAGATATGATGGAATTGTAAATGATGCTGGGAAGAATGGAAGGTCGGCGAGAAAGGGCAGACCACATTGCACTTAGCTAGACAATATATAAAAATATCTCTATAAAGTTATTATGACTAGATGCTAGAGACATAGTGGGATGGAGAATAGCTAACATGTGTGTCGCCAGGGGTCGGTTTCGACTCGAGGGCACAAGGTAACAAGGTAAGTCTAATATTATCGAATGGAAAGGCATATATTATGAAGAATAAATAACTGGTATCATAACGTATGAATATCAAAGAAATGTGAATGGGAACGTATACAATCTGAATTGACGGAACGGATAACACGAAAGGAACGGAAACTGATACATAGTAACGTAAAGAAATAAGTAATATAATGTGATAACAAATAACGGAGATTGATAAAAAGCATGGAAACTTATAAAAAGGAACTCTTCATGACGCTGAATATATTTATAATAGCTATGTGTAACTTTATATTCAATACGTGTAAATACATGTGATATAATAGTGTATGCTGTATTATTACCTGTATTACCTATAGGTACTAACTGTATTACCTACATATACCGACATTATGAATAACATACTTGTATCTAATTATTTATTACAATGATGAAATAACTAAATACAAATATTTAATTATTGTTGTTTAGATAATGTTTGTTTACAAAAAATACTATATTTTAAATATTTATCATTATTTATTATCTGTATTTATATTTATTATCTGTATGTAGTAGTAGTAGTAGTAATAGTATTTATTTATACACACAGATTAATATAAAATTCTACAATGTGTTTTACTGTTTGTCGAACAGTTTACAGGTGTGGGTTCCCGGATGATTTAACGATCATCCGTAAAAATAATATAATAAAATAACATTCTTAAATATAATAATATAATAATAATATAATAACACGATTACATTTCAAAGAGGGTTAGATAAGTGGTATTTTAGTGGGGAACGTTTAAATAGCTCCTTGAGTTTATATTTGAAAGTTGTTATTGACATATCTTCTTTACGTATGGATTGGGGAAGTTTATTCCAGAGAGTTGCACCTCTCCAGCTAAATCGTTTGTTACCGTACTTTCGTAATCGTGTAGTCGGTATGTCAAGTCTATATCTTTGTCTCAGTTGTCTGTTAGTGGTTTGTTTGTGATAAAAATATTCGTATGTATATTAATTATATATATTTATATATATATATATATATATATATATATAAGTCGATGAATATATGATAAAGCGGTTTTTGATGTTCAGTGTATTTTTCTTGAATTATTCTTAAGTTGAAGATTTGTTCATTAGTACTTCTACCAGCTCTAAAACCTGCTTGTTCTTCTGACAATAGTTATTCGGAAATTGGTTGCAGTCTTCTCAGGATAAATTTCAGCATTATTTTACTCATATGTGAAATGAGACTTATGGTTCTATAGTTCTCACACTTCTGAATATTTCCTTTCTTATGTATACATATAATTAAGGATTGGGTCCAAACAATGGGCCAGTCACCAGAGTTCCATATTTTATTGCATACATTTGTTATCACTGAGATCATATTTTCACCTCCAGATTTCAATAATTCTCCGGTTATATTATCTATTCCCGGTGATTTACCAATTTTTAGTGACTGTATAGCTGATACAACTTCGCTTCTTAAAAAAGGATAATTGTCATTACCTGTAGGTTCTGTTGCATTTAGTATAGATGTATCCTTATCATTATTATAATTGTACAATTCTGAGCAGTATTCCGTCCATCTTATAATTACGCCCTTTTTATCATTAATGCAATTACCATCTTTATTTTGAATATTAGTTGAAGTTCTCTGTTTAGGTTTTGTTAAATCTTTAACGATTTGATAGGCTTTCTTTGTATTATTATGCGTAAAACAAGTGTCAATTTCCTTACATTTACGATTAACCCAGTCCTCTTTTGCCATCTTCATGGCTCTCTTGATTTGCGAGTTAATTTCCTTGTACGTACTTCAGTTTCGAATTTGTTTTTCTTTAATTTCTTCTGAGGTCACACATGTCGAGTAATTCGTCGTGATCCATCTTGTTTTTTTTGTCGATACTTTCCGAGGATATCATTTGCAGAATCATTAATCACTGAATTTAGTTGTTTTACTATTTCGTCAGTACTATTAAGTTCTTCCAGTTTTAGATCAATTAATTTGCCATCAATTTACTTTTTAAAAGTTTTTTCAGTTTCTGAATTTTTTAATTCTAAAAAAATTATTTTTATTTGGACTTCTAAGACGTAGATTGAATTTAATCATTACTAGATCATGGTCGCTCCCTATGTCGGCTCCAGGAAAATATCGTAATTAAACAATTTATATATGTTATAGTGTAACTATACATATATTTAAAACAATGTATTTCATATAATGTTGAAGAAATACTAGAAATAGTGCAGTACTAGAAATGTCGAGGTACCCTGAAAATACATCTCAGTGAACGTTTCTGTATTTTTTCATATTTAAAATTATAAATATTTGTGATATTGGTTAATAAAGTTATATAATATATTAAAAGTGAACAAACTACAGAGTGAGTCATACTATTAGGGGAATGAAAAGTTGTTTATTTTCTAATCAATCGAATATTGTGAAGATGAAAGTTGCATAATGTATGGTGTTACAAATATGAGAAGAATAATTGAGAGATGAATTAAAAGTATGAAATAACGTTTTGCTTTGAGATAAATATGGAATAATAGTGAGAAGTGGATGCTAACTTGTGAAGGAAGTATACTATAGTAGGACGAGATATACTATATAAATAGTTTTATATTTATATAAGTATAGTCTAATAGTATCGAATGGAAAGGAATATATTATAGAGAATAAGTACATGAAATAAGTACATGGTACCAGAACGCATGAATATCAAATAAATATATAAATAGTAACGTAAAGAGATAAAAAGTAACGGAATGTGATACAAAGTAACGGAGAGTGATAAAATAATGGACATTTATAAAAAGGAAATCTTCATAACGCTGAATATATTTATAATAGCTATGTGTAACTTTATATTCAATACGTGTAAATACATGTGATATAATAGTGTATGCTGTATTATTACCTGTATTACTTATAGGTACTAACTGTATTACCTACATATACCGACATTATGAATAACATACTTGTATATAATTATTTATTACAAAGATTAAATAACTAAATAAACATATTTAATTATTGTTGTTTCGAAAATGTTTGTTTACAAACAAAACTATATTTTAAATCTTTAAAATTATTTATTATATATATATATATGTATTATATAATTAACGTTATTTTACTTGTACACGAGTATTAGAGTAAATATTCGAGTGAAATAGTACTACTTAGTACACTTATATTACTTAATACTTATTACTTATGACTACTTATTACAACTATGAATAGTTATAGACCTAACTTCACCACTACAATGCATTATATAACTATTATACATCTATAGATGCCAATAGGCATGGGTTTTGAATTTACGCGTTTGAGGGATAACGATTTAATATAAATACGATAAGTAATATGTATATATTATATGAATATTTATATATATATATATAATAATATAATAATATTTATTTATTGAATCGTACATTTAATAATAGCGGATATAACCCATATATGGACCCTTCAATAAGTCGTAGATTGTACATGTTATAAATAACTGTGAGGGCCCAAGACAATACATAACAAATAGTAAAACATGTTTTCTTGTGTTTTGGTTTAATATTTATTAAGTTCTTGATAAACACAACATTAAAACAAGAGGAGGAGTCGTCCTGGAGTCGAACTCAGTATATCTCGCTTACTAGCTTTTGACAATTACACTGAGCCATATATATAAATATATATATATATATATATATATATATATATATACATTTACGTATGCATTTACAATGTAATACATTTATTTTTTCTTAATTTATATGAATTGAAATAATTAACTATAGAAATGAAACAGCTATATAATGCAATATAAGATTACCTATGTGTGGAATTCTATCTATAGCCATTCATATTTACATATGTATTATTACATTCGCTTATATACATTTATATACGTGCAAAAGTAACAATAATAATAATATATAATGCAATTTTAGCGATTTAAAATATAGTATCATTTGTAAACAACTTATATTTTTAAAACTAAAATACTTTTTTTTACACATATTTATTTAGTTATTTCATTATTGTAATACATAATTAGATACAATTAGGTATATGTATTTGTAGTCCTCTATACGTATATAACACAGTGTACACTATGAACATCTTGTAAACATAGCATACACTATTATATTACACATAGATTTACGTATTGAATACATTTAAATGTATCAACTTCCAAATATATTATACGATATAATATAATGTAATTAAATTATATATATATATATATAATTTATATATATATATATATATATACATATATATTATATAATAACATTTATGAATAAAATTGTCTGGTAGTTTATATCTACCAATAAGATTAATATAAATATGATAGACTCCCCATTATATATATATATATAATATATCAGATAACATTTAGCTATGTACATAGCACGTGCTATGTCTGCATATATATTTTCAATAATAGAATATATTCTCAATAGCATCACTGCCGAAGTGATCATTCCACATCCTTCACAGAGATATACCTTAGTTGTTCACTTAATAATTAATAATACTATTAGATATATTATTAGGTATACCTATATATATATTGTTATTGTTATTTTTATTTGGTGGAGTCCTTTTATCCTATCCAGGAACTTAGATGAAGTTTTCACTTATAACCATATATGGCTCTAATGTCCCTTCGAAGCCGCTCTCATGTTAATGCATCCATGGTTTTAACGAGAGCCGATCATTTATTTATACACAATTATATAAGATCACTTCTAAATAATATTTTAAGACCCATTTTATAAAATTAATTAATGGTCCGGACGAGGGTCGAACCCGTGTCCTATTGATTGTGTGTCTGACGCCTTAGCCACTGAGCCACACAGGCAGTTATATATATATATATATATATATATTAGTATTTCGGTTTGGTTTGGTTTGGTTATGTTTGGTTGTACTAATTAAGCTAGCTGACTATTTACTTACATCGCGAATGAGAATATAACAGATTGTGATTAGAACAAGCTTTGTTTTCATAATTGTATTTATAAAATTTATAACATAGTTTTTACCTAGAATAAACAAACTTATACATTTTACAATGATAACAAAAACAAAACAAAAATAGTATATAAATATTGTAATTATTAAATAATGCAAATATAACATCATATTATCTAATATTTCGAAATTATAATTAGTAGGACATTACACTGAAATACTATACATGATGAGTCTTACTAAATTATACATGTATTACATAATATGTTGACATTTCAAATATTTACTAAAGTGTTGATCTTGTTATTACGTAACATTAATCAATATATATATATATATATATATATATACTATAGATATATAACTATAGTTATTATATTTATACTATAGTATTACGAAATATAAGTCAATAAACAAACTTAGGTTACAGATACGTAATTTATAAATAGTTAACAAAATACACAAATAATGTATGTGTTATAATAAAGCAAACCTAATAACCTTTTTATACTTAATAACACGTTCATAGTATTGTTGGTTATACCCTAGACGATATATATATATATATATATATATATATATATATATATACGGTATACCGTATACACTCGACGAGCGGCGCTATAGTTGTGTTGTTCTGAAAACTCGATGAACTAGATAAAACTACGCCGCTAGATTAATTAAAACAATTGTTTATAATACATAATACTTATTAATATATATTAATTAATATTTTATTAATTAATATAGAGCGCCGCTCGTCAAGTGTATATGGTATAAATACCGTTGAGGGTATAAATAATAATACTATTAAAGTGTTATTAAATATAAAAAATGTTATTGTGTTTGCTTTATTATAAAACATATATGTATACATCAATTGTGTATTTTGTTAAGTATTTATAAATAAGATATATCTTTAAGTTTAAATATATTAAATACATAGAAATGTAAATTTTATAAATTAAAGATATATTTGTTATTTGTTATTTTGTTATTTTTATTTGGTGGAGTCCTTTCATCCCATGGGATGCATCCAGGAACTTAGATGAAGTTTTCACTTATAACCATATATGGCTCTAATGTCCCTTCGAAGCCGCTCTCATGTTAAGGCATCCATGGTTTTAACGAGAGCTGATCATTTATTTATACACAATTATATAAGATCACTTCTAAATAATATTTTAAGACCCATTTTATAAAATTAATTAATGGTCCGGACAATGGTCGAACCCGTGTCCTACTGCTTGTGTGTCTGACGCCTTAGCCACTGAGCCACACAGGCAGTTATATATCTTATTTATAAATAGTTACAATTAATGTATGTACACGCACAACATGTTGTAATAAAGCAAACATAATAACACTTTTTATACTTATTAACACTTTCTTAGTAATAATATTTATAATGTATAGGGGAAAGTAACCAAATACGGACAGTGCCCGAATACGGAAACTATGGTTATCTCAGAAACCATAAATCCTACAAAAATTGTATTGATTAAAATATTCATAATTATATAAATAGTCTAAATAAGTATTTTACATTTTTTAAGTATTCAAAATAGTGCTGATATATCCAGTAAACTGATTTTTTTATTACGATTTTAAATTTGTGAAAAAAAAATTCAACTTGAAATATTCACAAGAATATACATATATATATATATCAATATAAAATAAAACATTGTAATATTATAAACTAAACTATTATAAAAATTATATACATAACTGCTATATTTGTTTTCAAATATTAATTAAGTTATAAGTATATATCGAGAGGTCATATAAATCCCTAATATGGATATTCTAGATGTCACAATAAGGACACCATATAAACAATCAGCGTGAATTGTATGAAATATTCTGATTTTTATAAAAATCGCGTGCGTTATAATATTAATACCACCAATGAAGCTATATCTAAAAATGTTATTATTTAAATACTTAAATAGTATTATTAATTAATAAAATAATAAAAATTAATAAATCAATAACTAATTAAATTACATTAAATTATTCATAAAATTAATTATAAATAATGTAATTGTAATTTATCGTATTGGTTCATCAATAATATATAGTTTATCTAGTGTTATATATGGTGTCCGTATTATAACACAGGGTGTCCGTATACAGACATGGGTACTGAATACGGACACCCCCGTTATCTATTGAATACAAAATTTAAATAAAATGCTAAAATCACAATAATATCTATAATAAGATAATATTAATAAATAGTAATTTTTGAATAAAAATATTGAATCATAAAATGTTAAGACCATTTATTATTAAAGTGTCCGTATTAGGTTACTTTCCCATATAGGGTATACCTGTAAATATATATATATATTTCCAAAACTGATAAAATATAAAAATATTGCACACAAAATATAGTTAATTTATGATGATATATATAATTATTAATATATAATGATATTTCATAATCCATAATTATAAGTGTTTCCCTACTCGAACATTTGTTGTGAACCTAAATATAGATATGAATAATAATGTATACAATGTATAAAATGTGAACAGTGTGTACAATGTCTAAAGTGTACTTGGGTGTGATAGCTATATATGAGTATTATTATGTATGCATACAAATATGCATATGTTACTTTGTGTGTGATATTTGTTTGTGTTTGTGTTAGTGTGTATGTGTGTGTATGTGTGTATGTGTGTGAGATATTTGTTTGTGTCTGTGTTGGTTTATGTGTGTTTGTATAACATACTTGATACTCGATACTCGATATATTTCTTACGTTATTAACTTATGCAAATCACTTATAAGTGGGACGCTATTTAAATGTAAATTATTATAAATCGAATTAATTATATCCGGATATAAAGTTCGATATGAAGGTAAAGTTATCATAGCAATAGTAATACACATGCGTTTATATGTGTTTGTTATCTGGGTGTTTTCTATATGTTATCTAGACAAAAATAAAAAATGTGATTTAAAATATAGTATACTATTTCTACTATTTCTACTATTTCTATAGAAATGTTATTATGTATATAAGGAACAATGTGTATATATAAAATAATAGATGATACAATATATGTATATTAAATATATGAATATGAAATATCTGAAAAATATACGTTTCATTAAAACATCATACGCTGACTTATCAGTTGCAATATTGCAACTGTATTGCAACAATATTGTAGTTCATCATCAGCAACTACTTGATATATCATAAAGGTATACCTATAGGCTGGGTAGATTGTATAATAGTAGACGATAAAATAGGAAGTGGTAATTTTCTGAGGTGCGATGCTATAATATATATATATATAAATAATATTACATCATCATTTATTACCATTTTATACATAAGTTTTACTTAATGAGTTATATTAAAATGTTATCCTAACTAATATATAGGAACCTAATACATGTATTTTGTAAACAGATGAACACACTCTGCCTATTGTCTGTGTTAACTTTACTGTGCCTATCTTGTGCGCAATGCCATCCATCCAAGCTAGCATCTAGGCCTCAGAAACCTAGAGAGGATAGCGATTTCATCAGCATAACGAAACAGTTGTGGAATATAGACGCTGTGAAGATCAAGAAGAAAACAAAGTGATTATAAGGGAATATACTACCACGAATTGTTACATTATTATTATGATAGTTCTATATTACGTCATAAGCAATTATTTACCTCAATATTATATTATTAATATTTATTTTATTGTATTATATTTTATATTTTATATTTTGATAATAAATATAATATACATTTTTTAAATAATTTGTTAATATTTTATATAACTCCTTATTATTAATATTGTAATGATTAATTTTATTAACATTAACCGGGATTCTACAACTATAGGTTAAACTATGTATTATACTATAATCAATAATATTATTTGTATATTTTTTAAATTAACTTAATATATATATATATATTTATATATATATATATATATATATTAAATATAAAAAGAATACATTTTAAATTAGTCTTTACATTACCAGGAATGATGTATTAAACATTTCCCTAAATAAATTAATTTATGGTTGCACCATATTTTATCTTAAATTCAAGGAATTATATACATTATTAGGATCATTATTCTTAAATAACATTATATACCAATTACTAGTACATAACTCACCTGTATTATATATATATATATATATATAAAACTATAAGTTGTATTATTCTTAGACATTTTCTGAAATATTGTGTAAATAAATTCTAAAATATACAATCTATATAATAAATTATATGAGATAGAAGCAGTATGTGATTTATATTACTGCATAGGAAGTTACCGATGTACTTCTTGATAAACTCTAACTGGATATCTTATGTTTTATAAACTAATATTAATAATATGTAATAACCTATATACAAATAATAGTTTCGTACTGATTCACAATATTACTATACAATACAATAGAGGAAAACATTAATTAAGGGTGTCTTAAACAGTCGTAGACTTATTTATCTTATCTCATTAAATATACTATTTGTACTGAATTTATTGCACAATATTTATTATCAAACCTTATCACAATAATCCGTGTCCTTCATCTAATACTCAGTTAACTGATTGTTTACACGCTATTATTATATGGAATTTAAAAAAACACACTTCTATTTAATTATTCCAAAAATTAAATAATATAATTATCCCATAAACCTAAAGCTATTTCTATAACTATTAATCACCAATAAAGGCATGCATCTTTCTTCCTCAATGTCTTCCTCACTAAGAAACTTGTCCCTTAATGTATTAAGCTCATATCTCATATATATGTAAATTATCCACTTCAGTCAACTCGTCACGATAACACCCAGTTACTCACTCCTCAATATTGTTCCATATTGTTCCATATTGTTCTTTGCACCATAAGTATAAACTCTCTATCGCGTTGACTGTTAACTCGGACATCGTTATTCTTTGTAACTTTGTTTTATTCCTCCATCCTGATTTACTAACTTCGTTATTAGATATACAGTCAGACCAATGTTTAATCTACTTCGTACTGATGACATACCACTGATATATAAAAAGATTAAATAACATTTTAAAATCACAATAATATCTATAATCATATACTATTAATATATTGTAAATTGTGAATAAAAATATGGAGTCATCAAATGTTAAGACCATTTATTATTAAATTACATACCACTGATATATAAAAAGATTAAATAACATTTTAAAAACACAATAATATCTATAATCATATACTATTAATATATTGTAAATTGTGAATAAAAATATGGAGTCATCAAATGTTAAGACCATTTATTATTAAAGTATCCGTATTAGGTTACTTTTCCCTATGTACATTAAAACGTCTCTATATTACCCATACAAGCATATATTTATACATAATAAATAAGCCTTATATTTTACTAATATCTTACCATAATTTATCATCTTTAAGTTTAGATAGTCCAATTAATCTTAAAAACTAAATTCACATTAACAATATGGTCGTTGATAATTCCAGTATATATATATATATATATATATATATATATATATATATATATATACTAGCCGTACCCGACCCGGCGTTGCTCGGTTTTTGATTATTTGCCTATTATCTATTATTTATTAATTATAGATATATTATATACCTATTCCTGATTATGCATTGCTATATATACAATAAAATAAATGTTAGCTAAAATACAAACAAAATATAGACAAATATTTGTTTGATATTTAACAAATTAGTGGAAATATATTAAAAAATGCAACAAATATTACAAATATTACAAAATATGTTTAAAAAAATGTCTAAAACCCAAACTTATACCCAAACCGTACCCAAACCGGCGTTGCTCGGATGTTGATTGTTTGCCTATCTATTATTTATTAATTATAGCTGTTCTTGATTCTTCATTGTTATATATACAATTAAATAAATGTTAGCTGAAATACAAATAAATGTAGAAAAATATTTTAATAATTAAAAAATTAGTAGAAAAGTATTTCAAAAAATATATTAAAAAATACAATAAATATTTTGAATATTACAAAATATGTTTTAAAAAGATGTCGAAAACCCAAACCTAAACCCAAACCGTACCCGACCTGGCGTTGCTAGGTTTTTGATTGTTTGCCAATTATTATTTATTAATTATAGCTATTACTAATTCTGCATTGCTAAATATTTATATTTAATTTTTTCCTAACTATTATTTATATACAATAAAATAAATGTTAGATGACATAAAATGTAGAAAAATATTTAATATTTAAAAAATTAGTGGACAAATATTTTAAAAAATATATTAAAAATACAACTAATATTTCAATTATTACAAAATATGTTTTAAAAAAATGTCTAAAACCAAAACCCACACCGTCCTGACACGGCGTTGCTAGGTTTTTGATTGTTTTCCTATCTATTATTTATTAATTATAACTATTCCTGATTTTAAATTGCTTGCCTTACCCAACACGACGTTTCTCGGTTTTTAATTATTTGCCTATCAATTATTAATTATAGCTATTCCTAATTATGCATAGCTAATCTTTAATTTTTGTCTTCTTACCAATATTTAATAAATATAACTGTATCCGATGTATATCTAGCGTTGTTCTTTTTTAGATTTATTCGTAAAATATTTTGTAAAAATATATAAAATAATTTAAAATATTATAAAATATATTTTTAAAAAGTGTCTAAAAATATTTTTATAAATCTACAAAATATTTCAACATATTAGTAGCCATACCCTACTCGGCGTTGCTAGGTTTTTGATTGTTTGACTATTTTTATTAATTATAGCTATTCCTGATTATTCTAAAATATATAATTTCTAAAAAATACAAAAAATATTTAAAATATTACAAAATATGTTTTAAAAAAATGTCGAAAACACAAACCTAAACCCAAATCCAAACAGTACCCAACTCGATATTTATCGGTTTTTGATTATTTGCCTATTTATTATTTATTAATTAGAGCTATTCCTGATCCTACATTTCTAGTATATACAATTAAATAAAGTTTAAAATAACAAAACTAAAATACAAACAAATGTGGAAACATATTTTTTTTAATATTTAAAAAATTAGTGACCAAATATTTCAAAAAATACAACAGATATTTCAAATAATCCAAAATATGTTGAAAACCTAAACCCAAACAGTTCCAAATCGGGTTGCTCGGTTTTTTATTATTTGCCTATCTATCATTTATTAATTATAACTATTCCTTATTTGGAATTCCTTGCCGTACCCAACTTTGCTTTACTTGTTGTTTGATAGTTTACCTATCTATTATTTATTAATTATGGCTATTCATGATTCTGCTTTTCATATACAATAACATAAATTGTTGCTCAAATTCAAACAAATTTATACAAATATTAATATCTCAAAAATTAGTGGAAAAATATTTTAAAAATATTTCACAAAATATTTTTAAAAATACAACACATATTTCCAATATTACAAAATATTACTTTAAAAATGTCGAAAACCCAAACTGCACCCTGCGTTGATCGATTTTTGATTGTTTTCCTATATATTATTTATTAATTATAGCTATTCCTGATTCTGTATTTTTAGTATACACATTTTTTTCCAAATATTGCAAAATATATTTTATATAAATGTTCTAAAAATATTTTAAAAAGTATAATATTTATATCTTGTAATATTTATATAATTATTATATAATTATAATATTTTAATTATATCTTATAATAATAATATTTCAGCGATTAGTTGAAAAATATAAAAAATTATTTCAAATAAAATTTTTTAAAATACAAAAAATATAAATAATATTACAAAATATATTTTAACAAAATTTCAAAAAAATGTCTACAAAATATCCAAAAAAATGTTTACAAATATTTCAAAAAAATGTTAAAAAATATATCAAAAAAATGTTTAAAAATATTCAATAATATTTTTTAAAATATTTCAAAAAAATGTTTAAAAATATTTCAAATATTTCAAATATTTCAAAAAAATTTCAAAAATATTTCAAAAAATTTTAAAAATATTTCAAAATTTTCAAAAAAAAATTTCAAAAAAATATTTAGAAAAAATATAAAAAAAATTTATCAAAAAAGCGTAGACGAAGATTTTAGATGACAAAAAATCATTTTAATGGCAAAAAGTCAATTTTTCGGGTTTTTCTGGGGTACGCGGTAAAAAATTCAAAACATTTTCCGGACCAAGACCATACTTTTGAAAATTTATTAAGATCGGGTAAAACAGATTTTCGCGACGTACCCCGGTTCTCGAGTTACCTCACCAGATACACACACACACATATATATATATATATATATATATAATTAAATAGACTTTCTTTTATATTTATAAATATAATTAAATAGACTTTCTTTTATATAGTAGACTAGCTGGCTTCGGCCCGGCGTTGCCCGGGTATTATACTTGTAGTGGTAATTATAACGTCTTAAATGTTACCCTGCTATTTTATATGAATATATCCAAATATGAATGACATTATAATTATTACGAATATTATTTATATATCCTTATTTATAAAACATATATGATAAATTTATGGTTAGAATATATATATATATATATATATATATATATATATATATATATATATATATATATATATATAGATATTATATGAATTTGAATCATTATATGTTTTATTTATTTCTGGCAATTTTTTAATTATTTCTTTAGTTATTCAGTACTTCTTTGTATACTACGTTAACATGTTAGTCCATCTTTGGCCAGTATATATAATTTTTTCTTTGCGTGCTCTTGAACAGCCTACATATTATTGGCCGTAAGCGAAGCATTCGGTTTCAAGATCTAAGTCCACGACTTTAAAAGATTGTCCTTGAGATTTGTTTATTGTCATGGAAAAACAAAGTTTTATTGGAAATTGGTGTCTCCTAAAATGAAAGGTTAATCTTATGGTATCAGTGGTATTTTGGGAAACATGACTTCTTCTCCCTTATATTGACCCGTTAGTATTTTGGCTTCTATCAAATTATTTTGTAAATTAGTTATGATCAATCTGGATCCATTACATAATTTTGGGGGATTTAAATTTTTAGTAGCATGATTGGCGCTCCTACTTTAGTGCTAGTTTATGGTCTGGTAATCCGGAAAGTTTAATGAAATTCAAAAATTCTATGGGATAATCTACAACTTCTTTTCTTTTGTACTCTGTCTATGGACCTATATACTTTCATCTCTCCTGGAAATTTATTTGGTACATTTTTATTTATTGTATATACATTATCATTTTTAGGTGTTAATATACATCTTTCGCAAAGCCAATTTTCATCCAAATAATTGTCTTCTACATTTTCATAAATTGTCGTGATGAGTTCATTCTTATTTTCCATTATATTTCTGCACGGGATAATATCCATACCATTATTTTTCTGCGTCATTCCATTACCTATATCTAAGAGATGATTTTCGAATGTGGCTGTATCTTGATTGTTTTATAAGAGTATACTCTCATATTTTTAGTTAATCTTATATTTTTCCACATTACTGAAGTTTTCAAATACGAATTTATGTTGTCTGTCTTTGTACCTCTTTTAACTACTGGACGGATTAGTCTGAAATCTCCGCTAAGTAATAATGTTTATCCTCCTATCGGCTTATATTTGTTTACTATGTATCTTACCATTCTATCCACGGCTTCTAATGCGTGATTGTGAGTCATTGTGCATTCATCCCAAACAATAAATTTACAATTTCTAAATAGTTTCCCTGATTTTGAATTATTCTTTATACTGCAAATGGAATCTTCGTTTAACTGTATTGGAATCTTAAAATGGAATGGGCTATTATACAGTTCAATAATATAGTTGCTGCTATTCCTGATGATGCTACGGCAATATGTTCTTTATTTGCCACCTTCATTTTAGCTAGCAATAAATTAATCAAAAAAGTTTTTCCAGTTCCTGCGGGGGCATCTAGGAAAAACAATTTTCCATCTTCGTTATTTACACTTAATAAGATTTTGTTATAAACTATTCTGTGTTCATCATTCAATTTAATTTCATTTGCTTGAACATTTTCCGGGCTACTTCCCGGCGTTGCCTGGGTATAATAGTAAATAATCGTTATCAACGTAGATGTAAACAAAGATTTAATTCGAGAAAACAATTTATTTATTTATAACAAAGCACTTAAATTTAATTGTTTATTGAAAAATTTAAAATTTCTTCGTTAAATATATCGAAAACGTAAACGTTATCACCGTTTATTGCCATTTACGAATGCATTAAAGTAAAGTGAATATAATTACATTTTTACGAAAGCCTCACATTCGCATAGATTTTATGTGTGAAACATTTTCTTCTAAAATCAAAAGATTTCCCGATATAGGGAAAATAGCTCTAAAATGACAGTTTTATGTAATTATGATCGGTGTAGAAGTGGAAATAAAAAAATTCATCCGAACAACCACAATACTTTTTTTCGTAGAGAATTAGTAGCAATTTAAATTTTGTAAATCCGTCGAGCCGTTTTCTTAAACATCGAACGCCTATATATAAATAAATAAATAAATAAATAAATATTTAAATAGACTTTCTTTTATATGTATAGACTAGCTGGCTTCGGACCGGCGTTGCCCGGGTATTATACTTGTAGTGGTAATTATAACGTCTTAAGGGGATCCCGCACATAACACGCAATTTGCCAATTTCGTGTATAAATAGATAGGAAAAATATATGTCCACTAAAAAAAATAGAACTTATATTCTATTCATTCAATTGACATAATTTTTTATGTCATGTATTCATAATATATACATGCATAGGAAAATAGAAAATTATTTTTAATATTATTATTTATTATATTATATATATCTAAATTAAAAATTAGAAATACTAAAATGATGGTTTTTCTATAGAAATTATTATTTAATACAATGAATTCTATACATTTTATTAAATATCTCTCTATTTTACTATTCATATAATTAAATTCTATATAAAGCACAACAAATTAATATTATAATTATAATATTTTTTATGTTCTATATTTTTGAATGCATATACCTAGCGCGAAATAATTATTCTGAGAAAACAGCGTTTGAAGTTTGACAGCATAACAATGTAATATTGAATAGCATATAATAGCATTATCTTATCGTTAAAAAACACATTTTTATGCAACTTCTAGACTGAATTCATGTCTAATTTTTTTACAGATAATAAAAAACACTACAATAAGTATTATTATGTAATAGAATAAAATATTAAAAAAAATAAATTACCATCACTTTAAATGTGCGGGATCCCCTTAAATGTTGCCCTGCTATTACGAATGACATTATAATTATTACGAATTTTATTTATATTTTCTTATTTATAAAAAATATATGTTTTTCATATAAGATTTTCATATATATTATATAATATATATGAAAATCTTTGGCCAGTATATATAATTTTTTTTCTTTGCGTGCTCTTGAACAGCCTACATATAATTGACCGTAGGCGAAGCATTCGGTTTCAAGATCTAAGCCAACGACTTTAAAAGATTGTCCTTGAGATGTGTTTATTGTCATGTAAAAACAAAGTTTTATTCGAAATTGGTGTCTTCTAAAATTAAAGAGATAATCTGATGGTATCAGTGGTATTTTGGGAAACATGACTTCTCTCCCTTATATTGACCCGTTAGTATTTTGGCTTCTATCAAATTATTTGTAAATTAGTTATGATCAATCTGGATCCATTACATAATTTTGGGGGATTTAAATTTCTTAGTAGCATGATTGGCGCTCCTACTTTAGTGCTAGTTTATGGTCTGGTAATCCGGAAAGTTTAATGAAATTCAAAAATTCTATGGGATAATTTACAACTTCTTTTCTTTTGTACTCTGTCTATGGACCTATATACTTTAATCTCTCCTGGAAATTTATTTAGTAAATTTTGATTTATTGTATATACATTGTCATTTTTAGGTGTTAATATACATCTTTCGCAAAGCCAATTTTCATCCAAATAATGGTCTTCTACATTTTCATAAATTGTCGTGATGAGTTCATTCTTATCTTCCAATTAATTACCGCACGGGATAATATCCATACCATTATTTTTCTGCGTCATTTCATTACCTATATCTAAGAGATGATTTTCGAATGTGGCTGTATCTTGATTGTTTGATAAGAATACTCTCATTTTTTTAGTTAATCTTATATTTTTCCACATTACTGAAGTTTTCAAACACGAATTTATGTGGTCTGTTTTTGTACCACTTTTAACTAATGGAAGGATTAGTCTGAAATCTCCGCTAAATATTAATGTCTGTCCTCCAATCGGCTTATCTTTGTTTACTATGTCTCTTACCATTCTATCGACGGTTTCTAATGCGTGATTGTGAGTCATTGTACATTCATCCCAAACAATAAATCTACAGCCCAGCAAACAGTAAGAGCAGCATAATAGCAGCATAACAGCAAATGCTAGAGCCTAAATGTTTACATTGTGCTATTATGCTGCTATTAAATGTCTATTATGCTGCTATTATGCTGCTATTAATTTGTAATGATATTATGCTGCTGTTATGCTGCTGTTATGCTGCTATTATGCTGCTCTTACTGTTTGCTGGGAGCTTCTAAATAGTTTACCTGATTTTTAATTATTCTTTATACTGCAAATGGAATCTTCGTTTAACTGTATTGTAATCTTAAAAATGGAATGGGCTGTTCTACAGTTCAATAATAGAGCTGCTGCTATTCCTGATGATGCTACGGCAATATGTTATTTATTTGCCATATCTTCACTTTAGCTAGCAATAAATTAATCAAAAAAGTTTTTCCAGTTCCTGCGGGTGCATCTAGGAAAAGCAATTTTCCATCTTCGTTATTTCCACTTTGTAAGATTTTGTTATAAACTATTCTATTTTTGTTCATCATTTGCTTGACAATTTTCCGGGTTACGTCCCGGCGTTGCCCGGGTATAATAGTAACTAATCGTTATCAACGTAGATGTAGACAAAGATTTATTCATAGAAAACAATTTATTTATTTATAACAAATCACTTAAATTTAAAGTGTTTATTGAAAAATTTAAAATTTCTTCGTTAAATATATCGAAAACGTAAACGTTATCACCGTTTATTGCCCTTTACGAATGCATTAATTATGGTAAAGTGAATATAATTACATTTTTACGAATCGCCTCACATTCGCATACATTTCATGTGTGAAACATTTTCTTCTAAAATCAAAAGATTTCCCGATATAGGGAAAATAGCTCTAAAAGGACAGTTTTACGTAATTATGAGCGGTGTAAAGGTGGAAATAAAAAAATTCATCCGAACAACCACAATACTTTTTTCGTAGAGAATTAGTAGCAATTTAAATTTTGTAAATCCGTCGAGCCGTTTTCTTAAACATCGAACGCCTATATATAAATAAATAAATAAATAAATAAATAAATAAATAAATAAACATTTAAATAGACTTTCTTTTATATGTATAGAAGATATATATATATATATATATATATATGTATGATATATTTCCCATATCCTGCACGAGTTATCTACCAAAGTAATAATGATTCATCAACAACTGGGTATGTTTCTTTGTAAATATGAGTATTTACTCAACATGATGATTAATTTTGTGTTTTGTTCATTTTTTATAATATATATATATATATATTTCTATCCGAATTCAACTCCGAAATATTTTTCAGTTCTGAGGAGGTTCTCTGTTTAATAATTATAATCTAATCAAGCTATATCTACCTATAGGTGTAACAATATCGTTGGTTGTAATATATATATATATATATATATATATATATATATATTATTCCATATATAAATAATTATTTGTTCATTCATTCATTAAATAATAGTCTATAGACATATCATATAACATAATAGATGTATTGTTTAGTGTATCAGTAACCCTGTTAACCCGCGTAACCATACGTGATGTATACATCCGGGTTAGATCTACAACATAACACATACGTTACATTATTTGTCTCTCGTTATCTCTCTGTCTGTATAATAACGTTACTAATGTGTATGTAATCACAATTGTAATACCCAATACACATATAGTACTATAGGCCACATGCTTATATTTGTATTTTGTATTAAAATGGTGATTACATAAATAGTATTATTACATTATTTAAATACTATAGTCACTAAACTTTATAATTATTTGCATAGTAAACATTAAATACATGGAATACATTAAAAAATAATATTATGAAATATTAAATTACGATGCAAACAAAATTATGAAACTATCTATAAGCAAAGTCCTTTTCAAAGGGCTTTTCTATACGCCACGGCCACTATAAATCTAGGCTTTAAAGTTAAATATTATATAAACAAACAATAACTATAATTGTAGATCTAAAGGGCGTGTCGATATTTCGGTTTATGAATAATTACTGAATGATTAATAGCGAATATTATTCACGAATTCGGAGAATAAACACTAAAGTACAATTAGTATTCAAGTATACTTATCTATATAAGCGCGTATCTACGTGTATGTTAACGAACGCGTGTGTACACATACCACTGTCTGGTGCAATGCATGTAGGTCTTGTGAATATCGTTGTAGATGTGTATAATTAGGCAGAATACTGTTTGTTAGTGAATATTTATTTAATTTAATTTAAAATATTATGTATGATGTAGATTTAACAATATTAAATATATATAAATATATATTATATATATATTAGTAAAAATAAATTCATTTAAAAATTCATTTTAATTCAAATTAGGTACCTACTTCCTTTATCAGGATAATTTATTTTATTTCCGTTCGAAAATATATGTAAACTATAAATAGTAATTACGGCAATACACCATAACAACGGTATGACGTCACCCACACTATCTTAAGAGACTATATTGTTTGACCGTATAGTATACTGAATGTTAGCTTACACTCGACACTCGACTCAATAACATCAAGCAAGGTGCACTTGACGGTGTGGAGTTTTGAGGTTTATTTACGATTCTTAGAAATTGTACATGCATGTTGAGATAATGCTCGAGGAATTGTAATGTGTGATCAACATTGCTAGGGTATATAAACACTTAATTCGTACGAGAAGAACCATAGTTCTTACTATCTACTATAGTAAAGTTATCTACATAAATACAAGGTAAGAAGGTATTCCCATTGTACACTGTGGTTAATTAATACCCGATTAATATGTGCATACGCATACGTGAATATTATTATAAGATATATAGATGTTATTGATTTTTAATTATTGATAAAGATACTTCCTGAAAATATATTATTATTTATTAATGAATATCATTATTTTCACTATTTTGCTAACTTTTGATCAAACAACTATAGTGTGTGTGTGTTTCATAATCATCAATACTTCATCCCCTATATAATTTATATGTTATATCTAAATTGTAAGATACAATAGAGGGTAATAAGGGTTTTGTGGCCGCATTTTTTATTTCCTTGCAAGAAACAAAATGTCTCATATTAAAATGTAATATTATGATTTAATAATTTTATAATATCATTTAAGTATATTGTTATAAATAATCGCTATCAAGAATTACTAATTTAAGTGTTAATATTCAAATAATTTGATTTTTCTTAGAAAGAAAATGTTCCGTGTAATAGTTTAAATAATATAGTGATTAATATATTATTGTGGTCGATATCGATTAATAGGATCGTGTATTAAAATATTTAATATTTATATAATTTAAAAATAAATTTAGATCTTATATTAACTTAATATTTGTCAAATACAAAAATATATAATATAACCTGTCTATAAAATATAGTAAAATTACCTTTTTTAGATACAATTTTTTACGAAAATTTGATTTTTTCTAATCGAAAATTAATAATTCATATTAATATAATTACTCAATTATTCATACATTCATTCTTATAATTCAAATATTTATACTTTTCATATATAATGTATTGATAGAAATAATAGTTTTCGAAATATCGTTATAATCCATAATACAGCATCTGTCATAATACTCTTACCTCCCCTAACAGATATACTTACCGGTTGTTGATACGATTAAAATTGACAAACAAAATATTGTAAACAAAATATATTTGATAATACAAATATAAAACCATACCTTTATTTGATATAATTGTATTTTATAACGTATGCAAACTGTGCAATCGACAGTACATGATAAAGTAGAACGGTTAGGAAGGGTAATTTGGCCGGTTTTGTATGTGTGGTATTAGAAGTGCTCTAAATCAAAATATTAATATTTTAAAATAATCATCATATGTAACTAATATTATATTAATTTATAATATTTATATTTTAATTATGTATATTTTTGTATATTTATGTATATTTTGCGAATAAAATGGATATTTAAAAACTATATAAATATATCATAAAAACAACAAAGTCAAGTAATTTGGCCGATAGTACAACTTTACTCGATAGGTAAAATTATGTTCTAAATATATTAATTAGATTTATTGAAAAAAATGATGAATAATTAGGCACGCACTTAATACCACCGCCACATTAGATTATATTTTCCAAATTATTGCAAAATTATATTACTTCTTATTGAACTTCGTATTACAATCTTTATTACATTCTATTATTAATTCTATACTATCAAATTAACTATGTTTTAAAATATGATATACCAGAGGTGGGATTGTGAAGACATGGTGAAAGCCATATATATGGTAGCCATAAATTTGTATATCAATTCTATCATTTTACTATCTGATAACTGATTGGTTAATGATCGGCTAAATAACACGACTGGCATCGGTAAAATTACCCATTTTTATGTACGTTATTATTTCAGCAATATCTTTGTATTTTATAGATATATAATTTAGATATTAATATTTAGAATCAAGAACATATTATTTTTTATTTGGGAGTATTAGGAAAACTAAGTAAATATCACAATCCATCATGTATTTATGAAATCACATGCAGATTAACAAACACCTATTTTGTAGAAATTCGGCATTTTTATAAAATCAATAAATACTAATAATTATTGATTATTTATTAAATTAAATTTTAACTATTCTTAAAGATATTATGAAATACTATAAATTATATATAGAATTTTGTTTGGTATCATTAATAGTTTCTGGGATATTAGAGTAGGCCAAATTACCCAAATATGTCAAATTTCTCTTACTTCCTCGAGTAGATAGATATATCTAACTTAAGTTAATGTTAACATTAAACAATCTATTGATTATTAAATAATAATAATAATTATATGATTTATTATTATTATTATTATTATTATTATTTAATAATGAATAGATTGTTTAATTTATGCATATTTTAGTTTTTATTTTCAGAATAATTATAAGTTATTTTTTAAACATACCTAGTGCTGTAAAATTTCAAATACTTGGTTGTTCTCGAGAACTTAATATCTTAAAATTTTGTTCTGGAGAAATTCAAATCTTTAAAAAAATATCAATTTCTCGAGAACTTCAAATCTCTCATATTTAGGTATGTTCTCGAGAACTTCAAATCTTTTAATAATACTTTTAAAATAAGTCAACGAAGAAAAAAATGAGATATTAATTAATTAATTATTATTAATAATAATAAATTAATTAATATATTAATTATTAAATAATTATTATTAATTAAATTAATTATTAATTATAATAATTAATAAATAATTATAATAATTAATAAATAATTATAATAATTAATAAATAATTATACTAATTAATAAATAATTATATTAATTAATAAATAATTATATTAATTAATAAATAATTATATTAATTAATAAATAATTATTATTAATTAATAATAATAATAATTAATTTATAAATAATTATTAATTAATTTATAAATAATTATTAATTAATAAATTATAATAAAATAATTAATAATTATTAAAATAATATATAATTAATTATTATTAATTAATAATAATAATTTATAAATAATTATTAATAAATTATAATTGAATAATTAACAACAAATAATTATTAATTACTTGAATTATTGAATACGTTACTATTCTAATAATCTATATTAATCTATATTATATATATATATCAGTATCTAGTATTTAGTAAAGTTGTAAGAAGAATCCTATATACTATATATAGTAGGAGTATAGGATATATATATATCCTACACCACAGATTATATATATATATATATATATATATATATATATAGAATGCTAAATATAAATATTATATGTAGCTACAGTTTATATATAGTGTATACTATATATAAATATATATATATATATATATATATATATATATATATATGCCACTATAGTGTCAAATATTTATTCAAAATGTACTTGTAGACAAATATAGTTTTAAACGGTTTATGAATTAACATTTGTATATATTAGTACGCAGTAGATTCGATATTATTCAGGAATATACAGAATATACGTATTAATTTTTAAATATTGTTATTAATGTTAAATATTGTTATTAATGGATAATAAATAAAGGACACGGTGTCCTTGATAACATTATTCTATTTTAAATGTATTATCATATAGGTGGCATAAATGATGATCGAATTAATAGTATCTTACATTTTAATGAATATTTTAAAATAGTTGAAAGTTAAAACTTATTACATAATTATGTTAATCGATCGTTACCCGAACAATTACCCGAAATGATACCCGAACCGAAACTAAATTTAAAATAAATATTTGAGACCATCAAATCTTTCCAAATACCCGAAAATTAAAGATTTGAACCGAATCGAAAAAAAAAGATTTGAGATTTGATATTTGAGATTTGAAATTGTACAGCACTAGGTACTACCTACACTACCTGATTCATTTGTAAGGTATAACAGATAACATTCATTTCATTATAAAATCTTTAATAATTCTGAATAGTTCATAATGATATAAACTAATAAAGTTAACACCTTTAGAACACATAGTTTCTTGTTGAAACATATGCACATCATTTACAGAGCATAGCCATTATATATATATATATATATATATATATAGATGATATATACACCACAGGATATAACGTATACTTACGACATACGTCGTACGTACCCAATATATATATATATATATATATATATATATATATATATTGTATAATATATAGGTACTGCCGATTATATCGGGTTTATGGTATTGATAGGTATACTCAATAGCTATATATGATATATGAACAATAACACCCGATAATAAATAATATGAAATATATATTTCATATGTAATTTAGATATTCCCTTAATATAATTGTTCGTATTATATTCACCACAAATGGTGGTCCACAATGAATGTTAATATCAGCAAGAGATTCACACATCAATGTTGACGTTAGTTAATGCAAAGAAATGAATGTTCATTTTGTGTTGTCATTGATTGATAATTCTTTAGTAAATAGAGCATAATTACCAAGGCACATTTAGTATAATACACTATTGTGTATACCTATAGGTATAGTAATCCTACATATAAATACATAAACAAATGCATATTTTATAATATGTATATACCCATATATGGAAACAATACGCCCACAATGATTGACAGATGCTCTCAACCGTGACGAAGATGCTACTGATGCTTTCCGCACTGACTATTACCCGCGTGATGTGCACTCCTCCCTTTCCTCCTCGTCCTCCTCATCCCTCCCCGATGCTAACCGACAATGTAGCAACAGTCACAGCATCCGAACCACTACTACCTAGACACCTACAGCACGGGGAAGGGCGGCCTCACAAGCTGCTAGACCCGACCGCCGGATGCGAGAAAACCTGCTCTGACGTAAGAAATCGGTGTTACGTGATCACGTGCGAAGATAACCGTGACGCAATCGGTGATTACGACCTCCTCGTGCAACAATTGCGGGTGTTTCTACTGAAGACGCGATGCGATGACTCACGTATCAGCTGTATTAACCTTTGTTAATGTAACACTGCAGTGTAGCGGATAGTCTGTACATGACTCATTGTTCGGTCGCTGGTATACACACAGCGCAACTCTATATGTATCATCAAATAAAGTGAATAAGAGAGTGACATACGCAATGATTATGCATTATATCACATATGTAAAAGATAGATACGCGAATGTAATTTGTATCGATAAAATAAAAAAATAGTATCAGTGATTTTGATTAGATATTAGTCATATTATATATGTATACATTTTATAAACTGTTTGAACAGTAGGGTTTTCGTCGAAATAGATATAAGTGAGACTTACGTTTATTTCTATGGATTTAGATTATAAATATTAATAAAATAATAAGATATCTTCAATTTAAAATCATAAAATAATTATGAATGTTGATATGTTGTATTTTAAATATATACTGTTATTTGTAGTAGAGTATACATTGAAATTGATATTAATTATAAATGTATAAATAAATAATAATAATTTTAAATATAGTAGGTTTCGATTATTTCGCCTCTATCGCAAAGTGTCATACACTAAATTCAATTGATTATGCACTTTCTTTATATCGATGGCGTTAGCGTATACCTATGACATACACCATAACATATACCCATGTGGCTTTATGTAGTTAACAGTGTACAATACATGCAGTATACTAGTATTATGTGCCTATTGCTCGACAACTATTTGTTAAGTTCGCGATATGTATTCTCATATATGTTCCTGATACTAAAACTTACATATATATCCTATAGGAAATAAATCCTATTTATAATAAATGACATTTTCTATTTAATAATATATCTTGAATTTAATACCACTAATCTTGATATAGCTGACAATAAATTCCTTCGTAAACCACCAGTCATGAAACAATGTTACTTAAGGAGAGGGGAAGCGTTCGTTTTTTAAATTATTTTACTTTGGAATATTAAAAATAATTCATTATCTTTAAAATGCTGTATAATATGTAGTCCAAATAATTAAATATACATTAATTACCTATGCATTATAATCATACTCATGTGCATATTTAATAGACATTATTATGAGATATTTATCACACTTCAAATTTTAGAAATTTATATCTCTGAATTTATGTTTTATAATATTTAGAAGATTACACCATTTAAATCCCTGGTATAAATATATCATATATCTTTATAAAATTGAAGAGTTTACAAATACTATATTGGTGATGTTATATAGGTAATTTTGATAATAAATATATATTTCTTTGATAAACATATGATCAAAACCAAATCTGGTGTCCAGTTCATTTTTCAGTGTAATACTTGTCTACATTAGTATACACGTATACATTAGCTATAGCTAATATGTTTACATACACAGTAGCTATGTTGAATGATGATAAACACACATTTAGTTATTTTAACTTTATGTCGGTAGTTGGTATTTGTTAGTTATACTTATCTCCCTAAATGTATTATCAACGACATGTCCTTGGTATTATGTTCACACAGCACACTCGCATCGTATACATACATTATTGTATCTGTTTTCAGAAATATTATAAATATGAAATAACTGAACACGGATTATTAATAGTTGACATTGTGAATGATTACGTCATTAACATGTTACGTAATACACTGTACTTAACTAAGTATCATAATAGTTAGCAGTATACGTATACGTTATATTATCTATAGATTACTCAACTATGTATTCGTAAAAATGAATGTAATATAGGATAGAACAAAAAAGTTTATTACAAATAAAAAAATAAAAATCATTTACAAATTATATTTAAATAGTACACAATGTCTACTAAACATACACTCACAATCACATATACACATACACACATAAACATATATATATATATATATAGAAATAGATTGTCATTATAAATATCTGCATATATGTTAAATGGAATGAAAATAATCTTTAATTTAATTAATAATAAAGTTATACAATTGATTATTGCACCACTCTTAATAAATATATTTTATAATAAAATTTCATAATATTGAATTATATCCAATAATATAGAATTATATCAAATAATATTTAAGTATAGCCAATACTATTGCATTCCATAATAATATTACATTATATTTATTATACTTATATATAAGTGGTTCTTATTTAATATTTAATATATAGAGTAATTTTAATTTTAATTTTAATTTTGCAATGTATTATATTTCTAATATCATATAATATTTCTAATGTCCTATAGGATTTCTAATATACTATAGTTTATATATAATTGACAATTAATTTACAATTTTAAGAATATTCGAGAACATTTGCAAACTTTTATTGCACAAAGTAAGCTTGATAAAGTTTCTCTTATATTGACGTCGTATACTACGGTTGTTATTCTTTATAATGTAATCTATTATAAACTATATATATATATATATATATATATATATATCGTGTATTACAAATATACTGAATACGTATACTAAACTATAGTTTAACTAAACTATAGTTTCCATTATAATGGAAAGTAACCTAATACAGACAATTTAACAATAAATGGTCTTAACATTTTATGACTCAATATTTGTATTCAAAAATTACAATATATTAATATTATATGATTATATATAATATCTATAGATATTATTGTGATTTTAAAATTTTATTTAATATTGGTATTCCATAGATAACGGTATTTTATTAATTAATAATCTAAATAATAAAAATTAATTAAGTATCTAAGTAATAATATTTTTAGATTTAGCTTCATTGATGATATTAATATTATAACGCACGTGATTTTTATGAATATGTACACTATATGACGTACAGTGTACGTTAGAGCGGCTTGAAAAATATAAAATTTTCAGATAATGTATCGCTTCAGTAAGATAATATTAGAAAACATGTAATATAATTCAATACAAAAAAAATTAACTTAATTCGTAAAATATTGAATAGTCAATATGACTTTCAATTTTAACATAGGATTGATAGGAAATCTTATAATGGAGTAGATACAAAATTAATTCAATACATTTTTTAATATACTTCCTATTAATGAATTTTGTCATACGATATATATGTACTAGAATTAAATATTATTAACAGAATAGCAGACATTTTTTTTTTTTAATAATAATTTCTTTATAATTTTATCATTTCTAGGATTGAACTTTTTATGTTTATTATTTATTGAATATTTTTTATTTTTTGTTTTTAATCAAAAATAAAATTCAGACCAAGTTTATTATATTCTTAATAAATGTATAATATATATTTACTATATATGATTATAAAAAAAAATCGTGTGTTACTAGTTGCTTTAGAGAAACTTCTTAACCAAATTGGTTACTAGTAATATTCGTAACACAAAGTTACACAATTGTGTGGTTCATAAGTTACTTTTAAGTTCAACTTAAGTTATATTTGTAAGTTGAACGTAAGTTCATATTTAATAATAATAATAATAATAATAATAATAATAATAATAATAATAATAATAATAATAATAATAATAATAATAATATGTGTTTTAAATAATTACTCATTTAAATATGAAATTCACGAATTAAAAATAATAAAATAGACTGGCGCAATATAGTATCTGAAAAAGATCTTTCAAACTGGGCAGATTCTTTTAGTGATTATCAAAAATATTTTACAATACTAACTAAGTATTCAAATACTAATATAGGTGCTAAAAGTACACATACTAAAAATGAATGACATAATGAAGGTAATAATAATATTCATTTGATATATAAAAACCGAGTATATTTCTTTAACTGTAATAGTATTAGGAATAAATTAGCTTATTTAGAAATGTTATTAATCTGTGATAAATATTCTTTGATCAGCTTGGTCGAAACTTATTTAAATTTAAGTGATGTTAGTGCACTTTTGCTTTTCAATAGTAAAGGTACTCATTATTTAGACTAGACAGAAATATTCATGCAGGAGGTGTACTTATAATCTGTACAAATTATTTAAACCCTATTAGAATATTTTATTCTACGCATCTTAATATAGAATACATATGTTTAGATATTTATTTTAGTAACACACAAACAAAAATAATAATTTGTATATATAGACCACCATCAACAGATATAGCTAATCACCATGGATTATGTGATTTAATATCACATTTATGTAATATTCACTATCCTAGTATATTATCAGGAGACTTTAATTTACCCTTAATTAATTGGGATACTGTATATTTTCCAAACTACCCAATGAGTTATAATAAGTTTATTGAATGCATCACAGAAAATTCTCTTTTACAATATATAACTTTTCCCACTAAACTAAATAATATACTCGACTTACTTTTTACCAATGATTCACTTTTATTATATAATATTTCCAAAGAACCAACATTTGGTATAAATAAACATATTAGCGATCACTTTTCTTTTTCTTTCAATATTTTATCCATGTCAACAAATTCCGTAAACCCAATATTACAAAATTTTAAAAAAGCAAATTTTATGTTAATTTATTCATTATTAAAAAATACACAATGGGAAAATATATTATCATATATGGTAAAGATATCGATGAAACTATAAATATTTTTTATTCAACTATGTTAGATATATTTAGTAAAACTGTTCCAATGTCAAAATCGTCTACCAATGCAAATAAATACCCCAAATATATACACTCCGTTCAATCAAAATGTTTAAGAAATTTCAAAAATAGGAATAAGTCAACTATTCATAATAACAAACGGATAGACTAACAATCACTTCTACATTATAATATTCAAAATTATGTCTTGCAGAGAGAGTACAAGGTTATTAATTTTAATAATAAATATTTGTTCTATAAGTATGTTAATTCGAGATGTTCATTTCACAATGGAATATCTCCATTAATTAAAGATGATAATTCATATGCGTCACTTGATTATGATAAAGCTGTACTATTGAATGATCAATTCACATCAGAATTTACAAATGATAATGGTATAATTATAGAGCATACACTAAAAACAGAAAATACTATAAATGATATTATATTCACTAGAGAAATGGTTAGAAAATGCTTATGTAAACTTTATAATTCATGTACAATTCCGCCAGATGAAATACCATCTTATATTTTACAAAAATTCACATATGACTTATCATTACCATTATCTATAATATTTAACAAATCTATTGAAAATGGTTCATGTCCCTTAAAATGGAAATATAGTTTTATAACACCGATTTTTAAGAAAGGTGATCCCTCTAGAAAAGAAAACTATAGACCAATTTCTATAACTAGTATTATATCAAGAGTATTTGAACGATTAATTACAAAACACATTACATTATTTCTACTGAAAAACTCACTTTTATCAAAACATCAATTTGGTTTTATGAGTGGTAAGTCAGTATAGTTACAATTATTGGCGTGCCTTGATAAATGGACCTCTGCCATAAATGATAACAAATATATTGATATTATTTATTTTAATTTCAAAAAAGCGTTTGATAAAGTAATACATATAAAACTAGTAATATAATTAAAAGATATAGGCATAGCTGGTAATATATTAAAATAGATCGAATGTTTCCTAACCAATAGGAAACAATCTGTAAAAATAAATCACTCGTATTCCAAATTTAAAAATGTACTATCAGGTGTACCCCAAGGTTCAGTTATTTGACCTTTATTTTCATAATTTTTATTAATGATATAACTAATATATTCTCTGATAAAATTAAAATAGATTTATTTGCAGATGACACTAAAATACATCTACAATCTAATAACCTATCGGATAGAAAACTGATGCAATTAGCAATTAACTCATTTCTTTCATGGAGCAAAAAGTGGCAACTTGATATAGCAACTAATAAAACTAATCTAATGTCATTAAATAGTAGTGTAATACCAACATATTATATAGAAAGTAAACTTATTAATAACTGTATATCAAATAAAGATCTAGGTATAGTATTTGATAATTATTTGTATTTTGATAAGCATGTAATAGAGTATTGTAGAGGTGCTCTAATGACTATTAATAATTTATTTAGATGCTTTATAGACATAATTTTGAATATTAGAATGTAGAAGTGATTGTTAGTCTATCCGTTTGTTATTATGAATAGTTGACTTATTCATATTTTTGAAATTTCTTAAACATTTTGATTGAACGGAGTGTATATATTTGGGGTATTTATTTGCATTGGTAGACGATTTTGACATTGGAACAGTTTTACTAAATATATCTAACATAGTTGAATAAAAAATATTTATAGTTTCATCGATATCTTTACCATATATGATAATATATTTTCCCATTGTGTATTTTTTAATAATGAATAAATTAACATAAAATTTGCTTTTTTTAAATTTTGTAATATTGGGTTTACGGAATTTGTTGACATGGATAAAATATTGAAAGAAAAAGAAAAGTGATCGCTAATATGTTTATTTATACCAAATGTTGGTTCTTTGGAAATATTATATAATAAAAGTGAATCATTGGTAAAAAGTAAGTCGAGTATATTATTTAGTTTAGTGGGAAAAGTTATATATTGTAAAAGAGAATTTTCTGTGATGCATTCAATAAACTTATTATAACTCATTGGGTAGTTTGGACAATATACAGTATCCCAATTAATTAAGGGTAAATTAAAGTCTCCTAATAATATACTAGGATAGTGAATATTACATAAATGTGATATTAAATCACATAATCCATGGTGATTAGCTATATCTGTTGATGGTGGTCTATATATACACATTATTATTTTTGTTTGTGTGTTACTAAAATAAATATCTAAACATATGTATTCTATATTAAGATGCGTAGAATAAAATATTCTAATAGGGTTTAAATAATTTGTACAGATTATAAGTACACCTCCTGCATGAATATTTCTGTCTAGTCTAAATAATGAGTACCTTTACTATTGAAAAGCAAAAGTGCACTAACATCACTTAAATTTAAATAAGTTTCGACCAAGCTGATCAAAGAATATTTATCACAGATTAATAACATTTCTAAATAAGCTAATTTATTCCTAATACTATTACAGTTAAAGAAATATACTCGGTTTTTATATATCAAATGAATATTATTATTACCTTCATTATGTCATTCATTTTTAGTATGTGTACTTTTAGCACCTATATTAGTATTTGAATACTTAGTTAGTATTGTAAAATATTTTTGATAATCACTAAAAGAATCTGCCCAGTTTGAAAGATCTTTTTCAGATACTATATTGCGCCAGTCTATTTTATTATTTTTAATTCGTGAATTTCATATTTAAATGAGTAATTATTTAAAACACATATTATTATTATTATTATTATTATTATTATTATTATTATTATTATTAAATATGAACTTACGTTCAACTTACAAATATAACTTAAGTTGAACTTAAAAGTAACTTATGAACCACACAATTGTGTAACTTTGTGTTACGAATATTACTAGTAACCAATTTGGTTAAGAAGTTTCTCTAAAGCAACTAGTAACACACGATTTTTTTTTATAATCATATATAGTAAATATATATTATACATTTATTAAGAATATAATAAACTTGGTCTGAATTTTATTTTTGATTAAAAACAAAAAACAAAAAATATTCAATAAATAATAAACATAAAAAGTTCAATCCTAGAAATGATAAAATTATAAAGAAATTATTATTAAAAAAAAAAAATGTCTGCTATTCTGTTAATAATATTTAATTCTAGTACATATATATCGTATGACAAAATTCATTAATAGGAAGTATATTAAAAAATGTATTGAATTAATTTTGTATCTACTCCATTATAAGATTTCCTATCAATCCTATGTTAAAATTGAAAGTCATATTGACTATTCAATATTTTACGAATTAAGTTAATTTTTTTTGTATTGAATTATATTACATGTTTTCTAATATTATCTTACTGAAGCGATACATTATCTGAAAATTTTATATTTTTCAAGCCGCTCTAACGTACACTGTACGTCATATAGTGTACATATTCATAAAAATCACGTGCGTTATAATATTAATATCATCAATGAAGCTAAATCTAAAAATATTATTACTTAGATACTTAATTAATTTTTATTATTTAGATTATTAATTAATAAAATACCGTTATCTATGGAATACCAATATTAAATAAAATTTTAAAATCACAATAATATCTATAGATATTATATATAATCATATAATATTAATATATTGTAATTTTTGAATACAAATATTGAGTCATAAAATGTTAAGACCATTTATTGTTAAATTGTCTGTATTAGGTTACTTTCCATTATAATGGAAACTATAGTTTAGTTAAACTATAGTTTAGTATACGTATTCAGTATATTTGTAATACACGATATATATATATATATATATATATATATATAGTTTATAATAGATTACATTATAAAGAATAACAACCGTAGTATACGACGTCAATATAAGAGAAACTTTATCAAGCTTACTTTGTGCAATAAAAGTTTGCAAATGTTCTCGAATATTCTTAAAATTGTAAATTAATTGTCAATTATATATAAACTATAGTATATTAGAAATCCTATAGGACATTAGAAATATTATATGATATTAGAAATATAATACATTGCAAAATTAAAATTAAAATTAAAATTACTCTATATATTAAATATTAAATAAGAACCACTTATATATAAGTATAATAAATATAATGTAATATTATTATGGAATGCAATAGTATTGGCTATACTTAAATATTATTTGATATAATTCTATATTATTGGATATAATTCAATATTATGAAATTTTATTATAAAATATATTTATTAAGAGTGGTGCAATAATCAATTGTATAACTTTATTATTAATTAAATTAAAGATTATTTTCATTCCATTTAACATATATGCAGATATTTATAATGACAATCTATTTCTATATATATATATATATATGTTTATGTGTGTATGTGTATATGTGATTGTGAGTGTATGTTTAGTAGACATTGTGTACTATTTAAATATAATTTGTAAATGATTTTTATTTTTTTATTTGTAATAAACTTTTTTGTTCTATCCTATATTACATTCATTTTTACGAATACATAGTTGAGTAATCTATAGATAATATAACGTATACGTATACTGCTAACTATTATGATACTTAGTTAAGTACAGTGTATTACGTAACATGTTAATGACGTAATCATTCACAATGTCAACTATTAATAATCCGTGTTCAGTTATTTCATATTTATAATATTTCTGAAAACAGATACAATAATGTATGTATACGATGCGAGTGTGCTGTGTGAACATAATACCAAGGACATGTCGTTGATAATACATTTAGGGAGATAAGTATAACTAACAAATACCAACTACCGACATAAAGTTAAAATAACTAAATGTGTGTTTATCATCATTCAACATAGCTACTGTGTATGTAAACATATTAGCTATAGCTAATGTATACGTGTATACTAATGTAGACAAGTATTACACTGAAAAATGAACTGGACACCAGATTTGGTTTTGATCATATGTTTATCAAAGAAATATATATTTATTATCAAAATTACCTATATAACATCACCAATATAGTATTTGTAAACTCTTCAATTTTATAAAGATATATGATATATTTATACCAGGGATTTAAATGGTGTAATCTTCTAAATATTATAAAACATAAATTCAGAGATATAAATTTCTAAAATTTGAAGTGTGATAAATATCTCATAATAATGTCTATTAAATATGCACATGAGTATGATTATAATGCATAGGTAATTAATGTATATTTAATTATTTGGACTACATATTATACAGCATTTTAAAGATAATGAATTATTTTTAATATTCCAAAGTAAAATAATTTAAAAAACGAACGCTTCCCCTCTCCTTAAGTAACATTGTTTCATGACTGGTGGTTTACGAAGGAATTTATTGTCAGCTATATCAAGATTAGTGGTATTAAATTCAAGATATATTATTAAATAGAAAATGTCATTTATTATAAATAGGATTTATTTCCTATAGGATATATATGTAAGTTTTAGTATCAGGAACATATATGAGAATACATATCGCGAACTTAACAAATAGTTGTCGAGCAATAGGCACATAATACTAGTATACTGCATGTATTGTACACTGTTAACTACATAAAGCCACATGGGTATATGTTATGGTGTATGTCATAGGTATACGCTAACGCCATCGATATAAAGAAAGTGCATAATCAATTGAATTTAGTGTATGACACTTTGCGATAGAGGCGAAATAATCGAAACCTACTATATTTAAAATTATTATTATTTATTTATACATTTATAATTAATATCAATTTCAATGTATACTCTACTACAAATAACAGTATATATTTAAAATACAACATATCAACATTCATAATTATTTTATGATTTTAAATTGAAGATATCTTATTATTTTATTAATATTTATAATCTAAATCCATAGAAATAAACGTAAGTCTCACTTATATCTATTTCGATGAAAACCCTACTGTTCAAACAGTTTATAAAATGTATACATATATAATATGACTAATATCTAATCAAAATCACTGATACTATTTTTTTATTTTATCGATACAAATTACATTCGCGTATCTATCTTTTACATATGTGATATAATGCATAATCATTGCGTATGTCACTCTCTTATTCACTTTATTTGATGATACATATAGAGTTGCGCTGTGTGTATACCAGCGACCGAACAATGAGTCATGTACAGACTATCCGCTACACTGCAGTGTTACATTAACAAAGGTTAATACAGCTGATACGTGAGTCATCGCATCGCGTCTTCAGTAGAAACACCCGCAATTGTTGCACGAGGAGGTCGTAATCACCGATTGCGTCACGGTTATCTTCGCACGTGATCACGTAACACCGATTTCTTACGTCAGAGCAGGTTTTCTCGCATCCGGCGGTCGGGTCTAGCAGCTTGTGAGGCCGCCCTTCCCCGTGCTGTAGGTGTCTAGGTAGTAGTGGTTCGGATGCTGTGACTGTTGCTACATTGTCGGTTAGCATCGGGGAGGGATGAGGAGGACGAGGAGGAAAGGGAGGAGTGCACATCACGCGGGTAATAGTCAGTGCGGAAAGCATCAGTAGCATCTTCATCACGGTTGAGAGCATCTGTCAATCATTGTGGGCGTATTGTTTCCATATATGGGTATATACATATTATAAAATATGCATTTGTTTATGTATTTATATGTAGGATTACTATACCTATAGGTATACACAATAGTGTATTATACTAAATGTGCCTTGGTAATTATGCTCTATTTACTAAAGAATTATCAATCAATGACAACACAAAATGAACATTCATTTCTTTGCATTAACTAACGTCAACATTGATGTGTGAATCTCTTGCTGATATTAACATTCATTGTGGACCACCATTTGTGGTGAATATAATACGAACAATTATATTAAGGGAATATCTAAATTACATATGAAATATATATTTCATATTATTTATTATCGGGTGTTATTGTTCATATATCATATATAGCTATTGAGTATACCTATCAATACCATAAACCCGATATAATCGGCAGTACCTATATATTATACAATATATATATATATATATATATATATATATATTGGGTACGTACGACGTATGTCGTAAGTATACGTTATATCCTGTGGTGTATATATCATCTATATATATATATATATATATATATATATATATATATATATATAATGGCTATGCTCTGTAAATGATGTGCATATGTTTCAACAAGAAACTATGTGTTCTAAAGGTGTTAACTTTATTAGTTTATATCATTATGAACTATTCAGAATTATTAAAGATTTTATAATGAAATGAATGTTATCTGTTATACCTTACAAATGAATCAGGTAGTGTAGGTAGTACCTAGTGCTGTACAATTTCAAATCTCAAATATCAAATCTCAAATCTTTTTTTTTCGATTCGGTTCAAATCTTTAATTTTCGGGTATTTGGAAAGATTTGATGGTCTCAAATATTTATTTTAAATTTAGTTTCGGTTCGGGTATCATTTCGGGTAATTGTTCGGGTAACGATCGATTAACATAATTATGTAATAAGTTTTAACTTTCAACTATTTTAAAATATTCATTAAAATGTAAGATACTATTAATTCGATCATCATTTATGCCACCTATATGATAATACATTTAAAATAGAATAATGTTATCAAGGACACCGTGTCCTTTATTTATTATCCATTAATAACAATATTTAACATTAATAACAATATTTAAAAATTAATACGTATATTCTGTATATTCCTGAATAATATCGAATCTACTGCGTACTAATATATACAAATGTTAATTCATAAACCGTTTAAAACTATATTTGTCTACAAGTACATTTTGAATAAATATCTGACACTATAGTGGCATATATATATATATATATTTATATATAGTATAGACTATATATAAACTGTAGCTACATATAATATTTATATTTAGCATTCTATATATATATATATATATATATATATATATATATATATATATATAATCTGTGGTGTAGGATATATATATATCCTATACTCCTACTATATATATAGTATATAGGATTCTTCTTACAACTTTACTAAATACTAGATACTGATATATATATATATGATTATTAGAATAGTAACGTATTCAATAATTCAAGTAATTAATAATTATTTGTTGTTAATTATTCAATTATAATTTATTAATAATTATTTATAAATTATTATTATTAATTAATAATAATTAATTATATATTATTTTAATAATTATTAATTATTTTATTATAATTTATTAATTAATAATTATTTATAAATTAATTATTATTATTATTAATTAATAATAATTATTTATTAATTAATATAATTATTTATTAATTAATATAATTATTTATTAATTATTATAATTATTTATTAATTATTATAATTATTTATTAATTAATATAATTATTTATTAATTATTATAATTAATAATTAATTTAATTAATAATAATTATTTAATAATTAATATATTAATTAATTTATTATTATTAATAATAATTAATATCTCATTTTTTTCTTCGTTGACTTATTTTAAAAGTATTATTAAAAGATTTGAAGTTCTCGAGAACATACCTAAATATGAGAGATTTGAAGTTCTCGAGAACTTGATATTTTTTTAAAGATTTGAATTTCTCCAGAACAAAATTTTAAGATATTAAGTTCTCGAGAACAACCAAGTATTTAAAATTTTACAGCACTAGGTATGTTTAAAAAATAACTTATAATTATTCTGAAAATAAAAACTAAAATATGCATAAATTAAACAATCTATTGATTATTAAATAATAATAATAATAATAATAAATCATATAATTATTATTATTATTTAATTAGTTTATGATGTTTAAAAATAGATTACTATATATATCGAAATAGAGTCGAAATTGATATTGTAGATTTTCAATAAACTGTCATTGCTATGATCCTATATATAATAGGGTATATTGAATATATAGAATATATTAATATATATTTAATAGGATAAATTTAGTTAGTTTTTAATCAATCTCTTCGTTTGTAATTTTATTTATTCAATTCATAATTACTAGTTCTCCTAAAAACTCATTAAATTAAAACTATTAAGTATAAAGTAAAGTGTATTTTAATGTATTATGCCCAGGTGGTATAGTGCATAATGCACATGGTTTGTACACTATAGCGTTGTAGTTAATATCCCTCTAGCTACATCCACCATCTAGCCATAACAAGCGAAAAGGAAGGCCGAGCGTGAAAGTCCTTTCCTGGTGGTTTTATGGTTCTACAAGTCAAGACTCCTTGAATCCCTCCAAGTGACATACCACGGTAAACTGTTTATTTAGTATAAAGGCTAAATTGATCTAGGAGAAGGTAGCTCTGATTCCAAATATTTCTGCTGCCTTGTAGAAAGACCTCTTTAGGTAAATGTTAAGAGAATGCAACTCTGAAATCAAACGAGCTGCTATAGTAGTTGCGCCCATAGCAGTATTAGCAAATGAAAGACATGACAAGTACAACAAACAACACTAGGGTTAAAGTCCCTAATATAACCTTCCCTTCAACCGAAACGATCTCGAAGAAGAAGTATGACGGACCTACTACAAACCCGCAAGGAAGAGTAGATCTTGAGAAACATGTAGGTAATAAGGTCAAACTACTAATATGCGAACGAGAAATCATTGAATCAACAATGAACGTTAGAACAATTCGAGAAGAACATAAACAACTAGAATTCGGAAGTATAATTTCGAAAGCCATGATCTAGATATTCTTGGAATACATGAAAATCGAATTATACATGATGAAACTGTTAAGTATAATACTATTGAACATAGCACACTTATAACAACACCAGCATGGACAAATTATCAAGGTTCATCAAAAGGAGGAATTGGTATAATTTTAAACAAAAGATCAATAAACTCACTATGCGAGGTTATATCACACTCTGAGAGAATATTGATAAGCACATTCCATGGAAATCCTGCAATATCTATTATAATCATATTCATAAACAAATTCTATGATGAACTTAGAAAAGCTATATAAACTATACCACATCATAATTTCCTAATCATTATTGGAGATTGTAATGCAAGGATAGGGAAAGATAACGGGAATTGTACATATTATCAAGAAACAAATAAAAATAGTGTATTATTAATAGATATTATAAATGAAAACAATTAGTAATAACAAATACATATTTTCAAAATAATTTGAATAAACTTTGGACATATATGGATTTGAACGTCTACAAACTTGGTACAAATACTTTCAGGATTTATTAGGCAAACATCCTAATATTGAATACGAAAATGAAATGAAAATACAAGTTATACAACCTCTAGAGATAAAGCGTGGAGCTTTTGAAATGTATATGTACAAGTTGGCAAAAGAGGTAATTAAAGAAGGTAAAAGCTGCTGTGTTGATGAAATACGGCCTGAAGTATTAAAACTATGTAATATAAATGAAAGTATACTATACTTCTGTAACAAGGCACTATTATATAAAATGAAGCCACACAATTGATAATTTTGAAAATAATTCCAATAACCAAGAAAGTAGATCTTAGTCTAGGTAGTAATTATAGTGGTATAAGCATTAGTTCATTAGTAGCGAAAACTTATAATAGTATGATACTGAACAGAATTAGGCCTCATCTAGATTGTCATCTAAGGAAAAATCAAAATGGTTTCAGAAGTATTATTAGATAAGGCAAGGATTGACCTACGGAGAAATCTATTGAAAAATAGAGTGGCCTCTGATGGAATAAGCTGGACGATAATACAGTCAATGCAAAAACGTTGTCAATCTTCAAATCTAAAATTAAAAATATTATTAAGTAATATATAACCTACTTATTAAATACGTAAAATACATATCTATATTTAATCTGTGTATTATATTGTTTATTTTATTCTATGTTTATTAATTATTTCCCGGTACATATAATTCGTCATACTATTTTAATGATTTATTATTATTATATTTGTATTTTACATTTTGTTATCGTTTTGCGATTTAATTTGTATTATTTGTGTATTGTCTACTATTCATACTATATATATATAATTCGTAATAAAATTAATTCAATTCAATTCAATTCAATTCAATAATAATAATAATAATAATAATAATAATAATAATAATAATAATAATAATAATAATAATAATAATAATAATAATAATAATAATAATAATAATAATAATAATAATAATAATAATAATAATAATAATAATAATAATAATAATAATAATAATAATAATAATAATAATAATAATAATAATAATAATAATAATATTAGTATTAATATAATAAATAATATATTATACACTTATGTTACACGAATAAGTTCAACTTAATTTCATAACTTAATTTCAACTTAAGTTATGAAATTAAGTTCAACTTAAGTTATCGATGTAAGTATTATTATTAAGTTTATATAATTTTGTTATTATAGAAAGAATAAAATATTATACCTTTTAATTATTTTGAAATATTGATTTAGTTTTTATCTATGTAAATAAATAATTATTATTTTAATTTTATATTTAAGTAAATATACTGTTTTAATAAATCAAATATTATTTTAAAAACTAAAATTATTTAAGTAATCCTATATTTTACTACATTATCATAATCTAATTCAGATAACTCATGAACTACAATTTTAATAATAATTATATTGATAATACAAATGGAAATCATGTTGAACTAATTGCACAATATTGAATATATATCAATTGCCTATTTATTAAATATTGCACTCGATATTAAAATTATTTATTATTGAATTTAAGTTTTAAATGTAAATTAAATGAAATTATATAGGGGAGGGAATGGGGTAGTGGCCGAGGACGGAGTAGTGGCCGTTTTAATTAACGTTTAAATGGTGCTTGATGGGATAAAAAGTGCTATATACAATATTTAGATAATCAAAATATATATAATATACAGTAAAACAATTTTTAAAATAATTAATTAATTACTCGAATTTATTAAATAATCATTTTTTGTCCAATTTTGAGAAAAATTGATTATATATATTTATGCTTATTTATGTGTAAGAGTATGTGCATATAAAATTAAATCATCGTATCAAATAAGGTGTGTTTGCATCATAAATATAATTATTTAATATTACATAATTAAAAAAATATAAATCTAATATATTACGAGACACTTATTACATTTTCTGGTACTAGCGGCCACTACTACGGCCTTGCCTTATTTGAGTGCTTTTTTTAATGCCTAATAAAACTAATATATTATTAGGTTAAATACTTTATATATAAAAGTGAAATCAAAGTATTCTAGAACTATATGATTTCTAGTTAATTCAAAAAAATAAGAGCCTAAAATTCAGTATTTATCGATATATTAAAAATCTTCTGAGGAATATTAATTATCGGTCACTACTCCCTTCCCTCTCCTAATATATTATAATATATAAGTTAATATTTTGCTATGATACGTAGTACTACTTACTATGTTAAGATACTAATATTTATATCAATTTAATTTATTTCTATTTATTTATACTAATATTTATATATTTGCATAAAATCTTTAGTACCTTTTCAAACATCAGTAAAGGTTATGAAAACCTATAATCCTCTATTTGCATAAAACCTTTAGTGATTTTCAAACATCAGTAAAGGTTATGAAAACATTTAGTGCTTGCTAAACGAATGCGAAAGGTACATAAAACCTTAACATATAGGTCGAATTTTGTAGGGTTTTCTCAGCTAATCACTAAAGGTTATTTTTTAACAGTGTAGCATTTGATAATAAAATACACCCTTTTCGCACTACTCGACCCTCCTCCGCATTCGATACCATCGACCATTCACTACTGCAACATCGCCTTATATCACTGTTAATACTCAAACTGGATATTATCGAGTATATATGAATATATTATAACTAACCGAACTTCCTCAATTCTAGTACATTAAAACCGTTCATCTCGCCACCCAATGACACATAGTATTCCCGAAGATATAGTCTAAAGTTTAGACCAATACTCTTTAATATCTACATAGTTCACCTCTTCTAAAGTATCTCGAATTCTGCATTCAGCTTCCATGCTTAAGCGGATGATATTAAAGTGTATGTAAAATGTACATAACATCAACATTTGGAACCTGACAGAATATCTTTGTCCACCATTCATAATCGGCTCACCACCAACTCCCTCATCTTCAATCTAATTAAAACTGAGGTTATATTCCTTCATCATATATGTATTTGTATATACACAATGAACTAAAACCTTATCAAGTACTCAATCCATATAACAATATTGGTGTTATATTTGATAGTACTTTTAATTTCATATTTACATTTCCTACATCACAAAATCACAAAACTATTAACTACACTCACTAAGACGTATTCGTAATGCTATAACAATAGGTTATCCTATCCACTGCTACTATTATAACGTCTGCATATATCCTACCTTTATTCGATTGTTGCAACTTAATTCTTTAAAATACCTAATCATATGAGTTCTTAATTCTTCAAAATGCTATAGGGAGAGTATCCGATTACCGACCCCTAAATGATTATTTTTAAAAACTTATTCAATATTAAATATATTAATTGAAATTTTGTAATTAGAGTAATATTATGGCAATTTATAATGTGGCAATTTTATATTTTTGATATAATTATATTTACAAGAATAAACAGGGGGGACGATAATCGGGTACATGTGCTTAATACCGACCCCCTTCTTCTATTACCGACCACCTAAAATAATCATGATATAAATAATTGTAGTATTATAATATCCACTAAAAATAGTTCAAATAACATTCACGAAATTTATTTTGTATTGAATGTATGTTTTAATAGTCATATTAAATTCAAATTTAAACTTTATAGTAATTATATTAAAATAGTGTATATTATTATTTAATATTTATTTATTAATCAGTATGTATATAATCAACTGGAATCATGAATCCTAAATCTATATCAATGATACATAAACAACTTATGACATATTTTAAAGTAAAATACGGATCTCTTTTGATTGGATATTATAAATCACATGGGGTCGGTATTAGGGTAATTTATGTGGTCGGTAATAAGAAAATCATATAGGTTGCTATAATTAAGATATATTGGTTAATAGTTATTCAAATTTAATTATTTTTATAATAGTTATAAACATTTTATTGATCTACTATATTATGCTCAGTATTAAGTTTTCTTTTAAATAATAAAGTATTCACAATGATTTAAAAAAAGTTATTATTCAAATATTTAAAAAGTAAAAACATAATATTACATTTGATCAAATAACAATTTTAGGATTAAATATTTTTTAAAACAAAATACTTATTCATATTTTTCATTAAATTACTAACAGTTCGTGTATATATTATGTTTTGATATATATTATAGTTACTGAGATACGAGAGGGGGTCAGTAATAGGAGGGGGTCGGTAATCGGGGAATTTCCCCATATAGGTGCATATTCAATATACCTAAATACATTCATACTAATATATCTCCAGTACTACCTATATATAGTATATAGGTAGAATAAATATACACTAAGAATCATCTATAAAATCATACTACTGGCATATAAAGAAATTCACAATGATTCGCCTGACTACCTAGCATCCCTACTTAAACTTAAATTACCAACTAGTACCACTTCTCGCTCCAACAATACGTTCATACTATAACTACCTCATAAACATAACTTATATTTAACCAACACTCATGCATGGGTAGTATCCAGAATGCTCACTATATCTATCCGTATGGCACACTCAATCATAAACTTAAGAAACTACTGAAACATATTTATTTAATTTAAAATATTAACTTCACTTATATATCGATGTCCGATTGCTTCATATCACAGTTTGTAATCTTAAAACCAATATTGTAAAATGTATGTATATCATAATATCAATGATAAAGTTCGAAATAAAATAATCTTTATAGTATTAATCATATAATTTTCTTTTCACATAAATATTTACTACAAATAATACAATATAAAAAATAAAACAATATTGATGAAGTAAGAGTAGTAGTATATATTTATGTGAAAATAAAATGTGTATGCTTAATATAATAAAGATTATGTTATTTCAAGCATTATCATTGATAATTATGATTATCATATAATCTTTAATATAATACATATTTATATTTAATGGTTATTAATCAGTAGGTTATTTACAATTGTAATGTATATTGAACATATGTTCTTTAATATATGTATTTATATATTCACTGTACTTAATAAGTACACTGCATATATAAATAAAAGTATTAAATAAGTATAACTTACCTATATCATTAATTATATGTAATTTCTTTTAATTATTATATAATATTGTTTATATTAGCATAATTTAATAATTACAATATTATATAATATGTAACTTTATTAGTAAATAACTTTATTTGTTTGTGTATCGTTAGAAATATACAATAGTTTGTTTATTTTATGAAAAACAAAATTTTATAACAACAATTTTGAAAACAAAAATCCATTTTTAACAAAAATTAAATAGAAAATACAATTTATAAACTCGAATTTAAAAATAAATATATAATACAAATGTATACACTAAGTTAATATACAAATAAGCATTATTTAATAAACTATTACTGTGCATATATGTGTATATATATTTATAAATTTATTTATAATATTAGTCCTATATCACATAATTTATTTAAATATAATTATTATTAAAAATGCATTTATAAAGAATATACGTATATCCATGAGAATGAAGTCACTTAGTTCTCTATGCATATATACTTATTATATTCGTTTATTTTAAATGAATTATATTTAACATGTACCTATTATTTAAAACTTAACACAAATATGTATATTCATATGATATTTTGAGAGGTATTTAGATTGATAATTAGAGAAGTAATTATAATATATCATCACATAAGATGCTTAAGCATAATATAGTATATAGTTATTAATTATGGTTATAATCTCAGAATCAACTATAATGTATTATCAGTGATAATATATTGATTGATTGATTGATTGATAAAATAATAATGACAAACAATATTAGTAATTCAGGTTCCCACCTGAGATCAATTGTTGTATATATTTCATGAATGTTTTATGCGATTTTATGGATCTAATATAGGGCGGGAGTGAATTCCATAGCTTAGGACCAATATAACTCAGTGCCCGAGTATTCATTTTTGAGGGACGTAGAATAGGGGTAGATAGAAGGTGAGATGCATGGTTTTTAAGTGATGGAAGGGTAGCTCTTTGTACTAGAGTAGCAGAAATATATGAAGGGCAATTTGAAGAGTATATTGAGGAATGAACAATAGATAATATGCGATAAGCAGAGCGTTTGTTAAATGTGAACCATGGAGATAGGTGTTGGTATGAGGAAGTAGAGGAATGATCTCGAATACGTAGGTTATATGTTGTACGGATTGATGAACGAATAACTCGATTTAAGGGAGAGATAGATGATAATGGAATATTTATAAGGATTGAGGAACAGTAATCCATGCGTGAGAGTACAAGGGAATTAACTAGAGCTTTAGTAAGAGATACAGTAATTGATTTTCGTATTTTTCTAATTCTAAATAGATGATAATTTGCAGATTTAGTGATGGCAGTAATATGAGGAATGAAGGAAAGTGTAGAATCAAAAATTACACCTAATTTAGATGCAGTAGTAGAAGGAGATATTACAATATTATCAATAAAACAAGGAGGGAAGTAAGTTGGTGATGGAGACAGATTCAATAATGTAGTTTTGTAGGTATTAAGGAGAAGATTATTAGAAATAAGCCATTCTTTAATGTCATTAGCACAATTAGAGAGTTGATTATTGAGACCTGGTGATGAATTAGTTGGAAGAAAAATATATAGTTGTATGTCATCTGCATAAAGATGGTAATATATATTTGGATATTTAGATATTATGGATGGAAATGGGTATACATAAATTGAGAAAAGGGAAGGACCGAGTACTGATCCCTGGGGAACACCATATTTCATAGGAGAAGGGGAAGAAAAATAATTATATATTTTTACACTGCTACTACGGTCAAATAGATATGAAGTAAACCATGAGAGGGCAAGGTCTCTAACTCCAAGCAGGTGTAGACGGGACAGTAGAATTTTGTGATCAAGCGTATCGAAAGCACTGGATATGTCCAGCATTACTAGTTGACAGCAGTTTTTAGTATTAAGGGTAGAAGTGATTACATCAATTACGTTTAGTAGTGCTGTTTCTGTGGAGTGTCCTCGGCGAAAAAAATATTGGTGGTTAAATAGGAGATTAGTTGACGAGAGACAACTCTTTCAAAATTTTACTCACCAAAGGTAGCTGAGAAATTGGGCGATACTTGAGAAGTGAATCAGACGAGTGAAGGTTTTTTAAGAATGGGATTGATTATTGCTTGTTTAAAAATTGAAGGGACAGTACCGGAATTTAGGGAATATGAGATGATGTTACAGATAGTTGGACATAGATAATCGGAGTAAAATTTAAAAATAGATAGTGGAACAGGATCGGAGGGAGATATAGAAGAGGGTGAATTTAGTAGTTTAGATATGAGAGATATATGTGGCGGACGCAAAAAACTTAAGAAAACAAATATAGGTGGGGTAACTATGATCGAAGGATAATTGGCAGTAGGCGTATGGTTATTGATCTTTTTTATGATGGAGTCAATCTTATTAGAAAATGTTTTGGAGAAAATACAGCTTAATTGTAATGGAGAAATGTTAATTATAGATGGTAGTAGGGTAATGCTGGTTTTGGGGGAGATAACAACTTATTAGCTAGTCTGAAAAGTCGTCGGTTATCAGAAGCAAGATCATTTATAACCTGAGTGTAATAGCTAGATTTGGCATAGGAAATTGCTAACTTGTAGATCTTACGTTACTCAATGAATGAAGCTCTAGAAGATGAATATCTCAAGGATATATATATTCTTTCAGATTTACGAAGTGATCGTTTCAAGGACATGAGGTGGGAAGTAAACCATGGGGTATCAGGATGTAGAGTTACTGATATAGTTGTTGTGATATCACACCTGAAGGAATTAAATATAACATTTTATAATAGTATTTTTTATAAATATAACTATTTATAATGGATTGGTACATTCTAACTTATTTTGATACTTTAAATAATTGATATATTAATTAATATTAATTAATATATTAAACCCACCACTTAGTTAACGTACTGTGCATACAGTGTTCGACGTATACCAACATATATAATATTATATATGAATAAAACACCGAATATAACAGATTTCCTTTTAAAATCAAACGAACGGATAATAAAAATGGTAGGTAATATAATTAAGATATAATATATAAATAAATCATATTACAACTGTGTATACACAGTATATATATAGTGTTAATAATTTTTTAAATAATGCTAAAACAATACGATTATTGGATATTGTGTATATCATACATTATACTTTATGAAACATATATAGTATACATAGTATATGTATATACTGTATATACACAATATATAGTATATATATAGCATATTCTAGTTTACCTATGACTGACGTTTCCTAAAATTGATGATATATCCAGGATTACCCAATGACAATATTTGTTGTCAACACATTATTGAGTATATGGTATATACTCAACATTATATACTTATACATAGTAAACAGTGCTTGTATTACTTTCTATAAGAAGGTCACTTACTATTATCAAGGACTTTTCCTTACTATTATTCTGGCATATAATAGTAAGCGTATTTTCACGAAGATTGACATTATAAATAAATCGTATAGCCGCCCGAATACTACTATCTTCTTTTTTATAGCTGTACTATTAATGTCACTAAAAAATGATCCACAGTAATCTATTCTAGTTAATAATATAGCATGCTATCATTAATATGATGCATCAATAAGTTACTTGATAAACGTTAGAAGCAGTGTTTTATAAAATGGCCGAACATACGTAAATAAACTTTGTTGACTTTGCATATGAATACCATACGATCAGAAGGTAAATAACTGTCCATAATGACGCCGAGGTTACTTACTGAATCTGAAGGTAGTATAACTTTACTACCAATAATCAAAGATTTAAAAGTTGTAGTTATGCGAGATACGTTTAGTAATTTGGTTTCGAGGTACCCATCAAAAGATAATTTGTAATCAACCAAATAATCATTTCTGAAGTAGAATACACATTGCCATACTTTTATATATTAAAGTATGAATACTCGAGTTATAAATTAGAATTAGGCGAATTAATGGGAAGTTTAATGATAAGTTGAACATTTCCAGACTTCATACGAAGCTGATATAAAAGTAAGCGTGCGCAATGAGTGCAGCCAGTTATGTATCGTATCAGTAATATGATTGAGAGCAGTTGCAGTGAAATATTATTTTATATCAATGAATTGTTATTCTAGATCTATATATATACATATAGGTATGTATAGGTATACTTACCTACTATCAGTTATCAGACATACAATACATTCTATGATTAATTATTGATTACACGTTAAGTTGAGATATGGCTCTATTGTTCATAATATTATCATGACTGAGGGAGGGCTTCTTCATAATTGGTTTAGCAATAGAATATTTTATATATCTAGATTTCTAGCTAGCTCTAGCTAACTATATAGCATTATTATAGAAATACTATTATCTTAATTGAGTAGAAATCAAATTCAAGATCGTAAAAAAACTATATATATATTGGATTAAATATTAAAAAAATAAAATATATATTACAAATATATAAATATATATGATAACATAATTGTTATTTAAACATATATTATTTCCCTTATAATAAATCTCTTATTTTATCTATATAATTAATATTAATTCTCATCGGAGATTGTTATTAATTATCAATATTCTCAATAGTATTCTATTGTATATTTATTATATATTCACCTGGGCTTACTTTACTTGCTTATTTCGGGATTGTTGTTTCACGAACACTAACATTTCTCCAAACATTACGGTTCATCATAGATACTCTCATCTCGCTCGCCGGTATACCAGTTTTGCGCTTCAGATTCCTGATGTAGCTTTCTGGTGGCCTTCCCCGTCTTCTAGTTCCATTAGTAGGTTACCAAAGAACTAGATCCGAAACAAATTCATCATCTCTACATAGGCATTGTCCAGCAAACTTTAAGAATCGACGTCTGATCTTTGTAGATATTTTTTCTATAGTCCCATACAGTACTTCGTTTATAACTTTCTGAAACAAATGCAATTTTAATATCATTCGTATAATTCGAGTGTATATCCCATCAAGTTGTTTGAGTAGTGTTTTTGTGAGGATCCAATTCTCACATCCGTACAGCAGAACCGATTCAACTGTGGTGTGCATGAGCATAATTTTTAGTTTCTTACTAAGAGTTGATATCCAGATATTCCTCATTTGATGACATGTTCTCCAAGTATTTTTCTGATTTTCAAATCTTTTGCACTGCTGTCAATCCATGACCCTATGTACTTGAAGTATTCAACCCTTTTCATATTTAACCAATCTATAGTTTTGATTTAAAACTGTTGATTAGTATTATAACTCGTGTATTTCGTTTTCCCTGTATTAATGCTTAGTCCTAATCGTTTTTCAGATTTTTCAACTCGAGTGAGCATCTCTTGAGCTTCTTTAATACCTTCACTTACTATTGCAATATCGTCTGCGATATCTATATATGTAACAGTGATAGGCTCTACTCTTCTGCTTTTTCTTTTCCTTAGTTGGAAAGCTAGTTTATCTTCTTTTCCTTGTAAAGCTATTCTCATAACATAATCTATAACTATGACAAAAAGGTATGGATCTAACGTATCTCCTTGTAAGACACCATCTAGAATATTGAAAGTTTCCGTTTCTCCATCGGGTGTAATGACCTTAGCAGTAGTATCTTCATACATTAAGCTAATAGCCGTCACCAACTCCTCCGGTATCCCATAAGCGTTCACCATCGTAAGCATTTTCACTCTATGTGTAGTATCAAATGATGTATTGAAGTCGATTGATATCAGGATTTCTTCTAGATTCTTATCATTAACTCCCTCAATAATTCATCTGAGTGCTAATATTTTACTAGATGTTGTTCTGCCACTTCTGAAACCATTTTGATTTTTCCTTAGATGACAATCTAGATGAGGCCTAATTCTGTTCAGTATCATACTATTATAAGTTTTCGCTACTAATGAACTAATGCTTATACCACTATAATTACTACCTAGACTAAGATCTACTTTCTTGGTTATTGGAATTATTTTCAAAATTATCAATTGTGTGGCTTCATTTTATATAATAGTGCCTTGTTACAGAAGTATAGTATACTTTCATTTATATTACATAGTTTTAATACTTCAGGCCGTATTTCATCAACACAGCAGCTTTTACCTTCTTTAATTACCTCTTTTGCCAACTTGTACATATACATTTCAAAAGCTCCACGCTTTATCTCTAGAGGTTGTATAACTTGTATTTTCATTTCATTTTCGTATTCAATATTAGGATGTTTGCCTAATAAATCCTGAAAGTATTTGTACCAAGTTTGTAGACGTTCAAATCCATATATGTCCAAAGTTTATTCAAATTATTTTGAAAATATGTATTTGTTATTACTAATTGTTTTCATTTATAATATCTATTAATAATACACTATTTTTATTTGTTTCTTGATAATATGTACAATTCCCGTTATCTTTCCCTATCCTTGCATTACAATCTCCAATAATGGTTAGGAAATTATGATGTGGTATAGTTTATATAGCTTTTCTAAGTTCATCATAGAATTTGTTTATGAATATGATTATAATAGATATTGCAGGATTTCCATGGAATGTGCTTATCAATATTCTCTCAGAGTGTGATATAACCTCGCATAGTGAGTTTATTGATCTTTTGTTTAAAATTATACCAATTCCTCCTTTTGATGAACCTTGATAATTTGTCCATGCTGGTGTTGTTATAAGTGTGCTATGTTCAATAGTATTATACTTAACAGTTTCATCATGTATAATTCGATTTTCATGTATTCCAAGAATATCTAGATCATGGCTTTCGAAATTATACTTGAATTCTAGTTGTTTATGTTCTTCTCGAATTGTTCTAACGTTCATTGTTGATTCAATGATTTCTCGTTCGCATATTAGTAGTTTGACCTTATTACCTACATGTTTCTCAAGATCTACTCTTCCTTGCGGGTTTGTAGTAGGTCCGTCATACTTCTTCTTCGAGATCATTTCGGTTGAAGGGAAGGTTATATTAGGGACTTTAACCCTAGTGTTGTTTGTTGTACTTGTCATGTCTTTCATTTGCTAATACTGCTATGGGCGCAACTACTATAGCAGTTCGTTTGATTTCAGAGTTGCATTCTCTTAACATTTACCTAAAGAGGTCTTTCTACAAGGCAGCAGAAATATTTGGAATCAGAGCTACCTTCTCCTAGATCAATTTAGCCTTGATACTAAATAAACAGTTTACCGTGGTATGTCACTTGGAGGGATTCAAGGAGTCTTGACTTGTAGAACCATAAAACCACCAGGAAAGGACTTTCACGCTCGGCCTTCCTTTTCGCTTGTTATGGCTAGATGGTGGATGTAGCTAGAGGGATATTAACTACAACGCTATAGTGTACAAACCATGTGCATTATGCACTATACCACCTGGGCATAATACATTAAAATACACTTTACTTTATACTTAATAGTTTTAATTTAATGAGTTTTTAGGAGAACTAGGAATTATGAATTGAATAAATAAAATTACAAACGAAGAGATTGATTAAAAACTAACTAAATTTATCCTATTAAATATATATTAATATATTCTATATATTCAATATACCCTATTATATATAGGATCATAGCAATGACAGTTTATTGAAAATCTACAATATCAATTTCGACTCTATTTCGATATATATAGTAATCTATTTTTAAACATCATAAACTATGACGCATTCTTTTGAATCATATTATTGCACATGTAAATAAACTCGAAGGACATCCTACGGTCAAGGTGGTGCACTTGAATAATAATCATGTTGTAGTGTGCATGTAGATATTATATACGCATGTAACACGATAGATAAAGGTATGTACTATTGTATGCAATGATTATGTAGTTAATACGACTTTACGGTAGCGCATGGTATAATTGTATTATATAACATAATACTTACATATATATATATATATATATATAATTACTATATATTGGTATATTTAGTATATAATATTCATTTATAAAATATGTGTATTGTATATGATTATTAAATAAGTATTCGATTCTATTCTAAATTTGTAAATGAATTAATTCATATTTTATAATATATTATTATATTTAAGTCATGTTTTGACTACATATATTACTGTACATTTAAATATATTATCTACATAATAAATATTAATTATAATATATATAATATATATAAATATATATATATATATATATATATATATATATATATATATATATTCATTCATTCATATTATTATATTTAAGTCATGTTTTGACTACATATATTACTGTACATTTAAATATATTATCTACATAATAAATATTAATTATAATATATATATAATATATATAAATATATATATAATATTTATTTATTGAATCGCACATATAATAATATCGGATACAAATGGACCCCTCAAGAAGTCATAGACTTGTACATGTTATAAATAACTGTGAGGAGTCCCGGACAATACAAAACAAATAGTAAAATTTTTTTTCTTGTGTTTTGATTTATCGTTTATTAAATTCTTGATAAACACAAGAGAAAAACAAGAACTATCTGGAGTCGAACCCGGGACCTCTGGCTTACTAGTTTTTGGTTATCCCACTGAGCCATAAACCCCAGACTAATATACACACATATATATATATATATATATATATATATATATATATATATATATATATATATATATATATATATATATATATATGTGTGTGTGTGTGTTATAATCCTATTACCAAGTACAGGATATCTTCTAGCGCATATTTAGTTAATATTTTATTTGTTGCATAATTTATTTTATCGTATGGTCCAGGAGTACACATTTGAATTTGATACAAAAATCAATGCAAAAACTTTTTTTAAATCAATGATTTCAATATGATTAAATTTAATTCAAAATATAATTTCAAACAGGTTATTTTATTTTGAATTTCGATACAAATTATATATATAAATATCTTTCAATTAGAACCTAATTTATAAATAAATTCGTATATTTGATACAATATAACTTATATTATATACGTAACCATTGCAGAGATAGCAACCGGACGTGTCCCTGTCCTTGCTATTACTAATAACTTATATATCTAATATAATTAATGTATACACATTTACAACCTACCATATTAATTGTATACGTAAGTGACATTATTATTTAATTATAATAATAAATACATATTAATTATTGTTTCTAATATATAATGTTGTATAATGTATTTAGGAGTTCTACATTTAAATTTAAATAATAATAAATGATGTAAAAATATAATTGTATATTATAAAGTATACAATGAATAGTATACATTATGTCGGCATGGTAGATTAACATTCCAATAAGACATTACCGACTAGTAACACTCGTGGTGGTATTAATAGTCAAGTGTATTAACCCGCGGGTATTATATAAAGATAATATTACTACCTCTATAGATATATGTATTGTATCTATATAGATATATTTATTTTATATATATAGAGGTAGTAATATTATATATATATATATATAATACAGGTAAACTACTTGACTATTAATAACTACAGTCCGTGGATGTGTGCACATAATTATTCATAATTTTAACTTATTTCATCTTGAATATTTGTAATATTATCATTTTATTTCTTATAAAATGTATACAAGTATGTAACATCAGAATTAAAACCTTAATTATCAGTTATGTAAGTGTTATATAACTGAGCTAGTCTGACTCTTTAGCTTGAATCTTTATCCTGATTAATCAAACTAATTACATACTTTACTACTAATAATTAGGGGAACTATCCGAACTTTGTGAGTTGTGTAAGTGGTAGATTAGTCAGATAAATATGAACATATTAAATATGTCTTATAATTTGTATATATATTTATATACATAACAATTGCATTTATAAGATAGCTATCCTCGTTTATAAATAATATCAAATTTTATATTAGAATATTTGTTTATAAAAATAGTTAACAAAATTCAATTTATCGGTGAATTTCAACTTATTAATTTAAAACTTGTTGGTCTTTCCAAGACGTTTTCCGTTATTTATATAAGCCGTCATTTTACAATTAAATATATACTTAGTTAAATTATAAAACTACGTTATTCAATATTTATATAAAATAAATAGAATAATGTTATTTTTAAGCAGGTCTCCACGGGAAACGTAATAATTTGTATCACCCTATAGAGTATATATATATATATATATATAGAATATACTTACACAATTAAAAAGTAGGGTACAGCGAATTCAATTTATAGGGTACATATATATATGTTAAATATTAGGGTACATATATATATGTTAAATATTAGGCTACATGACTGTTAAATGCACTAAGGTACAATCTATATATGTATTAGGGTACAGCTATAGCTAATATGATATATACCATAATTGAATCACATGATTATTATATTTACATAGCATGTCATTCAATTATGATACATATCATAACATTGCATTAGGGTACACTATATCATATAATTAGGGTAAAACCAGCTAACATTATTTAGGGTACAGTTTGATCATTTTTAGGGTACTGGTCGTATTTATTCAAATTGTACCCTAATTAGGTTACGGCTACGGGGACACTACTTACACGCTAAAGGAACTCGCTAAAGGAACTCACTGTACCCTAATTTTTAAAAATGTATATAATAAAATACATTAATAATCCATAGTTATTGAATATTTATTAAAATTAAATATATATATTAATATTTTTTATTCCCTATAATTTAAATATGTAAAGTTTTTCTGGAGGATTAATTTATATTAATATATGAAAAACCATGCCGTTTTGATAACCCACGAAGTTTATATATATTATAACTATAGTTTACTCTAATATTAATAGAAAACCTATTTATACACTTGTAACAATAGAATAATAACCGATAAAAACAATACAAAGATGTTGACACTGAACGTGATACTATTACTCTCCGCACTGAACATTACGTCATTGGAATGTCATACCTCCCAACTGCCACATTTCCATATCAGCGTGCCGGCCGATCAGACTGACAGCTCGAAGCCACGCCTTCCGATGCAAGCGCTGTTAGACTTCGCCAAGGACTGTAGATGGCGCTGTAGTAACGATAAGCATGACTGTGACGTAACAACCAAGACCGACGGTGACGTGCCCATCGCTCAACAGAGGGGTTGTGCTTCCAGGGGCTTATCAAGTGTATTAATCTTTGTTATAGTTCTCTCGGACACTTTTATCACTAGGAAGCAATTAGACGCGCGTACGAAATAGGTGGACATTTCATCAATAAATAATCAATATTAAATTATAGATTACTTAAATTATGTATACTCTGCCCTGGTAATAATATACGATGCATTGTATGTGATTTATAGCCTATAGGAATGTATGACATATATGACTAATAATAAACCGCCGTATCAAAAACAATAAATGTTGTTATTAAATAATTAAATGAACATCACTATAGGAATTGTATTGAGTCACAATAGCTGTAGGGGAGGGTAGGGAGTAGTGGCCGATAATTAATATTCCTCAGAAGATTTGTAATATATCGATAAATACTGAATTTTAGGCTCTTATTTTTTTGAATTAACTAGAAATCATATAGTTCTAGAATACTGTGATTTCACTTTTATATATAAAGTGTCTATCCTAATAATATAAACGTTTGATTAGGCATTAAAAAAAGCACTCAAATAAGGCAAGGCCGTAGTAGTGGCCGCTAGTACCAGAAAATGCGATAGGTGTCTCGAAATGTATTCGATTTATATTTTTTTAATTATGTAATATTAAATAATTATATTTATAATGCATATGCACCTTATTTGATTCAATTATTTAATTATATATATATATACTCTTAAACATAAATAAGCATAAATATATATAATCATGTTTTTTTGTCAAAATTTGACAAAAAATTATTATATAATAAATTGTAATAGTGTAATTAATTAATTATTTTAAACAAATGTTTACTATATATTATAGATATTTTGATTATCTAAATATTGTATGTACAACTTTTTATCATATCAAGCACCATTTAAGCGTTAATTAAAACGGCCACTACTCCCTCCTCGGCCACTACCCCCTTCCCTCCCCTATATATATTGCATAACAATCAATCCTATCATATTATATTTCATTTTCATAACAATTTCGTATAGTAAAATAATGTTACGATCAGAAGAAAGCCTAGAATATATGTAAGTTAGGATTTAATATTGGGGGCGTGGCTTATAGCTATTCTAATTAAAATATCACGTGACACTGTGGGCCTAGCATTCAACTGATAAAATCGGATACCGACACCCTAACAATAAATCACCACAACTATATTATTTCTCAATTAGGGGAAAGTCCCCGATTACCGACCCCCTCCTAATACTGACCCCCTCTGGTATCTCAGTAACTATAAGAGATATAAATAAATTATATATACATGAACTGTTAGAAATTTAATAATAAATATGAATAAGTATTTTGTTTTTAAAAATATTTAATCCTACAATTGTTATTTGATAAAATGTAATATTCTGTTTTTACTATTTAAATATTTGAATAATAACTTTTTTTAAATCATTGTAAATACTTTATTAAATAAAAGAAACCTTAATGTTGTGCATAATACTGTAGATCAATAAAATGTTTAAAACTATTATAAAAATAATTTAATTTGAATATCTATTAACCAATATATCTAAATTATAGCAACCCATATGATTTTCCTATTACCGACCCCATGTGATTTATAATATCCAATCAAAATAGATTCGTATTTTACTTTAAAATATATAGTAAGTTGTTTATGTATAATTGATATAGATTTGGGATTCACGAGTCCAGTTGATCATAAATATACTGATTAATAAATAAATATTAAATAATAATATACACTATTTTAATATAATTACTATAAAGTTTAAATTTAAATTTAATAGTACTATTAAAACATAAATCAAATAAAAAATAAATTGCGTGCATGTTATAATTAATTATATTTATGTATATCTACTATTTTTATTGGATATTATAATACTACAATTATTTATACCACGATTATTTTAGGGGGTCGGTAATAGGAGAAGGGTGTCGGTATTAGGCACATGTATCCGATTACCCACCCCCCTGTTTATTCTTGTAAATATAATGATATCAAAAATTTAAAATAGCCACATTATTCATTACCCTAATTATAACATTTCAAATAAATATATTTAATATTGAATACGTTATTACATATAATCATTTAGGGGTCGGTAATCGGAGACTTTCTCCTAATATTTCCAAATTTTATTTATAAGTATTGAGTATACATAGAATAGCTATTTTAACATTTAAATCGGTTTGTTTAACTCTGAGATAACATAGGTGTCGATATTATGTGAAATTTGGGTGAAAATATATGAAAATGTATGTTGTTAAGTAAAAGTTTATAACATTGTAAAAAAGTATGATAAATATAAAATCTTTTCGGCACATTGTGAAATATAATTAGTTCTATAAGATTTATTTTAAATATTTAAAATACCTACATTTTTAAATGATTGAGAATAAATATTGTTACTAATAGATATATATAGTTACTAATAAATAGATATTGTACTTCACAAATTTCATAAATTTAGTTGTTTGAGTTGTAACGAAAAAATAAGTTTTTTGTTTATAATTAAAAAAATATAAATATTTAAAAAAATGTTACTTATATGAATTATAATTACATTGATTATTTTTTGATTAGAATTATATTTTAGGAGATCTTCGGGTGTCGATATTACGTGCATGTCGATATTAGTACACTCTTCCCTAATACAATTGCATTTTTAAAATTTAGATTATAGATATTAATTAATAAAGCAACTCTAATTATTAATCTAAAACGTCACTTAACATCACATTTGGAACCTATTGAGTAAATCAATGTCTTTTAAATTATGGAGGGCAGTATTTGTATACGGTATGTGGCAAGTTAATAATGATGATAGGCCAATAGCGTTGTTATAGGATATCAGTGTGTTGATATGATGTAGAAGTGATCACCGCTGACACGATGGTTATGAGTTAGAGGTCGTGGGTATGACCTTGTATATGATTAGGGACACCATTATATTGGTGGATAATGCATTGATAACATAGTTAAATGAAGTACAACCAAAGCCCGTGCTTTGGTACAACTGCATGGGTTTGTGAGAATCAACGTGTAAGTTGAAATGCACTACACGTAGGTGGTTTCAGTTAGGTATTCCAGTTATAATATGTCAGTTACTTCGGATATATATATCGTATTGTTGTTGTTGGGTAGTCGGTAGAAAGTAATTATGTAAATCACGAACAAATAATTGTATTTATATAAATTGATATAATTGGATAGCAGAATAATTTTTCTTAATCGTTATAATCATGATTATAACCTGCTTGGTGCACCAATTCATAACTAAACCTGTATTTTCTATGTTAATATTATGTATATTAACAAGTGTTATATTATTTTACTTATGGTAAGTGTAAACCATAATTCTATTTATCATTTATTAATTATCATTAAATTATTGTTTCATGTAATTTTGTGTGCATTATATACCTATCTCTAGATAGGTAGGTCTATATCTATATCTATACTTAATTTATTTAATAAATATTTATTAATTCTTCTTTCTTATCATTTTCTAACATATTTCTCTTTTTTCTCACTACCACTTAAATGAATGATATATAACATGTATGGGCCCTTATAAATATGGGCCAGGGCATTTGTCCAATGTGCATCCCCCCCCCCCCCATTAAATCCGTCACTGTTTACATGATAAGTCGAGCAGTGGTAAGCGGTGCAAACAGTTTGAATTTGTTTGAGCTAACAGTTTATTTGAGCAATATATGTTTGGTATCAACTTTTCTATTTAACATATTTATTTGTATCGATTATTGATTATATTATATTATACATCACTATTTGTGGTAAATGACTAATAACTGATTTAAATGATCCGATGAGCGTTAACTGATAGGATATCACATATACTGGTGACAATGGAATACTAATATGTATTGAAAAGTAAAATTTTTGTAATATCAATTATAAAAGTATTCATGTCGTGATCAATATACATGGAGTACAATTTGACTTAAAGTTAACTTTAATAAGTTTAACTATCTAGGAAATATATTAGAAAATAGTTCTATATACGATAATGAAATAAGAATTCGTCTAGCTACAGAAACATATACAATGAGAAGGTAACATTTTATATTGACTAGTATTATACAATATTAAATTCAAACTACAATGTATCATCTGAAAACTAATGTGAATGCAAATATTGTATGTAGGTATATAGTTTATAGACTATAAAATATAGTAATATATATACTATATAAATATTTCATCCACTATATATGATAGAATTCAGTTTTAATATATGATTGATTTAGCCATATGGATATTGCAAACATGTGGACAATATATAAGTCTTAGAGCAGAAAAATACTCTTATATATAAGTTATACTATAGTATACTAATCTATAGAATATTTCAATTCGTTATTTTTATTAAATAAAGAGTTTATTAATATTACCTGAATTCCTTGTTTAATCTTTATTATACGTCATTACCTATCTAATATTGTAATCATTATTTTAATAATTGGTATTATATAAGCATTTAATATATACATATGTATGATTATTTTATGCAATTAGATATCTATCAATATTATATTGAATAGGTATAAATAATCATAATATAATTCAGGGGCTTACTGAACAATATATATATATATATATATATATATATATGTGTGTGTGTGTGACATAAATATATATGATGCATATATACAATACTATAGTACTTTTAATATACATTGACTATAGTAAATAAATATAATAATTTATAACATTAACCTTAACCCATCCCGTAGCATTAGTATACCTCAAGATTAAGATATGGATTACTTTACTCTTTCTCAATATAAGATGCCTACATAAAAACATAAACATGAATACTAATTCGCTAGCTTAATAAACAGTATTATTTTTTAATTATAATTCATATTAAAAATCAATATAATCATATACGTTTGAATTTAATAATCATATTTGATAATATATACCAGAATATGATAATAATTATTAATATAATATTATTAATAATAATATTAATAATAATAAAACACTCCTAATGGTCTATTACATAATGTTATGCAACCGATGTGCCTATAATCGCAATATTTCTGTTGATCACTGTTGACTCCGTGATATTTGATCGCTTTCGTATAACACGTGTGCAGGTGTTTGGTGCAGCTGTTCCTGTATACCTTAGTGACGTCGAATAAGACATGCTTCAGTACGGGTTTAGATGAGTCAAGCTGCTCGTCCATTACGATGGGATGAACATGTTGAGACTGGGCGGGATGACATTCCAGTGACGCAATAGTCAGAGCCGACAGTATCTGCGTATTGTTTATATAAATATGTTGTTTATTTAGAGATTAACGAGTGAAATCACTGGTGCCAGGTGTACCTGGTTACACAAACATATATATATATATATATATATATACTTGTTATAACTATTTTCTAATAATATAGTTATAGGGATAATATAGTTAAACAGAGCTATTAAAAGTGGGAGATAATAGACTCGTCAATTATTACAATATACTTTGCTAAGAAGATAAATCAATAATATAACTTTTTCTATATAAAAATTGGTATATACTGTCAAGTCCATAGTTGGTTTATGTATTTTATTTTATCTAGAATACCTTCCGTAAATAGTAACTACTCGTTGTCTCCTCATTGTGTTAACATACATTGTGTTCCTGGCTCTATGATTGGACCTATATTGTTCATTATTTAAATTCTTCCTATTAAATCAATTTGTCACAAATATCCCAATATTCACTATCATCTTTATGCCGATAATCTACAGATATATACGTCATTTCCTAGTTCTAGTGATTCTGATCTGATTCAAATGGCTATGTTTAATTGTATTACTGATCTCACTGAATGGTTCTCTCATAACTCTCTCTCCTTAATATGACTAAAACTGATACTATGATATTTTCTAGACCCAGTTCTCCTTTATCAATCACTCATCCTTTTCTACTAACTCTTCCAATTTCAAAATTTATAACTAACCTTAGTTTAGAATAACCTCTCAATTATTCGCACTACCAACTATTTTCTATATAATATTAGAAAATCTCATTATAAGCTTACCTTCGCCATGACTAAATGTTTAATTCACTCGCTAGTATTCAGTAGACTTATATACTGCTGTTCATTATTATGTAATTTATCTGTTAACCTTATGTATAAACTTGAGCGTTTTCAACGTCATGCTATACGTGTATTATATAAACTAAACTTTGCCTCAATATTTTCTATATCTGATTTAATGATATCATTAGGCTGGCTTAAGTTTAGATATATTTGTATACATAGGCTATTGTGTATTACACATAAGGCTATACACCGTGGATTTCCTGAATATCTAGCTCAATATATTATTATTCAGAGTTCTAACAGATCCAGTCGGAAGTTTCACGTCATGAAGTTGGTACAACGCTCTACATCTTTGGCCTACTCTGAATCAGCTTTCTCGGTTATTGCTCCGAAAAGCTGGAATTCAATGCCATATTATATTCGTTGTATAACATCACTTTCATTGTTTAAACGTTAACTATATGTCCATTTTAAATCATTGTAATTCGTTCTATTGTATAATTCATTTTCCATTTATTTTTGTTTTCGTTTTTTTATTATCTAACGTCGCCTATAATCACCATGTGTTTTTGAAGTCAATAAACTATATATAAATAAATAAATATATATATATATATAATATCATATTATATTAAAATATAGTAACAAATTATAATGTTGTAGTGTAGAAAATACAACATTTCTAAATCCCCAACGAATGATTATGATTGACGTACTGGACAATCAATTGCATTGTCAATGAAAATTTGTCATACAAATCATTCAACCGTGAATACTAAACGTCGAATTGTTGTATGATAAAAATGTATTGTCGCATTTGTATTATTCACGAACACAGACGAGTAAGGTTTATAGGAAGATTTAATTTAATAAAGTTATATATAGTACCACGTTTACTCATTATAATAAACGAGATAAATAAACGGGAATAATTCAACCCGATAACATTGATGACAGCGGAATCCTGTATATGACTGGAATAACCTTCATCGTCGTCATAATCGTCGTCGTCATCGTTGTTGTTGTTGTTGTTGTTGTTGTTGATTGCTGCATACGGACGTTACGCGGATGTTACTCCGCGGCAGAACGCCAGAACAGCCCTTGGTGCTGACACCATGACTGATTGAGGGGGTGCCGCCCCCCCCCCCGAAACATCGGATCCTTCTCCTCCGGGTAGCCGGGCATTCCTGGAGCCAGTGCTCCAGGGTCTCAAACTCTTCTTCACAGTAAGGGCATATCGCTGGCGAGTTCGCGTCAATGATGTTGCGGTAGGCCGCTAGGCTTCTGCAGTGGCCACTGCGCAACTGGGATAGAAACACCGCCTCTCTTCTCGTCAGAGGCTCGTCGCTCATGGTGTCGCAATAGACGGCCTTTGTTCTGCTATGCGTGATCTCTACGTCCACCACCTCTCTTTTCACAATAGCCTTGGCAGCCTCGAAGGTAATCCTTCCTGCCAACGACGTAGAGGTAGTGGACGCACTAGACCACGCACTATTCGCAGCGTCATCCGCCCATTCGTTGCCAATCAGTCCGCAGTGACCAGGAACCCTACTGAAGCAGGACCTCCCGGTTTAGAGAGAACAGGCCACGTCGGACTTCCGCGACTCCTGCCTTATCCGACTTACCTGAGCCCTCCAAAGCCAACATCAACGACTGGCTGTCCGAGCACACCATGAATCACACCATCAAACCTGCCATCTTCTTCGGCAAGCCACTTGATGGCCAAGTTCAATGCCGCCACTTCCGTCTCGAACGATGACGTCCAACGACTGCCCTTCTGTGTTCTGGTGGTGATGTGGATTGGTGCAGATGCATAGCCCGATGTGACCACCGCTGCGCTACCCCCACATGAGTGACCACTCTCCGCGGACCCGTCCGTGTTAATGGTCACCCTTTGGGAGCCCGCTGCTGCGATAGTCTGTAGCGAGTCTTCTAGCAGTGCTTCCTGGCTTCTGAGCGTCTTGCCCCCCTTAGCTAGGAGCGATTTGACTCGCCACAACTTGCCTCTGCCACACAACCAGGGTGGTTTACGATCATAGAGGAACGGCTCTCTTGGATGGTCCTCCAGGCCAATATTACCACAGATTTCTTTCGCCAAATCGCTGAAGCAACTCCTGTTCTTCCACCTGTGATGGACAGGAGCTGCATGGAGAGACCGTCTTGGGTTACTAGCGTGGACTCTAGCCGACTTCTCCCAGGCTATCGCGCAGTTCCTGCGCATGCTAGCAACAAAAGAGAGGGCCTTAGCCTCCGTGCGTAGGCATTCTATGGGAGTGTCTGAGGTCTGTCCCGTGATTGACCTCAGCGCTCTGTTATTGACCCGTTCAAGAATCTGCCGATTTGTATTTGCTAACCAGGGCTGCCATGCTGCTCCACAGTAATGTAACACACTACCGATTGTGGCCTTGTATACCCTAGTTAGGTAAATTCTGTCCCAGCCCCACTCTTTGGAGGCCAGGGACGACAGAATCTTGATTCTTCCGAGCGTCTTTGACTTCACTGCCTCTACCTGTTGTATAAACGTGAGCGTTCTATCGAACGTCACTCCCAGGAAGGTAGGAGTCTTATTTACTCGGAAGGGTTTACCATCCAATGTCAAACTCGGAGACCATGAAGCCTCTTTCGGACTTGAGGAGAAGAAAGCCACCTCGCACTTTGCCGTGTTAAGGGTTATGCGGTGGTTCTTGTTCCAGACCGAAAAGGCTTCTACTGCTTCTTGTACTATTCGGAGGGCCACGTCCTTGTCCTGATGAGACGCCCAGACAGCGATTTCGTCAGCGTACATGCTTACGAGGGCCCCTTCAGGGGCTTCGTCCCTTATTCCGTCTATAAAGAACAGGAATAGTAGCGGTGACAAAACTGCCCCTTGGGGGACCCCTTGATGCAGCTTCCTTGACCTGCCCGTGACGCCATCAATTCGAACGTTAGCCCTCCTATCCGACAAGTAGCCTCTTAGCCACCTCACTAGTCTCCGCGGAACGCCCTTCTCTAACATAATTGTTAAGAGCCTGTTCCTCCACACCGTATCGTATGCCTTGCTGAAGTCCAATAGCGCCAATATACTCCTCTTAGCCGGCTGGCTCTGGAAGCCATTACTAATGGACTGTGAAAGCCGCAACACCTGATCTTCACAGGACCGCCCAGTTCTGAACCCGGTCTGATCATCATTCCACCATCCGTTCTCTTCAGCCAGCCATGACAGTCGACTGACCACCATCCTTTCCATCGTCTTTGCCACGCACGATATCAAGGATACTGGCCTGTAGGAGTCGATGTATGATGCTGGCTTACCTTTCTTGATAAGTGGGATGATTGTGGCCACTCTCCAACTTGCGGGACTCTTTCCTGAGTCCCACGATTCGTTGAAGATGCTCAGGAGATACTCCCTTGCAATTGGGCCCAGAGCTTGTAGAAATCTAGGCTCGATGCCGTCTCCTCCCGGAGCGCCTTTCGGTTTCATGCGTTTTATTGCTTCATTCAGTTCCGTCAGACTGAACGGAGACGAACTCTCCCCATCAACTGAAGGAACCTTCAGCTGATGACGAACAGACTTCTTCAGCCTGTCCGCCTTGGGGATGTCCAGCCTGCTAACTTCGGCATATCTCTGCATGAAAGCATCGGCCTTGGCTTTACTAGTGGTGCACAACCGGCCGTTGTGTACCAGAGACTCATTGCGGGTGGATCCCTGGCTCTTACCGCTCAGGGACTTAACCACCCTCCAAATCTTGTTTGGATCTGCTGTATCCGCCGCGTCCTCTAGAAACTCCACCCATCTTCGCTTCTTCTCCTTGCGGATTAGGGCCTGGACACTCCTGCAGGCTTCAACCCACTCCCTGCGGTTGTCCCCGAGTGTCCTCCTTAACGAGTTTCTAAACTTCACGGCTTCCCTTAAGTCCCTGGTCATCCAGGCCTTACCATTGGTCGAGGACTTCACCTTTCCAATGAACGAGTTGGCAGCTTCCGTAATGGAAACTACCAGACTCGCCATTCTAGCGTCCAGTGAAGCTCGACCAATGCTGTCTTTTTGCACTAGCACAGCCATTTCTACTTGGTTGGAAAAGCCCTCGAAATCCGCCTTGCTCCAATTCCACCTCAAACTCCTTGAAGTGGTGGGTTTAAGCGTAGTGATCGATATATAGAGAGTTATCAAAATCGGTAGGTGATCTGATCCCATGCAGTCCATAACGCCCCATTCCACCTTGTCCAGCCAACTGTTGTGGACTAGAGTGACATCGGGTGCGCTACGGCCGCCCGTACCGACGTTGACCCTGGTGGTCTCCCCATTATTCGCCACGCTGAAGTTCTTCTCTACCAGCCATTCCTTTTCCTCCCAGCCTATCTTCCGGCTGCCAACTGTCCCACAATCTCGAGTGGGCATTCAAGTCACCCACAACAATGGTATTCACAGCGTACGGTAGTTCCCGAGTATCGAACTCACTACCTTGCTGAGACCCTCTTGTGGGGGGACAGTACACGTTGGCGCACATCGTTTTGCTGAGCGATGCTAAGTTGATATTGACTAGCAGAATCTCCAACAGCGATCCTTCTACAGCTTCGGTGTGGGTCACCACTGTGAAGGGAATATCTTCCTTGACGAATGCGATGAGTCCACCACCTCTTCCAACTCCGCGGTCCTTCCTGATCGTAGTGTAACCCTTCAGCTTCGGGTCTGGGTCAGTTGCTCTAAGCTTGGACTCCTGGATCATGATGACATCAAACTTTGAAGATTTGGCCCTGTCTTCCAACTCGACCATCTTTGTCTTGATGCCATTTGCGTTCCACTGCATCAGCTTCAGGTTTTGTCGAAGTTCAACTTCGACCTTCTTTACCTTGATTATGGATTGGATAGCGGCGAGATCCGTGCTCGCGCTGTTCGCACTGGACGAACATCCACCACATAACCATCTTTATGCAGCGAGAACCATAACCAGTTCCGCTCTTGATAGCTTAGAGCAACTCTTGTGCGATTCTCTCCCACACCCTGTACATAACAGTGGTGAAGATGTGCGCCTCAAGCTCATGTAGCAAAGCAAGCAGAGCCTCGTATTGGCCGCTGCGGCCGGGCTCCTTCCTACCCCTATCGTCTGGCCAACAAGAATGTTAGTCCTCAAGGGGGCAATGGATGCCTGCAATGCTACCGGGGTTAATGGCCTGACCTGAGTGTTTTTACACGTCACACATTCCCAGACTCCTCTGCTTTGGGCGGCTCTCTTCAGCAGGCTACAACATTCCTGCTTATGTGACAGGTCTCCGCACCCCACACAAGTCAGGAATGTCTGGTTGTTCCTCAGGACCTTACCGCATACCTTGCAGGAAGGCCCTGGGTTTTTCGGCAGGATGTAAGCGATACTGGGCGGAAGGAGTCGATCTGACTTGCTGGCTTACCCTTTTTCAATATGGGGACAATTATAGCCTCCCTCCATGAAGCCGGGCAAGATCCTGTTTTCCATGAATCATTGAAAATGCGCAGCATGAAGCTGGCTGCGATTGGGCCCATGGCTTTGATGAACCTTGGGTGAATCTTATCCTTCCCTGGTGCGCCTTTGACTTTCATCCTTGTGGTTGCGTTGGACATTTCTGCGGCATTAAATGGTATAGAGCTCGGATCCTCAACTATTGGACCTATTAGGGAGCGGCGCACTGAATTCTTAATTCGGCATTCCTTGGGTATACTCAACCTACTGGTCGCAGCGTACCTTTGTAGGAAGACATCTGCTTTGGCCTTGTTTGTTATGTACTCCCTCCCCTCGTGGACCAATGTTTCATTCCTGATGCTTGCTGTATTCCTTCCACTTAATGACTTGATTGTGCTCCAGATCTTGTGGGGGTTCGAGCTTGAGTCAGAGTCTTCGAGGAATTCCTTCCATCTATTCTCCTTACTCTCTCTGATCATATCCCGCACTGTCATACATGCCTCAATCCATTCAGCCCGCTTGTTCGTGATGTCTCTCCTCAGCGCGTTTCGTCTCTTCACAGCCTCTCGTATGTCCCTGGACATCCACTCCTTTCCATTAACACTACATTTGACTTTGCCAATTGCCTTGTTGGCCGCGTCAATCATTGCCATGTTCAGGAATTTGGATCTGGAGTCTAGAGAAGATTCGTGTATGGCCGCTGGTGCTGCTGTCACCGCTTCGTCTACCGATTCAGCAAATAATCGGAAATTAGCAGACTTCCAGTTCCATTTGAGTTCGGTACGGGATGGGGCGTTCAGAGTTGTCACTTGACAGTCAAATGTGATGAGTATGGGGAGGTGATCCGATCCTAGGCATTCAGTCGTGCTCCACTCCACTCGATCCAACCAACTGCTGTGAACGAGGGTCACATCGGGCGCGCTGCTTCCTCCGGTACCTGGGTTAGTCCTTGTTGCAGCTCCGTCGTTCGCGATGCAGAAATCTTTTTCCATCAGCCACTCCTCGAGATTCGATCCCAGAGAGTCTTCAGGTTGCCATCTGTCCCACATATGACTGTGTGCGTTTAGATCGCCCCCTGTGATTGCGTTCCGGTCATGAGGCAGTTCCGACATCTCAAACTCGTTACCGTGGTTTGCTCCTCTTGACGGGGGGCAGTAGACGTTGGATAGTAGAGTCTTGACGAAAGGTTTAGCTCTCAGTTCAATCGATTGAATCTCCAGTAGAGAATTCTGGGCACTGGGCGTGTTGTCAATAGTTGTGAAGGGTATATCTTCCTTAATAAAAAAGAGAAGTCCCCCACCACTACCGACGCCTCTGTCTTTTCGGACTGTAGAGTAGCCCTTTATAGCAGGGTTCTTGTCCAGGGCCCTCAGCTTCGTTTCCTTGATCAGTTGTTGTTGTTGTTGTATGCGGCGAGGTATCACATGGACCAAAGTCCATGTGCGAATGCTAGTACAGCCTTGGGTGATTCCACCAAGACTGATAACGGAGGCGCCGCTCCCCCAAATCCGCGAATGCGTTTTGCCGCTGTGGCCGGACATTCTTGTAGCCAGTGTTCCAAAGTCTCCTCTCCTCCTTCGCAGAAAGGACACTGTGGTGAGGAGTTACTGATGATGCTTTTGTAGGCGGCTAATCTTGTGCAGTGGCCGCTTCGGAGTTGTGCCAGAAGAACTGCTTCCTTACGTGGGAGAATGATTCTATCCCTTTTTCCACTGAATACTGCCTTCGTCCTCTCATGGCTGACAGGGGGATCCGAGATTTCCTGGATAATGAGCGACCTCGCTGCTCGGAAAGAGATACCCTGATATCCATCAGTCCTGTCATCCGTTGCTATGGCCGCTTTCCCCGCTTCAACATCTGCCCAGTCATTGCCTATGAGTCCACAGTGGCCTGGTACCCATTGCAGAAGGACACTGCATTTAACTCTGGCGAGATTTGTCCTTAACTCGTCTAGGAGCCTTCCGTCCTTCCTGCCTGAGCCCTCGATGGCGATTAGAGCCGACTGGCTGTCTGAGCAGATTACACAAACGGAGGAATCTGCCGCATTTCGAAAGATCCATTCCGTTGCAAGTATTAGCGCGGCTACCTCAGTATCGTACGAGACGTCCATCTACAACCTGTGCAGGAGCTTGTGTGTACTCTAGTAGGGTTACTTGCCGCACCAGTAGTGACAACGGCAGCGCTTCCTCCATTAGAGACACCGCCCTGGGCTGAGCCGTCCGTATAGATGGTGTAATCTGCCACTCCTGCAGCACAAGAGAGTCTGGCCTAAAAGAGTCAACTTTGCTGGCAGGTTTACCCTTCTTTAACAGAGGGACAATTACTGCCTCTCTCCATGACGACGGGAACCTACCGTAACTCCACGACTCATTGATAATATCAAGGAGGTAACTCTATGCTATGGGTCCCAAAGCCTTCAAAAATCTAGGGGAGATATTATCTCTATCAGGAGCCCATTTGGCCTTCATGCTATCTATGGCCACCTTCAGTTCCGATAAGTTGAATTATTTACAACTCTATTCTGCTACGCTATCAGCACCTAGTATTTTACGGATTGCTTTTTTCCGGCGATCCGACTTAGCTATCTGTGGACGGCTGATCTCAGCATATCTAGCCATGAAGACGTTTGCTTTTGCGCGGCTTGACGAGTAGTGTTTACCATTATGGATAAGGACTTCGTTCCTGATTCCTTCCACTGAGCGATTTTATTGTATCCCATATCTTGCTAGGGTCAGAGCTCATTTCCGCGTCTGACAGGAATTCCTTCCAGCGCTCCTCCTTACCATTTCGGATCAGTATGTGGACCTCCTTGCATGCTTCGACCCACTCAACCCTCTTGTCTGCGATTTTGCGCCTTAGCCTATTTCGCTTCTTGATCGCATCCCGAATCTCCCTCGTTAGCCATTGCTTACCGTTAGAGGTGGCCTTTACTTTGCCAATGGATGATGCCGCCGACTCTAAAATGATCCTATTTAAGTGGGTTGCTCTAGCCTCTAAGGATCTCTTTGGGGGGTTTCAGAGATGGGACGAAGATTATCATCCACCTTTGCGGCGAAACCTACCATATCCGCTCTCTTCCAATTCCACCTGAGCTCCATGACTGGTTGAACCTTAAGCTCCTCAATTTGGCAGTCTATCGTGACAAGGATAGGAAGGTGGTCTGAACCCATGCAATCTGTGGGGCTCCACTCCGTCTTTTCCAGCCAGCAGCTATGTACCAAATTGATGTCCGGTGCACTTTTACCACCCGTACCGACATTAACGCGCGTAGCGGAGCCATCATTGGCTACACTAAAGTTGTTATTTAGGAGCCAGTCCTCAATCTTGCCGCCCATGCCGTCTTCTGGCTGCCACTGGTCCCATGTGTTAGAGTGTGCATTGAGGTCACCCCCTATCAGTGTGTTCTCCGCACTAGGAAGTTCTGATGTCTGGAATTCTTGACCTTGTAGTGCACCTCTAGTAGGTGGGCAGTAAACGTTTGCGCAGGTGATCTTGTGGAGAGATGCATCGCAAATCTCTACTTTTAGCATCTCTAGCAGTGACTCCCGTTGAGCATCTTCGTTACTCTTGACTGTGAAAGGGATATCTTCCTTTATAAAGGTAATCAGCCCTCCTCCTCTCCCATACTCTCTATCCTTACGGATTGTGGAGTAACCTGGGAGAGACGGATTCCTGTCCTTGCTGCATAGCTTGGATTCTTGGATCATGATCAGGTCGATCTCCGTATGCCGGATCCTATCCTCCAGTTCTACCATTTTGGATTTAAGCCCATTGGCATTCCACTGTAGAACCTTAAGACTGGACCGCGACCTGACCTCCGCTCGTCTAACTGCATTATCCTGTGGCTGGCCGGTATTCACCAACCCATTATTGGTCTGGGCGTTATTGCATATATCGCATTTCCACGTCCCAGACGCTAGATGCATGACCTGTTCAACTCGGGACAGCTTAGAGCAACTTTTGTGGCAGTCTCTTTGACACCCTGCGCAGATTAGCGGTTGTGTAGTAGCTCTGACCACTCTGGCACACACCAAGCATCTTTTCATCGAAACTGCCGGCCCCGCATTATTTTGGGCACCGACAATTTGACCCACCAGTATGGTGTTATTAGTAGGTGGCTGCCTGTTGATGATCCGTGGTGCCCCATACTCGCAGCATCTCCATGAGGAGCTAGCCAATGAAGCTCTCTTCACCCCGCTACAACTTTCTTGCTTGTGTGACGCAGCACCACAACCTGTACACGTTAGGTGAACTTGGTTCACCCGAATGTTTCTTCCACAGGGCTTGCACCTGACTCTATCCGACGGTCCAGGGTTAGACTCGACATCTCCGGCACGAATTAGCAGACTCCGGATCAGCACGGCCGAGGGCAGCTGACCGGGCGGGAAAAACACATCCGCGAATTGTGGGAGCAGCGCTCCGTCCAGGTCTTTGTGGCCTGAGACTGAACTTGCAGCGTAATTTGACCTTTTTGCCATCGTGAGATGGACGAAGAGCGCCACGAGAAGGCAGGCCGATAGCTCCCCCGCTGTTGTTGTTGTTGTTGGTGGCAGGATGGCGTCACATGGACCAAAGTCCATGTGCGAACGCCAGAAGGGCCCTTGGGTTTGATACCAAGACTGATAGATGGGGTGCCGTCCCCCCAATCATACGAATACGTTTTACGGCCGTCGCCGGGCACTCCTGAATCCAGTGCTCGAGAGTTTCAGGGTCCGCTTCGCAATAAGGGCAGGTTGGCGAGGAGTTTGCGTCCACGACGTTACTCTAGGCTGCAAATTTGCGGCAGTGACCGCTGCGGAGCTGCGTAATGAGAAAAGCATCTTGTCTGGAAAGAGGGTCAGTGTTGCGGGGTCAGTCGAAGACAGCTTTAGTCCTTAGGTGGCTGGTGGGCGGGTCGACGATTTCGCGCTTGATGAGCGCCTTGGCCGATTGGAAGCATATCCCACCGAGGTTAGGCAAGAACACATCTGTCGAGATCACCGACTCCCCTGCTGCTTTGTCGGCCCATTCATTGCCCACTAGCCCGCAGTGACCTGGTACCCATTGCAGATGACCGGGGACCGGAGCCTTGCAAGACATGCTCTTAGTTGGGCGAGTCCATTGTCATCGGTCTTCTCGGAACCTTTCAGCGCATTTAACGCAGCCTGGCTGTCCGTGCAAATCATTGACATACCCACAGGTTCGCTCGCTTCCAGGAATTCCGTGGCCAAAATAAGGGCAGCGACCTCGGTCTCGTACGAGGATGTCCAGCGCTTACCCTCTTTGATATAGAATTGATGAGCGCGGGGTTCGTCGGAGGACCCTCCGTGACGATCGTCGAACTGCCTCCGAAAGCGATGCCGCCGACTGCAGAACCATTTGTGTAGATAGTCAGTTCGAGGGTTCCTGCGTCGTTTATGGACCGAATCGCGTCCGCCAGAAGTTCCACAATGCTGTTCTTCTTCGAGGAGCCGCACTTCTGAAATAGCTCGCGGGGAATCTCGTCAAGACCTACTTCTTCGCACTCGGCCTTGCCCATGCAACTGAAGCTGTTCCTATTCTTCCATCTGTGCTTTACAGGGGAAGCAAAAAAGGAACGCCTCGTGTTGTCTGGGGGAAGTCTTGACGACTTCTCTCACGCGATCAGACTGTTCCTGCGCACCGTTGTGGCGAATGCCGTTAACGCGGCCTCATTTCTTAGGCATTCTAGCTGGGTGTCAGCTAATTGGCCCGTGAGACACCTGAGCGCGCGGTTATGGATTCGCTCTAAGATCTGCAGGTTGGATTTGGCTAGCCAGGGCTGCCACGCTGCGCCACATAAGTGGAGGACGCTATGAATGGTAGCCATGTATATAGTTCTGAGACTATGTCGGCTCCAGCCCCATTCCTCCGATGCTAGCGACGCCATGATCCGTATGCGGCCCATCACTCTCGCCTTAACAGCTTCCGCTTGAGGACGAAAGGAGAGCGTCCGGTTATACATGACCCCCAGGAAGGTGGGGGTTCTGTTAAATGCGAAGGCTTGGCCGTTGAGCTGGACCGAAGGGGACCAGTTCGCTTCTGCGGGGTCTGTGGAAAAGAAGGCCACTTCGCATTTGGACGAATTCAGCATCAACCTGTGCTCCTCGCTCCATGCACCGAAGTTGTTTACCGCTCTCTGGACGGCCTCCTGAGCAATCACTCTGTCCTTGTGCTGTGACCAGACCGAAATGTCGTCCGCGTACGCTAATGAACGTTCCTTCCGGAGCCGCATCCCGAATCCCGTTGATGTAGAAGAGAAAGAGGAGAGGAGAGAGAACCGATCCCTGAGGGACTCCTTGTTGGAGCTTCATGCTGCTAACGTTTACTCCATCTAGCCTCACTCTCGCTCTTCTGTCCGTCAGGAAACCACGGATCCAACTGACCATCATCCGCGGCACGCCTTTCGCGAGAAGGATCTCATACAGGCGGTCGCGCCAAACGGTGTCGAATGCCTTACTGAAATCCAGCAACGCAAGAACCGTCCGTGAAGCGGGTCGGGTCTGGAACCCGTTGCTGATCGACTGCGACATACGTAGGACTTGATCTTCCATATCGGAAGCCGGCTTGGTCAGGGCTCCACCACCCGCTCGACTCTGCTAGAATAGCTAGACTATTCGCCACTATCCTCTCCATGGTCTTGGTGATGCACGACGTGAGTGAAACAGGGCGGAAAGAGTCTATCTGACTCGCCGGCTTTCCTTTCTTCAGAAGGGGGATAAAGAGGGCCTCTCTCCAGTGTGAAGGGCTAACGCCGAGGCTCCAAGAGTCATTGTAGATGGACAACAGGAAATCGAGCCCCTAAAGACAGAAAGCACGGATGAATCGTGGAGCAATTCTGTCTCGGCCGGGGCTCCTTTGGGCTTCATGCTTCCAATAGCAGACTTGAGCTCTGCTAACGTAAACTTCTTGCAGCTCTCTTCAGCGACGGATGGGGCGTTCAGGAGGCGGCGCACGGTGTTCTTTCGACGTTCCGGCTTGGGGATGTTCAACCGGCTAACAGCTGCGTACCTCCGCATGAATGCATCGGCCTTTACCTTGCTGGTAGAGTAGCTCTTGCCACTGTGCATAAGCGTCTCGTTTCTTATGCTCGATGCGCACTTTCCGCTCAGCGATTTGATAGTCGACCAGATTTTATTGGGATTTGCGCTGAGGTCGGCGCTGGAAATGAATTCCCGCCATCTGTCCTCTTTGCTGGTGCGAATCAGCAGCTGAACCTTTCAGCATGCACTGACCCATTCCCTTCTGTTTATCACGATGTCTCTACTGAGGTGGTTGCGCGTCCTTATTGCCTCTCTTATCTCCCTGCTCATCCACTCCTTGTCGTTTGTCGTGGCCTTCACCTTGCCGATGTTCATCTTTGCTGCACTTAGCATGGCCTCGTTCAGATACCTCATCCTAGCATATAATGAGGCTGTGGCTATGTGGAGTGGGGTGGTCATAACAGAGATTTCGACATCCCTAAAAAACCTTCGAAATCGGCTTTGGCCCAGTTCCATCGAAGTTCTGTGATCGGAGGTGGTTTCATCGTTGATAGGGGACAGTCCACGGTTATAATAATTAGGAGGTGGTCGGAGCCCATGCACTCTATGGTGCTCCATTCTACCTTATCCAACCAACAATTGTTGACCATGGTGACGTCTGGTGCGCTGCGACCGCCTGTGCCGGCGTTGACTCTCGTTGCAGAACTATCGTTTACGATACCGAAGTCGTTATCCGCCATCCAGTCTTCTAGCTTCGCGCCCATCTCGTCTTCGGGTTGACACTGATCCCAAGCACTAGTGTGCACATTGAGATCACCCCCTATGATGATGTTCTGGGCCGTTGGAAGTTCAGAGGTGCTGAAGTCCTGGACCTGATGCGCTCTCCTTGAAGGAGGCATGTAGACGTTGACGCAAGTTATGCGGTGAAGTATGGCTGGATTGAGGTCGATGATGAGCGCTTTGAGTTTGGAGTCGGGTGAGAATGATTTACTGCGATGAAAGGGGTGTCCTCCTTGATAAAGGTGACGAGACCCCCTCCCATGCCCACATCCTTGCGAACGGTGGAATACCCAGCGATCCTCGGATCCTTGTCCAAAGACTGTAGTTTTGACTGCTGGATCATGATGATATCAATCTCCAATCGCCGAACCTTCTCCTCTTGCTCAACCATCTTTGTCTTAATTCCATTTGCATTCCACTGCAAAATGCTTAGGCAAGACCGCAACTTTACATCCGCCATTCGCACCGCGCCTGTTGTATTAGATGGATCTCTGGTGATACCGGGGCTGTGGCGCTGGCGTTATATTTTGTTTACTAAAGCTCGACCGATGGTCATCGGATCATTCAAATCAGTTATTAGTCATCTACCACAAATAGTGATGTATAATATAATCAATAATCAATAATCGATAACAATAAATATGTTAAATAGAAAAGTTTATACCAAACATATATTGCTCAAATAAACTGTTAGCTAAAACAAATTCAAACTGTTTGCGCCGCTTATCACTGCTCGACTTATCATGTAAACAGTGACGGATTTAATGGGGGAGGGTTGGACAAATGCACCCTGGCCCATATTTATAAGGGCCCATACATGTTATATAACATCCATTTAAGTGGTAGTGAGAATAAAAGAGAAATATGTTAGAAAATGATAAGAAAGAAGAAGTAATAAAGATTTATTAAGTAAATTAAGTATAGATATATACCTACCTATCAATATATAGGTATATATGCATTGAGCGTTAAATACACACAAAATTACATGAAACAATAATTTAATGATAAATAATAAATGATAAATAGAATGATGGTTTACACTTACCATAAGTAAAATAATATAACACTTGTTAATATACATAATATTAACATATAAAGTACAGGTTTAGTTATGAATTGGTACACCAAGCAGGTTATAATCATGATTATAACGATTAAGAAATATTATTCTGCTATCCAATTATATCAATTTATTAAATTTATTAAATACAATTACTTGTTCATGATTTGTCTATACGTAATTACTTTCTACCGACTACCCAATAACAACAATACGCCCAAGCAACCAAAAACGCAAAATGTACATGTACAGAATTAGTTATTTTATTCCATTTGTGCAAACAGCTTTTTGTTAAGTTTTAGTAACAGTTACATGGTACATGTACAATTCAGGTATTTGGTAATAAAGTTTAGTTTTAAATCATAAAATGTTACAAAATATGCAATTTGTAACACTGGTTTAGTTTTGAATCATAAAATGTTACAAAATATGTAATTTGTAACGATGGTTACAAAATATTCATTTTGTAACACTTTATGATGTAGTTTATAACCATTGTGGTTGCTTGGGAGATATTTATATCCGAAGTAACTGACATATTATAACTGGAATACCTAACTGAACCCACCTACGTGTAGTGCATTTCAACTTACACGTTGATTCTCACAATCCCATGCAGTTGTACCAAAGTACGGGCTTTGGTTGTACTTCATTTAACTATGTTATCAATGCATTATCCACCAATATAATGGTGTCCCTAATCGTATACAAGGTCATACCCACGACCTCTAACTCATAACCATTGAGTGAACGGTGATCACTTACACATCATATCAACACAATGATATCCTATAACAACGCTATTGGCCTATCATCATTATTAACTTGCCACATACCGTATACAAATACTGCCCTCAATAATTTAAAAGACACTTATCTACCCAATAAGTTCCAAATATGATGATAAATGACGTGGTCGATTAATAATTATAATTAGAGTTACTTTATTAATTAATATCTATAATCTACATTTAAAAAATGCAATTGTATTAGGGAAGAGTGTACTACATGCACGTAATATCGACACCCGAAGATCTCCTAAAATATAATTCTAATCAAAAAATAATTAATGTATGAAATGTTAATCAATATAATTAGAATTCATATAAGTAACATTTTTTTAAATATTTATATTTTTTTAATTATAAACAAAAAACTTATTTTTTCGTTACAACTCAAACAACTAAATTTATGACATTTTTGAAGTACAATATCTATTCTCAATAATTTAAAAATGTAGGTATTTTAAATATTTAAAATAAATCTTATAGAACTAATTATATTTCACAATATGCCGAAAAGATTTTATATTTATCATAATTTGTTTACAAAGTTATAAACATTTACTTAAGCAACATACATTTTCATATATTTTCACCCTAATTTCATCCTAACATCGACACCTCTGTTATCTCAGAGTTAAACAAACCTATTTAAATTTTAAAATAGCTATGCTATGTATATAACTACTCAATACTTATAAATAAAATTTGGAAATATTAGGGGAAAGTCTCCGATTACCGACCCTTAAATGATTATATGTAATAACGTATTCAATATTAAATATATTTATTTGAAATGTTATAATTAGGGTAATATTATGGCAATGAATAATGTGGCTATTTTAAATTTTTGATATAATTATATTTACAAGAATAAACAGGGGTGGTTAATCTGATACATGTGCCTAATACCGACACCCTTCTCCTATTACCGACCCCCTAAAATAATCGTGGTATAAATAATTGTAGTATTATAATATCCAATAAAAAGAGTAGATATACATAAATATAATTAATTATAACATGCACGCAATTTTTTTTTTTTTGATTTATGTTTTAATAGTAATATTAAATTTCAATTTAAACTTTATAGTAATTATATTAAAATAGTGTATATTATTATTTAATATTTATTTATTAATCAGTATATTTATAATCAACTGGACTCGTGAATCCCAAATATATATCAATTATACATAAACAACTTACTATATATTTTAAAGTAAAATACGAATCTATTTTGATTGGATATTATAAATCACATGGGGTCAGTATTAGGGTAATTTAGGGGGTCGGTAATAGGAAAATCATATGGGTTGCTATAATTAAGATATATTGGTTAATAGTTATTAAAATTAAATTATTTTTATAATAGTTTTAAACATTTTATTGATCTACAGTATTATGCACAAAATTAAGGTTTCTTTTAATTAATAAAGTATTTACAATGATTTAAAAAAAGTTATTATTCAAATATTTAAATAGTAAAAACAGAATATTACATTTTATCAAATAACAATTGTAGGATTAAATATTTTTAAAAACAAAATACTAATTCATATTTATTATTAAATTTCTAACAGTTCATGTATATGTAATTTATTTATATCTCTTATAGTTACTGAGATACCAGAGGGGGTCGGTATTAGGAGGGGGTCGGTAATCAAATACTTTCACCTAATTGAGAAATAATAAAGTTGTGGTGATTTATTGTTAGGGTGTCGGTATTCGAGTACTCACACCTATAATCGATATCATAATGTATATGTTATTATGATAAAACATATGTATACATTAAAGTATACGTTCTACAATGTATATACTACATATAGTTTTCAGTAGGGTAGGCCTATAGGCCCACTCTACTGTAAGTATACCCTGTCTACATTTATGATGTTAGGTAAATTAGTTACAAATGATATATTAAATAGCTGGTATAACAGTAGTTTCTATTTTACTTGTAATATAGTGTATACATATTCATAATAATGTTGTAAAGTTATTTACTATACGTTATATCTGCCCGATTATATCAGTTGAATGCTAGGCCCACAGTGTCACGTGATATTTTAATTAGAATAGCTATAAGCCACGCCCCCAATATTAAATCTTAACTTACATATATTCTATGCTTTCTTCTGATCGTAACATTATATTACTATACGAAATTTGTATGAAAATTAAAATTAAATATAATATGATATGATTGATTGTTATGCAATGTATATACAGCTATTGTGACTTAATACAATTCCTATAGTGATGTTCATTTAATTATTTAATAACAACATTAATTGTTTTTAATACGGCGGTTTATTATTAGTCATATATGTCATACATTCCTATAGGCTATGAATCATAGACAATGCATCATATATTATTACCAGGGCAGAGTATACATAATTCAAGTAATTTATAATTATATTGATTATTTATTGATGAAATGTCCATCTATTTCGTACGCGCCTAATGGCTTCCTAATGATAAAAGTGTCTGAGAGAACTATAACAAAGATTAATACAGTTGACGAGTCCCTGGAAGCACAACGCCCTCTGTTGAGCGATGGGCACGTCACCGTCGGTCTTGGTTGTTACGTCACAGTCGTGTTTATCGTTACGGCAGCGCCTCCTACAGTCCTTGGCGAAGTCTAACAGCGCTTGCATCGGAAGGCGTGGCTTCGAACTATCAGTCTGATCGGCCGGCACGCTGATATGGAAATGTGGCAGATGGGAGGGATGACATTCCAATGACGTAATGCTCAGTGCGGAGAGTAATAGTATCACGTTCGGTGTCAACATCTGTGTATCGTATGTATTATTATTCTATTGTTACAAGTGTATAAATATGTTTTCTATTAATATTAGAGTAAACTATAGTTATAATATATATAAACTTCGTGGGTTATCAAAACGGCATGGTTTTTCATATATTAATATAAATTAATCCTCCAGAAAAACTTTACATATTTAAATTATAGGGAATAAAAAATATTAATATATATATTTAATTTTAATAAATATTCAATAACTATGGATTATTAATGTATTTTATTATATACATTTTTAAAAATTAGGGTACAGTGAGTTCCTTTAGCGAGTTCCTTTAGCGTGTAAGTAGTATCCCCATAGCCGTAACCTAATTAGGGTACAATTTGAATAAATATGACCAGTTCCCTAAAAATGATCAAACTGTACCCTAAAGAATTTTAGCTGGTTGTACCCTAAGTATATGATACCGTGTATCCTAATGCAATTTTATGATATGTATCATAATTGAATGACATGCTATGTAAATATAATAATCATGTGATTCAATTATGGTATATATCATATTAGCTATAGCTGTACCCTAATACATATATAGATTGTACCTTAGTGCATTTAACAGTCATGTAGCCTAATATTTAACATATATATATGTACCCTAATATTTAACATATATATATGTACCCTATAAATTGAATTCGCTGTACCCTACTTTTTAATTGTGTAAGTATATTCTATATATATATATATATATACTCTATAGGGTGATACAAAGTATTACGTTTCCCGTGGAGACCTGCTTAAAAATAACATTATTCTATTTATTTTATATAAATATTGAATAACGTAGTTTTATAATTTAACTAAGTATATATTTAATTGTAAAATGACAGCTTATATAAATAACGGAAAACGTCTTGGAAAGACCAAAAAGTTTTAAATTAATAAGTTGAATTTCATATAAGTCATGTCTTGTTTTTCTCTTGTGTTTATCAATAACTTAATAAACGTTAAATCAAAACACAAGAAATAAAATATTAATATTTGTATTGTATTGTCCGGGGCCCCTCACAGTTATTTATAACATGTATACGTCTATGACTTATTGAGGGGTACATTTGTATCCGCTATTTGTTTGGTATTCAATATGTATATTTGAGATTTTAATGAATGAATATATATATATATATATATATATATATATATATATATATATTTATATATATTATATAAATATATATATATATATAATATATATATTATATATTATATATTATACATATATATATTTATATGTATATTATATATATATATATATTATAATTAATATTTATTATGTAGATAATATTATTTAAATGTACAGTAATATATGTAGTCAAAACATGACTTAAATATAATATATTGTAAAATATGAATTAATTCATTTACAAATTTAGAATAGAATCGAATAATTATTTAGTAATCATATACAATATACATATTTTATAAATGAATATTATATACTAAATATACCAATATATAGTAATTACTATATATATATATATATATATATATATATATATATATATATATATATATATATGTAAGTATTATGTTATATAATACAATTATACCATGCGCTACCGTAAAGTCGTATTAACTACATAATCATTGCATACAATAGTACATACCTTTATCTATCGTGTTGCATGCGTATATAATATCTACATGCACACTACAACATGATTATATTATTCAAGTGCACCACATTGAACGTAGGATGTCCTTCGAGTTTATTTAAATGTGGAATAATATGAGTCAAAAGAATGCGTCATATATGACTATAGTTTATCTATAGTTTATGATGTTTAAAAATAGATTACTATATATATCGAAATGGAGTCGAAATTGATATTGTAGATTGTCAATAAACTGTCATTGCTATGATACTATATATAATAGGGTATATTTAATATATAGAATATATTAATATATATTTAATAGGATAAATGTAGTTAGTTTTTAATCAATCTCTTCGTTTGTAATGTTATTTATTCAATTCATAATTCCTAGTTCTCCTAAAAACTCATTAAATTAAAACTATTAAGTATAAAGTAAAGTGTATTTTATTGGTTTATGCCCAGGTGGTATATGCATAATACATATAGTTTGTACATTATAGCGTTGTAGTTAATATCCCTCTAGCTACATCCACCATCTAGCCATGACAAGTTAAAAGGAAGGCCGGGAGATCCTGGTGGTTTTATGGTTATACAAGTCAAGACTCCTTAAATGCCTCCAAGTGTATACCACGGTAAATTGTTTATTTAGTATCCAGGCTAAATTGTAGGGGATCTAGGAGAAGGTAACTCTGATTCCAAATATTTCTGCTGCCTTGTAGAAAGACCTCTTTAGGTAAATGCTAAGAGAATGCAACTCTGAAATCAAACGCACTGCTATAATAGTTGCGACCATAGCAGTATTAGCAAATGAAAGACATGACAAGTATAACAAACAATACTAGGGTTAAAGTCCCTAATATAACCTTCCCTTCAACCGAAACTATCTCGAAGAAGAAGTATGACGGACCTACTCCAATCCCGCAAGGAAGAGTAGATATTGAGAAAGGCGTAGGTATTAAGTCCAAACTACTAATATGCAAATGAGAAATCATTGATTCAACAATGAACGTTAGAACAATTCGAGAAGAACATAAAGAACTAGAATTCAAGTATAATTTCGAAAGCCATGATCTAGATATTCTTGGAACACATTAAAATCGAATTATACATGATGAAACTGTTAAGTATAATACTATTGAACATAGCACACTTATAACAACACCAGCATGGACAAATTATCAAGGTTCATCAAAAGGAGGAATTGGTATAATGTTAAACAAAAGATCAATACACTCACTATGCGAGGTTATATGACACTATGAGAGAATATTGATAAGCACATTCCATGGAAATCCTGCAATATCTATAATAATCATATATTCACCAACAAATTCTAGCGAAGATGAATCTATAAACAAATTCTATGGTGAACTTAGAAAATCTATATAAACTACACCATATCACAATTTCCTAATCATTATTGGAGATTGTAATGCAAGGATAGGGAAAGATGACGGGAATTTTACATATCATCAAGAAACAAATAAAAATAGTGTATTATAAATCGATATTATAAATGAAAAAAATTAGTAATAACAAATACATATTTTCTAAATAATGTGGATAAACATTAGACATATATGGATTTGAATGTCTACAAACTTGGTACAAATACTTTCAGGATTTATTAGGCAAACATCCTAATATTTAATACGAAAATGAAATGATAATACAAGTTATACAACCGCTAGAGATAAAGCGTGGAGCTTTTGAAATGTATGAGTACAAGTTGGCAAAAGAGGTAATAAAAGAAGGTAAGAGCTGCTGTATTGCTGTATTGCTGTGTTGGTGAAATACGGCCTGAAGTATTAAAACTATGTAATATAAATGAAATTATACTATACTTCTGTAAAAAGGCACTATTATATAAAATGAAGCCAAACAATTGATAATTTTGAATATAATTCCAATAACCAAGAAAGTAGATCTTAGTCTAGGTAGTAATTATCGTGGTATAAGCCTTAGTTCATTAGTAGCGAAAACTTATAATAGTATGATACTGAACAGAATTAGGTCTCATCTAGATTGTCATCTAAGGAAAAATCAAAATGGTTTCAGAAGTGGCAGAACAACATCTAGTAAAATATTAGCACTCAGATGAATTATTGAGGGAGTTAATGATAAGAATCTAGAAGAAATCCTGATATCAATCGACTTCAATACATCATTTGATACTACACATAGAGTGAAAATTCTTACGATGGTGAAAACTTATGGGATACCGGAGGAGTTGGTGACGGTTATTAGCTTAATGTATGAATATACTACTGCTAAGGTCATTACACCCAATGGAGAAACGGAAACTTTCAATATTCTAGATGGTGTCTTACAAGGAGATACGTTAGCTCCATACCTTTTTGTCATAGTTATCGATTATGTTATGAGAATAGCTTTACAAGGAAAAGAAGATAAACTAGCTTTCCAACTAAGGAAAATAAAAATCAGAAGAGTAGCACCTATCACTGTTACAGATATGGATATCGCAGACGATATTGCAATAGTAAGTGAAGGTATTAAAGAAGCTCAAGAGATGCTCACTCGAGTCGAAAAATCTGAAAATGAGTAGGACTAAGAATGAATACAGGGAAAACGAAGTACACGAGTTATAATACTAATCAACAGTTTTAAATCAAAACTATAGATTGGTCAAATATGAAAAGGGTTGAATACTTCACCTACCTAGGGTCATGGATTAACATTGTCATGATTTGAAAATCAGAAAAATACTTGCTTGGAGAACATGTCATCAAATGAGGAATATCCGGATATCAACTCTTAGTAAGAAACTAAAAATTATGCTCATGCACACCACAGTTGAATCGGTTCTGCTGTACGGATATGAGAATTGGATCCTCACAAAAACACTACTCAAACAACTTAATGGGACATACACTCGAATTCTACGAATGATATTAAACCTGTATTGGTTTCAGAAAGTTATAAACGAAGTACTGTATGGGACTATTGACAAAATATCTAATTCTTACGATTAATACATCGATTCTTAAAGTTTGCTGGACAATTTCTACGTAGAGATGATGAATTTGTTTCGGATCTAGCTGAGAAAACCATACAAAATTCGACCTATATGTTAAATTTGTGTACCTTTCGCATTCGTTTAGCAAGTACTAAATGTTTTCATAACCTTTACTGATGTTTGAAAAGTACTAAAGGTGTTATGCAAATAGAGTATTAAAGGTTTTCATAACCTTTACTGATGTTTTAAAAGGTACTAAAGGTTTTATGCAAATATATAAATATAAGTATAAATAAATAAAAATAAATTAAATTAAAATAAATATTAGTATCTTAACATAGTAAGTAGTATCATAGCAAAATATTAACTTATATATTATAATATATTAGTGGAGGGAAGGGAGTAGTGACCGATAATTAATATGCCTCAGAAGATATTTAATATATCGATAAATACTGAATTTTAAGCTCTTATTTTTTTTGAATTAACTAGAAATCATATAGTTCTAGAATACTGTGATTTCACTTTTATATATAAAGTATTTAACCTAATAATATATACTTTTGATTAGGCATTAAAAAATCACTCAAATAAGGAAAGGCCGTAGTAGTGGCCGCTAGTACCAGAAAATGCGATAGGTGTCTCGTAATATATTCGATTTATATTTTGTTAATTATGTAATATTAAATAATTATATTTATGATGCAAAAACACCTTATTTGATTCAATGATTTAATTTTATATGCACATACGCTTACACATAAATAAGCATAAATATTTATAATCATGTTTTTCTCAAAATTGGAAAAAAAATGATTATGTAATAAATTAGAGTAATTAATTAATTATTTTAAAAATTGTTTTACTGTATATTATAGATATTTTGATTATCTAAATATTGTATATAGAACTTTTTATCCATCAAGCACCATTTAAGCGTTAATTAAAACAGCCACAACTCCGTCCTCGGCAATTACACCCTTCCCTCCCCTATATAATTTCATTTAAGTTAGATTTAAAACTTAAATTCAATAATAAATAATTTTAATATTGAGTACAATATTTAATCAATAGGCAATTGCTATATATTAAATATTGGGCATATTAGTTCAACATGATTTCCATTTGTATTATCAATATAATTATGATTAACATTGTAGTTCATGAGTTATCTGAATTAGATTATGATAATGTAGTAAAATATAGGATTACTTAAATAATTTTAGTTTTTAAAATAATATTTGATTTATTAAAACAGTATATTTACTTAAATATAAAATTAAAATAATAATTATTTATTTACATAGATAAAAATTAAATCAATATTTCAAAATAATTAAAAGGTATAATATTTTATTCTTTCTATAATAACAAAATTATATAAACTTAATAATAATACTTACATCGATAACTTAAGTTGAACTTAATTTCATAACTTAAGTTGAAATTAAGTTATGAAATTAAGTTGAACTTATTCGTGTAACATAAGTGTATAATATATTATTTATTATATTAATACTAATATTATTATTATTATTATTATTATTATTATTATTATTATTATTATTATTATTATTATTATTATTATTATTATTATTATTATTATTATTATTATTATTATTATTATTATTATTATTATTATTATTATTATTATTATTATTATTATTATTATTATTATTATTATTATTATTATTATTATTATTATTATTATTATTATTATTATTATTATTATTATTATTATTATTGATTGATTGATAATTTATTTAAGCAAATACATAGCCGAAAATATAATCGAAAGTATATAGTATAGATATTTGCTAACGATAACATACGTTATAGAAATAAACAAAGAATAATACGAAATTAAAAAATTAAAGAAATTAAAACGTTTTACAGTTACCGTAAAAATAAACGAAAAACAATCGAAAGTAGAAATAAATCATATAGTAAAAATAAACGAAAAATGATCAAAATAGAAATAAAAGATAGCGTAAACATAATCGAAAATAGAAATAAAATACATTATTTTGTAAGTGGCATCAAAATATTCAATTTCTACTTTAACTTTATAGAACTCTTCTTATCTTGTTACCCTGTTTTAGTAATACATTATTATAGGTATATAGTTTAATATTTAAATGTTAAATTTTAAATATATTATAAACAGAACATGTTAAAAATCAAATAAACCAATAATAGAATAAAACAAATACTAGAATGAAACAAACAAATAATGTAATACTTACCAAAATCTGTAATAATAGTAGGTAGTACTTTATTAATTTTATATTTTAATTGTAGGTACCTATAATAAATTTGAAACATATATATATAAACAAAACAATTGTTTTTTTTTGTAACTTAAGTTACAAATAAAATAAACCAATATACCTATACAAAAAAGTTAATAACAAAACATACCAATAATATTACGAAACAAACAATATAATACTTATCACTATAATCTGAAATAATAGAAAATTATTAATATTGTAGTTTAGTAATATAATACATTTGAAAAATATTTACAAAATATATATAAAACAAACATATAATACCGAACAAACAAAAATAAAATAATACTTCCCACTTTATCTGTAATAATAATGAATTATTAATTGTATTATATAAATATAGGTTATATATATATTATTATTATTATTATTATTATTATTATTATTATTATTATTATTATTATTATTATTATAAATTTTGTGATTTTAGGTGAATTTTTGTGTCATCTGCAAATAGCTCAATTTTTATTTTATCAGTAAATAAATTAGTTAAATCATTAATAAAAAGAATGGGTCCAATAACTGAGCCCTGTGGCACGCCTGAAAATATATTTTTTAATTTAGAATATGTATAATTTATTTTGACTGATTGTTTTCTATTAGTTAAAAACTCTCAATCCAGTTATAAATATTACCAGATATTCCAATATCTTTGATTTTAACGAGAAGTTTTCTGTGTGATACTTTATCGAAAGCCTTTTTAAAATCGAAATAAATAATATCTATAAATTTATTATCATTAATAGCTGATGTCCATGTATTCAAGCAAGATAACAATTGTAATTCAACAGACTTACCACTTATAAAACCAAATTGCGATGTAGATAAAAGTGAATTTGTTAATAAAAATTATGTAATACTATTTGTTAACATTTTTCAAATACCCTTGACATATGTATAATATTATACAAGTTATTGAAATTGGCCGATAATTTTCTTTAACAGAAGGATCGCCATTTTTTAAAATAGGAGTAATAAAACTATATTTCCACATAAAGGGACATTTACCAGAATGAATTGATTTATTAAATATTATTGATAGTGGTAGTGTCATAAATCATATGAGAATTTTTTAAATATAAAAGATGGTATTTTATCTGGAGGAATTGTATATGAATTGGAAAGTTGACTTAACATTTTTCTAACATTTTCTCTTGCAAATATAACATTCTTAATTTTTTCATTTGTTTTAAGTGTGTGATCCGGAATGCTACCATTGTCTATTGTAAAGACGGATGTAAATTGCTCGTTTAATAGTCTTGCTTTATCGTAATCTAGTGATGCATATGTATTATCATCTTTTATTAAAGGAGATATTTCATTGTGAGATGAACATCTAGAATTAACATATTTATAGAATAATGATTTATTATTAGAATTGATAACATTATACTCTCTAGTCAAAACAAAATTATTAATATTACAGTGTGGAAGAGATTGTGAATCTCGCCATTTATTGTAATGAATAATTGACTTATTCCTATTTTTAAAATTGTGTAAGAATTTTAATTGAATAGAGTGTATATGTTTTGGGTTTTTACTTGTATTAGTAACAACTTTTGTCATTGGAACTGTTTTATCAAAGATATTTAATATAGTTAAGTAGAAAATATCTATAATTTCATCAATATCATTTCCATAGGAAAGTATTTTTTCCCATTGTATATTTTTTAATAAAAAGTACATTTCAAGAAAATTTGATTTTTAAAGTTTGGTTGTATAACAGTGAAAGCAGCATCTGCATACATAGATGAGACATGCCGTAAAGAGAGTTTCATCAGCTCACATTTGCGACTCGGACGAGTAGTTGTTCGAATTATGAGTCACTTCGATAGGTATGACGGAACTTCCATATATATAGCCTTGTGAGTAATGCAAATAAGTCGAAACTTGCATAAATCTCGAAACTACAACCACCCGAGAATTGCCATTATGGAATGTATTAACCTGTTAACCTGTGCCGTCGAGTCGTATCCAACCCTGGCGACATCGGATGGAATGTATAGATATGGTTAAATCACTACGTTTTACCTTAAATAATATGCGAATAGCTCTATAGAGCATATACGTTGTATTGAATCGAATTTTTTCATTAATTTTTGCGGAATGTTAATGAAAAGCGAATTACAATATCTAAGTCAACTAAAAACTAATGAATGTAGGCTACCTTGCAGGATTATTTCTTAGTTTTTTGACTTCAATAGGATATAAATGTATTCTTTGTAAATTTATTATTATTTGTGTAACTATTTATTTGTTTTATTATTTCAACTTGACGCACATAAACGTCCATCGTTTTCTGAATCAATAAACCTTTCTATTATTATATATCATATATTTATACACATTTTTTTTGATTCACGCTAGGTTGATTGCATAGACCTATATATATATATATATATATATATATATATATATATATATGTGTGTGAGTGTTTATATAGTTTATATAGTTGGGTTCATATATTGTTCGTCACTCTACAGCTGTACACTAGTGTATACTGTATACAGTGTATACTCTTAAATTACTTCAATAACTCTTCTCTATTACTGTGTTCTGTGTTATCCTTCGGCGTAAATAGTTATCATTATCCTTATTAATATTTACAATAGTAGACTATTTTCTATGCGAGTTCATTGACACTTGTAATCTAAATATTGACTCACGACATATAATATTAAATTGTGTAATATATCTCGTACACCATGAGTCATACAATGTTTGACTAATGCTAACATTTATTTTGAAGGAATTGCTTTGAAAAATCTTCATCATGCTATGGTATTCCATATGTAAATAAACTATAAGTGGTCTCTCTTACTGTCAAGTAGGTGCACTTGAATAATAACAATGTGTCGCGGTATGGATGTACACATTGCACACATATATCACTAAGGTATGTAGCATTGTATTCATTATTAGTAGGATGCTATTTAAATTGTTGTTAACATATGTATCTATACTGTATACATACTTTAATCATATACGTATACTTTTATTATGATATTTTTAATAATATTTAATTTAAATATATATATATATATATATATATATATATATATATATATATATATATATATATATATATATATATATATATATACTGTATACATACTTTAATCATATACGTATACTTTTATTATGATATTTTTAATAATATTTAATTTAAATATATATATATATATATATATATATATATATATATATATATATTTATATATATATATATATATATATATATTTAAATTAAATATTATTAAAAATATCATAATAAAAGTATACGTATATGATTAAAGTATGTATACAGTATACTGTATATATACTACAATATACAATATATATATATATATATATATATATATATATATATATATATATATATATATATATAGTAATAACTACCATATATTTAATTATAATAAAATTATTAATAACTATATATAACATAATGTAATACTTAAATGTATACTTTTTAAGCTAATTATTAAAAATGTTAACCTATATGTTAATTATATGTTATAATTAATATAACAATATATGTTGTTTGTCACTAAACATCTATAGGTAGCTATATACTATGGACTATATGGGTGGGATCTATATACACTAAACACATATACCTACCTACAACTAGTTATAACTATATGACTATATAACTATATCTATAGAAAGCCGTGATAGCATACTATGATTTGAACACCGCATTGCAGTAATATCACTCGTTAATCATAAATTAAACTAAAGTTGTCATTAATATCAACATATTATCCATGTAGGATAACTATTCTAGAATAATATCCAAGGAAAAGTAACTGATAAACCTACTATAAAATTGTTTGAATAACATACAATATAATTATTTATAAATTCAACTTATTTCGTTTCAAATAATTTAACACATTTAATTTTTATAAATATATATTTACATGTTTAATAGTATTCACTAAATACGAAGTTATATCCTCCCTGGGTATACCATCAGAATTAACCCCTTGCCTATATATATGGGAGAGTGCTTTAATATCGACATATACGTAATATCGACACCCTAGAGATCTCCTAAAATATAATTCCAATCAAAAATAGGTAATGTATGAAATGTTAATCAATATAATTATAATTACCCAGCAAATAGTAAGAGCAGCATAATAGACATTTAAAATTAATAGCAGCATAACAGCAGCATAACAGCAGCATAATATCATTACAAATTAATAGCAGCATAATAGCAGCATAATAGACATTTAATAGCAGCATAATAGCACAATGTAAACATTTGAGGCTCTAGCATTTGCTGTTATGCTGCTATTATGCTGCTCTTACTGTTTGCTGGTTAATATAAGTATAATTTTTTTGTTTTTTAATATTTATATTTTTTTAATTATAAAAAATAAACTGCTTTTTTCGTTACTACTCAAACAACTAAATTTATGAACTTTTTTGAAGTACAATATCGATTCTCAATCATTTAAAAATGTAGGTATTTTAAATATTTAAAATAAATCGTATAGATCTAATTACATTTTACAATGTGCCGAAAATATTTTGTATTTATCATAATTTTTTACAATGTTATAAACTTTTACTTAAGAGCACCCTTAAGCAACATACATTTTCATATATTTTCAACCAGATTTCACATAATATCGACACCTCTGTTATCTCAGAGTTAAACAAACCTATTTAAATTTTAAAATAGCTATTCTATGTATATTATATATACCTACTCAATACTTATAAATAAAATTTGGAAATATTTAATTGAGAAGTAATAAAGTTATGGTGATTTATTGTTAGGTATTCGAGTACTCTCCCCTAAGTAACTGCAGTATCCATGGATATCTATTTAGTCATCCGAGTAAAGTATATAGGTACTAATACTAATAAGTATTATTAATTATTCTAACCATTTATACACATGTACAAATATAATAATAACTGATATAAACAATACACAGATGCTGTCATTTCACATAGTACTGTTGTTCTCTGCGCTGACTATTTCATCACTGGAATGTCATACCGCCCAGTCTCAACATATTCATCCCATTGTAATGGACGAGCAGCTTCACTCATCTAAACTGAAGAATGTCTTCGGCGTCACTAACATATGCAGGAAGAGCTGCGCTAAGAACAAACACCTTTGTTATTTGAAAGCCATGAAAGAGGAAGGAATCACCTCGGTGCAACAGAAATATTGTGATTACAAGCTAATCAAATGCATAGAAATGTGTAATGGACCATTAGGGATGTATAGATCTTATTTATAAGATATGTTCTTATAATTAGACTAGGCTGGTATATATATATATATATATATATAATATTGATTAATGTTATTAAATTAAAAACCATATGATTATATTAATTATTAACATCAATTATAATTTTAAAATAATAATAAATATTAATTTAACCTTGATTTAATTATAATTATTATTTATTGATTACATATTAATATATGGATTAAGTAGTATTACCTATCCTATTATTATAGATTATTTTATATAATATATATATATTAACTTACATTTAAATATTTATTTTCAATAATGTAATACTTATATGTACTTACTATATACTATACCGTATACATACTCTTTAAATAGTTATCTATTTGAATATGATACTCATATGAATTTTATGAATCATTCTTAGTTATTAAGGTATATACAAATATAGGTTAACTTACAATTATTATTCATCGTAGAAATACCCAGCTAACAGTAATAGCCTCATAATAGCAGCATACGAGCATACATAATAGCCTCAAACACATATAAACAAATATCTAAATACATATCTATAAATAAAAATGTCTTTCTCTTACTATCAATAATTATTGTATTCAACCTAAACCTTTCATTGCAAAGCTCATATTTATATTCGACACCAGTCTTACTTATGATAGGAACATATATATATATATATATATATATATATAATAGGCATATATAAAAATTATATAATTAGTTCTATCAGAAGATTTATAACTAAAAAATCTATTTTGTAATCTAATTTATCAATTCTCTCATTTGTATGGTCTTGAATAATGTAATTATATCCTCGTTATTTGCCTTCTATATGAATAATTAACATTGACCATATTAGTCGTGCTATTAGTATAAGGGAGGTATAAGGGAATGAGTTGTTGAATATAGTGGAGTCATAAAAGGAGAGGATGGGGGGACATGACCCACCACTTTTAAGATCTATAAATTATGTTATTCTTTATTAATATTATATGTCTGCTATTTATAGTCTGTATACAGATAATATACTATAGTATCATTATATCCAACATTGATTTGTATTGTGCAACTATAATATATATATATATATATATATAGAGAGAGAGAGAGAACATGTGATATTATAGATTTATCTTATTAGCAAAGTATATGGTAATAATTGATGAGTCTGAGATATCCACCCCACTTTTAATCATCCTGTGACGCCAAGTATAAGTTATATAACCTATATACTATTATATTATGCCTGTATACAGGATATAACTTGAATTGGTTAATAATATATTGTCGAGCGGTATTAGGAGAAATACTTATTTTCATATTTATCCAGAAAGATTTAGATTAGGAATTTACATAGAGTAGTATTAATAACATATGTTCATTAGTGGTATGTATAAGTATTATATTAGTGTATCAGGGATCCTTCCTGATTATACTAGGTATTTTATTCCTATATTATATACTGTATACACTCTACTAGAGTCTATAACGTCTTAAAAATAGTAGTATGCATTATAAACTCATTAATATCATGATATTATATGGATATTTTTGTATTTTGTGTAGTGAAGATGTTATTGAGGTTGAATTTATCTAATATATATTCACAAATATATATATATATATATAAACAAAATAAACTTCAGAATATTTTGATACAAGGGTTTATTAGCAATGAAGAATATTTCCAGGGTCATTGTAATATTTCTTCAAACTAAATCATATATTTGTATTTTACAATAAATCTATGCAAGATATACACATTTAAAAATCTTTAAAATTTTAAAATATATGTTTAATAACAATTCTTACTATTTATTGAAAATATATAATATAATTATTAAATACACAATATTTTAATTATAATTTAATAAAGTTGCTGATATAATATCTATATTAAATATGTGTATAGTTGGAATAACAAAGATCAAATATTATCATTCCAGAAAATCTGGTACAATAAATTGCAAGGGATTCATTGGTGTAGTTACAAGGAAGCAGTATTTTGCTTCTATTGTGTTAACAATTATAAAAAAAAACAAATCGTGATAACATCCAAGAATTTATAATGACTGGTTATTCAAATTGGAAGAAAGCATTAGAACGATTTACAAGTCAAGGAAAATAAAATATGCATTGAATTGCAGTGGAAGCGGAGAATAATAATAGCATTACAGATGTAATGATCATACATAATAAAAATGATATACGAATTAATAATATTGTTCTGAGAGCTATATTTAATTCCATTAGATACTTATCGCAAGAAAAAATAGCCTTTAGAGGTACGGAACATTTTGAGGGTAAATTCATCGAACTATTAAAATTAAGAAAAAATGAAATTCCTCAATTATAATCATGGTTACATATGTTAACTGACAATACTAGGAAGAGACACCTATTATCATAGCAAATTCAAAACGAGATTATAGTAATATTTTCATATGCTATTTTAAGAGAACTTATTAAACAAATATATGGCTTCTACATTATAATGTGTGATAGCACCCAAGATATTTCAGGTATTTAAATGTTATATAACGATTATAATTATTATAAATTAAAATAATTAATTATATTATAAAACTTTTCTGGAAACGAACAAGATTCGATATGCATTCGTCATGTCAATATACATCTTGAAGTTAAAGAAATATGTGTTGATCTATACGAAATATCTAATACAAAAGCAGAAACTATAGCAAATATGCTAACAGATGTATTGATAAGATTGTGTTTGCATATAGAGAATTTACGTGGTCAGTCGTATTATGGAACAAGTAACATGTCTGGCAGATACAATAGTGTATAGACGTTAAGATGTCAGGAACAACCGCTGGCATATTACACCCATTGCACAGCTCATCGAGTAAACCTAGTAGCTCAATATGTTAGTAAAGCGGAATTTATTAGATCTATATTAACCATAGTTAATGAAATAGGACAATTGTACTCTAATTCTATCAAATATAGAAATACTTTCACATATTCAATATGATATTGTAAGTTGAAGACATTATGTCCAACCCGCTGGACAATAAGAAAGGTCGCTTATCAAGATACACTCAAATATTATAAAGAAATGTATGCATCTTTATATGAAATGATACATATGAATGATATTACTTCTGACCAATATAATAAATGCAGATCAATTATGAAAAAACTTGAAAGTGGCAATATTTATCTAGGACTGAAAGTGTCATTAAGTATTTTTGAGCCTTTAGATATATTAGTAAAATCAATGATTTTAACAAATAATACATTATATGGTGTCAATGATTCTGTAAAAATATGTTCCAGATCCTTAAATATTGCAAGAAATTCATATTCAACATTATTTCATGAAACCCTTAGCGAAATTCAAAATGTTGCTTTCATAAATATATAACTATTACAAAATAAATAAAAGCAAATACAAGGTATTTTATATAATATATTATAAGTATTGTGTATTATAAAATAAATATATCTCCAAATATATATAAATAAAAATGACAATTAATTATATTCTTATTATATATAATATACATATATATATATATATATATATATATAAAATATATAATATATATATTAAATGAATAACTATAAATGAGTTATATTATCGCCTACTTATACTCAAGTTACTTATTTTCAATTTTAAATATAATAATAACACAAAATTGTAAAGATATAACTATAGTAGTACCATATATGGTATCGATAACAATGATGGAGAAGACTTAATTGATCATTTAAGGTAAATTATATTTGTCATATATCCTAATTGCATATCATATATATATATATATATATATATATATATATATATATTTATGTATTATATACTATAACGTTAGCTGATTAATAAATAAGTGGCTTACCTTTTACCTAGGATCTTGAAGTTATTTGAATAGATTTAGAACTATTATGATTTAGTTAACTATCTATAAATTGAAGTGACCTATTTCTAGAGGTTCAATTTAAAGGTAATAAAAGGATTTTACATCTCCCTTTCTTTAAGGAATCACCACTTAATATTTTGCTATGTTATATGGTGATTTGTTATTTATGTATAATAATATTAGTTAGTATATCACAAAATGTGAGAAATTTGAATAGAAATGTCATTAACCTAGTTCTTAATAATATATATATATAATATAATAAAGTAAATGAATAATTAACTAAAAAATAACGATGCTAATATAATATGTACAATTATTGTGAGAATGTTTTCTTACATCTCACATAGGAACCTAGAAGGTTTCTTTTTCATTCTTGATGACCTTCTTAGTGGTTCCATACTTGATGGTGCTTCCGCTACTTCTTTTGTAATTATATCTGTTGTAGGCTCAACTTCGGACTGAGTTTCCATTCTTATGTCACGCGAGTTTCTACGGTATACTTTATATTTGATTTCTATTTCAAATGATCTTGGTTTAACTTCTTTGAGGCATTTTCCTTTTGTCCAGAATTCTTCCCTTGGTTTCTTTATACGTACTACATCTCCCTCCTTGTATATTGGTGATGGATTTAGCTCTGTATTATAGTAATATGCCTGTTTAATTTTCGTTTTACTCTGTTTCTCTCTTTCTTCGTCTGTTTTATGTCTAGCTTTCAACATTTCCTCTGTTAATGGTAGCAAAGTTCTACATCTTCTACCGAATAATCGTTGTGATGGACTTAGTTCTATACCTTCTGTTGGTGTGTTATTGTAATTTAATATCGCTAGTTGCTCAGATATCTTATTATCCCTACATTTCTTAAAAATTCTTTTAATCGTCTTCACCGCATGTTCTGCTTTGCCATTGCTTTGCGGTAAATACGGGCTTGATGTAACTAGATTTATGTCATGATCTTTTGCAAATTTTAAGAATTTTTCCCTGAATTGTGGACCATTGTCACAAACTATATTTTCAGGTAATCCATGTGTAGAAAATATTCCTAAAAGTTCATTGATTACGTCATCCGTTCCTTGGTTGCGTAATCTTCGTACAGTTATGTAATTTGAGTAGTAATCTGAATTGACTAATAGAGTTCTATTATCAAAATAACATATATCTACTCCTATCTTTGACCATGGTGTTGTCCCTGTATCATGAGACATTAATGGATCTTTAATTACCTTATTTTCTTGATATTTCATGCATATCTCGCAATTCTTTACTTTCTGTTTCATCTGAGTTGTCATTCCCGGCCAGTATACTGATTCTCTCATTCTTCTTAGACATGCACAAATTCCACCATGAGATTGGTGTGCCAGTGACATGAATTCTTCTCTCAGTGTTGTTGGTACTATCAATCTATTGTCCTTATAAAGTAACTCATCTATTACTGTCATATCATCTCGCATTGAGTAGTATTTTCCTAGTTCGGGATTATCTTCTGTCTTTGTACCCCATCCTGTTTGGGTTTGTATTTTTAATTTCTTCAAGATATCATCTTCATTTGTTTCTTTTATGAATCGTTTCATTCTTTCATCTGAGATGGCGAGTCTAGCCATTGTTTCTCTTTCCGTTGTACATATATTTACATGTTCTTCATACGGCATATAGTTTCTACTCAAAGCATCTGCTAGTAATAGTTCTTTTCCTGGTCTATATCTGACTTCTAGATCATATCTTTGTAACTTTAGTCTCATTCTCTGCATTCTGAGTGAAATGTCATTAAGTTCTTTATTAAATATCCTCTCTAGAGGTTTATGATCACTGTCTACTTTTATTTTTTCTTTTCCATAGATATAGGTGTGAAATTTCTTGCATGAAAATACTATTGCAAGTAGTTCCTTCTCTATTTGTGCATATCTCGTTTCAGTTTTCGTTAAAGCTCTTGAGATGTATGCGATTGGTTGATCTCCTTGCAGTAAAACCCCTCCTAGTCCATCTTTAGATGCATCACACTGTATGGTAGTCACTTTATCTACATCATAATATCTTAATACCGGTGTTTTAGTAATTGCTTCCTTTATTATTTTAAATTCTTCCTCTTCGACTCTCGTCCACTGCCAGGGTTGTATCTTCTCTGTTAATTTACGCAATGCTACTGTCTTATCACTAAAATTTGGTAAAAATTTAGTTAGATACTGACACATACCGAGTATACGTTTTACTCCAGTAGGATCAGTTGGTGCCTGCATTTTTTGTATTGCTTCGATTTTTCCTTCCCCTACTTTAATACCATCTACAGTAGCTATATGTCCAATGAAATTAATTTCTTTTTTTCTCAACTGAACTTTTTCTGCATTAAGATGTAGTGATTTATCTCTGCATCGTTGTAGAAATGTTATCAAATTCTTGTCATGATTTTCCAATCCTTCTTCTTCTGTTTTCCCATATCCTATGATAAGGAAATCATCCGCTACAACTTCTACTCCATCTAACTCTTCTGATATCTCATGCATTTTCCGTTGAAATACTTCAGGTGCTGATGAAATTCCAAATGGAAGCCTATTCCATCGATATCTTCCGAATGGAGTATTGAATGTAGTTAACATTGATGATTTTGTATCCAATTCTACATGCCAAAATCCATTTTTTACGTCAAAAATTGAAAAAACTTTTGCGTTACTCAGCCTGGTTGCGATCTCTTCTATGACTGGTAGTGGATAATGTTCCCTGCATATTTCTTTGTTTAGATCTTTCGGATCTAGAAAAATTCGAATATCTCCGGATTTTTTTATCTTCACGACCATCGAAGAGATCCATTCCGATGGTTCGTTTACTTTTTGTATAATTTTGTTTTTTTTCTAATTCTTTCAACTTTTGTCTTACTCTCTCTCTCTTAATGGCACCGAAACTGTTCGCTGCGCATGTTTAACTGGTACTGCTTTGTCATTGATCTTTATTGTATATTTCCCTTCCAATTTTCCTACTTGACCATCAAATACTTCTGGATATTTTGTCATGAGTATTTTCAAGTCAAGTGTGTTTTGAATCTGATTCACTTGCTCGTATTTCTCATCATTATCTAAGATCTTGATGCATCCTAACTCAACACTTGCTGATCTTCCGAGTATGGAATGGAATTGATCTCCATCTGCTATCTTTAATCGTATCAAACATTCTTTGTTTCTTCTTTGTACTCTTATTATGACTTCTCCTTTGATTTTCCATCTTGTACCACCAAATGCTGTTATTTCTGTTGTATCAGACTTTTTAATTTTTCTGTGCTGAAAATCTTTACTTGCTAATTCATATACTGATAATGGAATCACGTTTACTGATGCTCCATTATCTATTTGGAATTTGATTAATGATCCCCACTGCGTTTTAAGGGTAACAGTTTCGCACTTCGGTAGTGTATCCACTGTTCTTACATCATTTACTTTGTATACACTGAACACATTCTGCACTCTTTCGTTTTTTTCACTTGCTTTACACATTGATCTGTAATGGTTCATTCTGTTGCATTTCGCACATGTTTTTCCATATGTTGGACACAATTATTTCTTAAATTGATGTATTCCTCCACAGTATCGACATTTTATTTCTTTTCTTTTTTCTTGATATTGTTTCTTCGGTTTGCTATTTATGTAATTTATTGTTTCTTTGGTTTTCAAGGTTGTACTTTGCTCCTGAGATATGTCCTCTATTCTGCATATCTTTATGAGCATTTCACATGTTAGATTACTTCTTGTTATCAAACTTTTCCGTAAATTATTATTTCGCATTCCGTTTATTATTTTATCCCTTATTATCTCATCGACTGTTATATTCGTAAAATCACATCGCTTGCTCATGGTCTTTATATCATTTACGTACATCTCAAATGATTCATGTTCTTGTTGATATCTTCTGTAGAACATACATCTTTCGAATATTTGGTTTATTTGAGGTTCTACATATTCATTAAATTTTTTCAATATATTTGTTATGTCTTTTTTCTCGTCTTCTTTATCGAATGTGAAATTTTCGTATATTTTCTGTGCTGATTCGCCTAATATAGTAAGTAATATGAATATGGTCCATAATAGTAACCAAACAGTAATAGTAACCAAAAAATAGTTATCGCCAGGTGGCGTTTTATATGGCAACCATATTGTAAACAAACATTCTAAAAATAATTTTTATTTTAAAATAAATACTAATAATTACTCTAATTAATATATAAAAGAGAAATTATAAGTTATTAAATAGAAGTTTTTAATTGTCATAAATTAATTAATGCTATACAATTGTGTACCATTATTATATTTTAACTACAAAATAAATAGCTGTTAATAAGTGAATTTAACAACTTTTTTCATTAATAATTTTAAATTTAATAATTATTGAAAAACGTCATATTCAATATAATATCTCTAAAGCTATATTTATATATAATAAGTATGTATTAATTTTTAATATGTATAAAATATAAAATGAAAGTATAACTTACAAGTTTATTCAACATTTAAGATCGGCAACTACCTAAATTATTTAGTAAATGCTATTTAAAATAGGCGCGTTCATAGTAACTATGAATCATAGTATAATCAAAGCCCTGGGCTTTGGTATAATATTAGGATATCAAATTTCGATCACATTTTACCATCAAGCGCATTCAAAAATTAAAACTTAACCCAACCTAACCACAACAGTGACAATATACTTTTATAGGCTCACTCGAGAAGTAATGCAGCTAAAAAAACCACCAAAAATTAAAACTTAACCCAACCTAACCACAACAGTGTAAATATACATTTATAGGTTAACTCGGGAAGTAATGCAGCTAAAAAAAACACCAACAATTAAAACTTAACCCAACTTAACCACAACCGTGACAATATACTTTTATAGGTTAACTCGGGAAGTAATGCAGCTAACAAAAACACCATAATTAAAACTTAACCCAACTTAACCACAACCGTGACAATATACTTTTATAGGCTCACTCGAGAAGTAATGCAGCTAAAAAAACCACCAAAAATTAAAACTTTAAAAAAAAGCAAATTTATTAACAAATATTTGATTGTACAGTTACTGTAACGGATAACATATCGATGGATTATATTATTATACATATATAATGTATAGGTTCTACTTGAAATTAAACGGGCATTCTAAAACTATATAGATATCATATTTTCGTAACATATTCGAAGTAGAATAAAATAATTTCTAATAGTATAAATTAAAATTTAATAAAAAATCAAATTTATTAACAAATATTTAATTGTACAGTTACTATAGCGGATAACATATCGATGAATTATATTATTATACATATATAATGTATTGGTTCTACTTGAAATTAAACGGGCATTCTAAAACTATATAGATATCATATTTTCGTAACATATTCGAAGTAGTATAAATTAATTTCTAATATTATAAATTAAAATTTAATAAAAAATCAAATTTATTAACACATATTTGATTGTACAGTTACTATAACGGATAACATATCGACGGATTACATTATTATACATATATAATGTATAGGTTCTACTTGAAATTAAACGGGCATTCTAAAACTATATAGATATCATATTTTCGTAACATATTCGAAGTAGAATAAAATAATTTCTAATAGTATAAATTAAAATTTAATAAAAAATCAAATTTATTAACAAATATTTAATTGTACAGTTACTATAGCGGATAACATATCGATGAATTATATTATTATACATATATAATGTATTGGTTCTACTTGAAATTAAACGGGCATTCTAAAACTATATAGATATCATATTTTCGTAACATATTCGAAGTAGAATAAATTAATTTCTGATAGTAATAATTGTAATTTAATCACACACACAATTATTTATGTATATATATATACGTATTATATCTGAATAATCGCGTATGAATATAAATTATATTGCATATTATTTAAATTCATCACTAATCACTGAATGTAAAGAGCATATAACTTTATATAAAAATAACTCAATAGATAAAGGATAACTATATTACAACGACTCGTTGAACGAGTGTAGTGAAGCATTACGGCGTTGGTTCCAATAATATGTGTCCCTATATACAGTATAAACACACATATATGTATACAAATATACTATATTATATAGTATCTACAATCTAATAATATATCTCTATGTAATTGTATATATGCATTATAATAAAAATGTATACATATGTGTAATATACACAATTAGCATTACACTCATAAATTATCTTCGTATTTTATTATATGATATTTTGATTGACAGTTTAAGGCAAAGGACATTTGTCCTTGATTTCGGTCTAGTTTTTAAATATATGTTGCTTAATTTTGATTGGCCGCCCTTATCGCGTATACACCATAATATATAGTCACTATACTAGTGTATATTAAATATATCGTATATAGGTACACATACTAAGATACGTAGAGATTATGTAATGCGTGAAATGCATACTATTATATTTAATATTCTTATCTTATGATCGCATAGTTACTATGCGATCATAAGATAAGAATATTAAATATAATAGTATGCATTTCACGCATTACATAATCTCTACGTATCTTACTATGATAGTAGTCTAATTATTAATGTATGATTCAATAATTAATCTTTCAACTAGTAGTGATGTGATGTTAAAATGTGATCTAAATTCGATATCCTAATATTATACCAAAGCCCAGGGTTTTGATTATACTATGATTCATAGTTACTATGAACGCGCCTATTTTAAATAGCATTTACTAAATAATTTAGGTAGTTGCCGATCTTAAATGTTAACATTTGAACATTCAATTGAATAAACTTGTAAGTTATACTTTCATTTTATATTTTATACATATTAAAAATTAATACATACTTATTATATATAAATATAGCTTTAGAGATATTATATTTAATATGACGTTTTTCAATAATTATTAAATTTAAAATTATTAATGAAAAAAGTTGTTAAATTCACTTATTAACAGCTATTTATTTTGTAGTTAAAATATAATAATGGTACACAATTGTATAGCATTAATTAATTTATGACAATTAAAAACTTCTATTTAATAACTTATAATTTCTCTTTTATATATTAATTAGAGTAATTATTAGTATTTATTTTAAAATAAAAATTATTTTTAGAATGTTTGTTTACAATATGGTTGCCATATAAAACGCCACCTGGCGATAACTATTTTTTGGTTACTATTACTGTTTGGTTACTATTATGGTCCTATACCAGTAAGATAGACACTTAAGTGTCTAATTGTGTACTTCCATTATTTTTTTCTAATTCGGTAGCAGCATAGTAGTGTTCCCATTTTTTCTTCCATATAGGCCATCGAATAGATATGTCAGTTTCTTCCATATCTAATTGTTCTGGAACTGGTAATTGTGCCATTTTATTTAACTTATACAATTAATAAAATATTAACCAATAATAACAACAACAATATTAATAATAATAATAATAATAATAGTAATAAATAATAATAATACGTAATAAACAATTATAAAAATAACAATATTTCAATCACATATGTTAAATGAATTTTATAAATATGAAAATGTAGACATATATATATATATATATACCTATCTATACTTATAATATAAAAATAAACAAATCAATTTTTATATTTTTTTAAAATTCATATAACATGCTAAAATGATTATATACTATACTCAATTATTCTATGTATTAAATAAATTATTTATATATATATCATATATCATTAATTAATTTATTTCCATAAAATTTAATCTTTTTAAAAAAAAAATTTTAAACAAATTTAATTGAATGCTTTTTTTTTTCCCCAGGTACCTAATATAGTTAAAATGACGTTTCTATTAATTTTTGAGATTATTAATCATTAAATTAACTATATAATATCATATTAAATATGTAATTTTAATTGATGCTGTCACCATATAACCAAAGATTTTCCGAAGGATGCTTCGAAGGATGCTTCGCAAAATCTTTGATATAACGTTAGCTGATTAATAACTAAGTGGCTTACCTTTTACCTAGGATCTTGAGTGTATATATTAGTATAGTAAATGAAGTTATTTGAATAGATTTAGAAGAGATTTAGAAGAGAGAAAGTTCTCTCTAGCTCTATGGTACAATTGAATAGATGCATATATACATAGCACCGATATAAAGAAAGTAATATAAAGAAATCTGTCTTCATATCGATGATACAAAGGTACACATATTAATATTTCTAACCCCTTTTATATCTCAGTAAAAGGGTTTTTACACTTAATTATAAGAGTTAATAATTACGTTCGAGTTGGTGTAAAACCCATTTTACAGATAAGCATTTATTTTATTTTTAATATTGGATTTAAATATTAGAGTTAAACTTTAGGATTGTACGGACGGTAGGCAAACATTAAATAACTATAAATAACAAAGTTCACGCGCGAATACATTATTTGTACTTACTAATAACTTTGTATGGCTCACTTTGGGATATAATCATTATAATAATGCAGCTAACAAAACAGAATAATAAAACTATACCAAATAAATCAAACATCCCAAAAAAATCAATACGAAAATATTAATTAATAAATTAATACGAATGGTGTATACGTATATTTTTATAAGGGCATTATTCTATATATATATATTATATTTTTATCATTTAGATTTTATTTTCGTGTGCACTAGAGTGTATAATGAATTCGGGTAATGCACGACATGCATTGCACGTCGTGCAATGCACGTCTTGCCCGAAATTTTCTATTTATAGTTATTTAATTTTTGCCTACCGTCCGTATTCCCCAAACTTTAGCCTCTAATTATTAGAGTTAATAATTGCGTTCGATATGGTGTGAAAACCCTTTAAAAGTAAAACATTTAATTTTATAACTAAATTATCAATATAAAATCTGTGCACTATCGTTTTAATAAATACTTTAAATCTTTAATTAAACAATCGATATTAAAATAATATTGCTGATTAATGAGTATCAGATTTCCGATTACTTTAATAATACGATACTAATTATAAATGTTAATAATATGCTAGTTGATATAGAATCAATTGTGTTTGTACCAAATTAGGTTGGTACTATTTATTTTAATATCCACTAATTGTAGATATAAATATAGTTATTAAAATTATTTATCGAAATATTATAAATAAATAGTATTAACACGTTATCGATATCAATGATTGAAATGTAAGTATATAGTTTTAATATTTTACTATAGTAATATACAATAATTAAAATATTTTAGAGTATTTTATAAGCACAGTTAATAGTATGATACTAATTAATATTTTTTTATATTTAAAAATTGCTTATATAATAATTATAATAATTATTATAATAATATTTATTATTATTTTACATTATTTATTCTAGATGTTTATTACATCGTAATAAACATAAATCTATTATTATTATTTTCATATATTATATTATATTATTATAATTATTTTAAAATATTTAATTATAAATTATAATAATATAAATTAATGTGTGGGAATAAATATTAATTGAAACTCAATATAAAATAAAATGTATTTAAAATCTATATTATTGTTATAAAAACATAAACATTATTATTAATTATTCCATATTTATAATGATTAATTATTAATTTTATATAAAAAAAACATGGTAATGTGACATTAAATGTCTGTTAAAAAGGATAGTACGGACGGTAGGCAAAAATTAAATAACTATACATAACAAAGTCCATGCGTGTCTCTCAATGCATGCGTCTCGCTAATATATTATTCGTAGTTACTAATTACTTTGTATAGGCTCACTTCGGTATATAAAGCAGCTAAACAAACTGAAGAATAAAATAAACCAAATAAATCAAACAACCCAAAATATCAATCTGCAAATATTAATTAATCAATTAAAATGAATGGTTTATACGTATATTTTCATTAAGTCATTATTCCATATAATATATGATATATAGGTAACCTATATGATATATACATGTTTATGTTACATGTATATACATGTTCATTTAGATTTTATTTTAGTGTGCATTAGAGCGTATCATAAATTTGCGTAAAGCACGCCTTGCGTGAACTTTGTTATTTATAGTTATTTAATTTTTGCCTACTGTCCGTATTCCCCGTTAAAAATACTCTTCACAGCTCAACTATAGAGGGCGCTAATTATTAAATATATAATAAACTATTATAGTTAAATATTTAGTATGAATGTCACATTCAATGTGTATATTGTATAAATCATGACAATTATATTGTATAATGAATGAGTTACTCAATTACTAATTGAGTAACTAATTGAATTAACATACTATGATAGTATGTTACATACTAATTGAATTATTGAGTACAAAGTATAACCAAGTAAATAATAGATTTTTAATAATATAATAATTGAATATAAACTATTCCTATGTTAAGTATTAGACCTTTAGGTGTGTTTATTATTAATAATAATTTATTATTAATATTGATATATTAATAATTATTATTCTGTGCTCGTATATATTCAAAGATTTTACGAAGCAAAGATGGTTCACATATATCAAATTTGTATACATATCTTAATTTAAGATTATATTAGGGTATTATTTTTCGAATTTACATGTAAACAGATACGAATCCAAAAATTGATTTTAGTTCACATACCCGTCGCATTTGAGCTAGTGTCGTTTTTATTTCAATATATAATCTTTGATATATTATCGATTATGATTATTAAATTCAAAATAATATGATTATATTGATTTCTAATATCAATTATAATTAAAAAATACTACTGTTTATTAAAATAGTAAATTATTATTCATGCTTATGTTTTGATGTAAGCATCGTGTAGTGAGAGAGAACATAAAGCTAAGTATTCACGTCTTCATCTTACTGTTTATTAATTAGTGTTATAACACACTATTGAAAAGTAAAGTTAAAATAAGTTGTACTTTATGAATTATTGCCTTTAATTGGCTGTAATCATATATATATATATATATATATATATATATATATATATATATATTATATATAATATATATAATATATATATATATATATATATATATATATATATGAGTGTATCATATGTATATCATACATCATATATATATATATATATATATATATATATGTGAAGGCGGGTAAATATATACTAATGTTATAAAGTATAATATCAATTTAGATAGGTTAATTTTTTTTTAATACAAATATTTAGTAATTCTACTAGTGCTATATTACTAACTTATAATATTATTAGAGTTAGAAGTATTTAATATTTATATACATACAATAAAGTTTTATTTTAATAATAAAGTATAATTCTATTTAAATATTTGTGAAGATATATTAATATTGAACGATGTATATCAATTTTAATTAATAATTAATACATTATTGTACAGATGGCCTTATTCTCTTAACGTTAATATTTCTTTAAACACACATAAATTACGTAAATTAAAGTTTGTTTGTTTATATATATATAATTATTTATACATATATATATATATATAGATCTATATATTTAATAAATATATATATATATATAATTAGTTTTGTTTGCATTCGTTAAAATTTAATAACTTTAAAATAAATTCATTTTATTGCAACGTTTTCATAAATTTCAAATATACGCGTTCGCTCGGCGTAAACACATGTCTGACATGTCCTCCTACACGCGTACCAAGGTCGACCGCGTCCTCAGAAGCCCTACCGTCCGCATGCTGCTAGAGAACAAAGTGTACGGTAGATCGCCCATGAACCTGGAGGGGCGGCTCGGTTCCGCCGGAGTTATGCCGTTGCAGACGCATCCTTCGTACAAGCCGCCGCCGCAGTCGACAGCCGCCATTCAGCAACAACAACAACAACAGCGGGCGCAACTACAACAACGTCACCGTCGCTACATCAACAACAACAACAACAAACTCGTGGTTGCGTCGTCAGCCTCCGGTGCCGCGCGGAAACAAATCATCAACTCCGACCTTCGCGCCAACAAGCCCGTCGGCTACCGTAAGCCGAAGCCGTACGTGAACCCGAACAACCGTAACGTTGGGTCGAAGGTCATCATTGCCACTGCGGGGGTCAATAACAATAACAACCACTGCGGCCCGCGACCTAGGAAGAACATACAATTCTACGACGTCAACAAGGTGATGTCGACTCAGAAACAACACCAGCTGCTGGACACGGGCAAGAGCGTAACTGATATCAGGATCGTACCTAACTCTAAGGAAGTCAACAATAAGCTGACCGCATGGTTTGTGTCGTACGTCTAGCATTATTAAATATTTATATATATATATATATGACGATTATAATAATTATATATTAAAATACAAATTTATTTATTTTTCTTTTGATTGGGTTCAAAATAAGATGCAATCTTTCTATTATCACCCATTAAAATATGTATTATATATATAATATATATATAATACATTTATATATACGATAATATATTTAATTATCGTGTGATTCATAATAATATGTATCACCTTCAGGGGAACTAAGATCGTTCCAGTCGTACAGAAACTCACCGAGTATAATTTGAATCTACATACCAAGATACTTTTCATAAACGATGATATTAAATTGGCGAGCATTTCGAAATGGGTCTCTCAGGTTACGTACACTGTAGGATACTATGAGTCGTAGTCTATGACGGACAGACTGTTCAGCAAGCCTATCTAAATAGATATACATAGATACATGTAATATATTGCCACAGTGATATGTTAATCGTACATCACATTACCATTAACACTATACACGAGTTTTTAGTTTATCAGCACATCTTTCTTATTAGTTTAGATTAGTTTTAAAATAATATTAAATTCAGATAGGAATATTCTTTAGATGTTCATTGGTTTCAGAGCTCTTCTTTTTAATATATTAACCTGTCAGATATAATCATAATTAACCTCTTTAATGATAACCTATTCTATATATATATATATATATTCATATCGAAATTAAATATTGGATAGAGGATACGTAGTGTATGGAAATTATCACTGACTGAACATTTAAACTCGGTATGAATTTATTATAATAGATACAATGATAGTAATTATAAAAATATACAACTTCTACTAGTATACCATAAATGCATATATTCTGTATGTTTATTATACAAAAGATAATTTCTCATTACACATCCAATCAATACATATAAAGCATTATGACATATAGTCAGTTTTAAATGTATTCATATTTAAATAGTAATTTACTGGTATATTATTTGTTGAAAAATTTCATTTATATTGTTAAATTTTTATGATAAATTATATTTCAAGACCAAATTATATTTTTTAATTGAATTATTTTTATTATGTAATATTAAATATACATTTACATTTAATAATTGTATAACAAATTTTATATTAATTAATTTTCTTTCAAATTACACTAATATAATTTCCTAAATTAAAAAAAGGGAATTTTGTTGAAAAAATGGAATAAATAAAAATTCTAAATTTTGGAAATAAATTTGTGAACTTTAAAAAACAATTAATCCATATAATTTCGTCTACAATTGTATATTTATTCGTGATGGGGAATATAAATATAAATAAAAATACTTTATTCCCTAATAATCAAATACAAAAACAAAATCAGAACAACTAAATATTACATTATATTTTTTAATACCTTCGTTAAAATAATTATCATATAATAAATTATATTATTTTAATTAATAAAACGTAAAATATGTAGTTTGTACCAGACATGGCAGTATTCACTTTTTGCGGGAGTGTAGTTATTTTTATGTGTAAGCATACAAACAGCTATATATTATGTATAAATTATAGAGAGTGTATGCAATATATACACATATTATATGTATATGACATATGACATATATATATATATATATATACAGTTAATATTAAAGAGAAATAAAATTATAATGAAAGTATATTTCAAGATCAGGTCTTCTCATCTAGAATGCATATTTTGTGGAATTGTTATCGTATTGCATAATGGTCTGGGAGTATATATTAGAATATTATATACAAATCAATGAAAACTCGTTTTAAATTAATGATTTCATATAATTATATTAAAATCATAATATAAATTGTATCATTTGTAATTAATAAAATATAAAAATATCTTTCAATTCAAACTAAATTTATAAATAAATTCATATATTTTTTTAATATTTATATAGAAATACAAATTAAAAAATATGAATGCATTTTTATTTTACAAATAAATATATTCATTTCTTTGATTCAATTGTTGAAATCACTGAAATATAATAATATATACCAGTGATATATATATTTCGCAGTACATAAGCTTACCATTACGGATAGCGAGAAGATATCCTATCCTTGGTAAAGTAATATAATAAATGTTTCTGAATTATATTAAAATCCATGGTGTAAATATATATATATATGTGTGTGTATGAGGTAAATTGTACATACATGTAGTATATAGTATACATAGATACTATCTATAAGATATATATTTATATGAAGTAAAATGAAGTGCGTTCAATGACAAATACTGCCATGGTTGGTAGGGCCCAATTAATTTCTACATAAAATATAAATGTTATGAAAACCTAGTGATTTTATCCATTTATAAACTAACTAACTTTATTTAAATTCTTCATACAAAGTTTGTTTCGTTTCAAAAATTTGTGTTTTCAAGTTATAGAAGTTGTTTATTAAAACACGAATAACATATGATTACATTGACTTATACATACTTGCATATTACTATTACTTATTAACACAACACACACACACACACACACACAGGTGAACGCAGAATTTATCTTCACTCGTACCACCTGCGCGGACATCATTACTGACCAGCTCATGCAGAGACTCATGATCACCAACAACTTTCACACATCATCACATTCGAGGAGTAGGAACTTACACGAGTGATAGGTGGCGACACCATCCGTCCCAAGACATCATCCGCTTACCAGTCACGCGATAATAACTCTTGTGATATATTATATGTTCATCATGTAGCATTATAGTGTGTACTACTACTACCACTACTAGTATGAGAATCACTCATTAACTAGCAACTCTACGCACTTCGATGTGAAAGTTGCATTTTATACCAATAAATATCATACATTTAGTTTCTTTATATTCATTTATAAATATTATATTAGATTACTAACTTTCATTTCGGTGTTATTATGCGAATCAGTTAATTTAATATTAATTATCTTTACAATGATCAATTTAATTAGATTAATACCTGAAATATACATAATTCAATTCATATTTAAAATATTATTAATTGAGAGTTAATGCTGTATATTGATTGATTGATAAATATATCATTTATTTCTACTAAGAAAAGTTTAACCCATAGTTCTTATGATAAAATAATAGTTTCCAATAATATTCATATCCATCATTGTTTATAAATGTCACAACTGATTAATCTATATTTTCATTTGATATTAATTATGTCATAATTTAACATAGCAACTAAATATGTATTTATATATATATATAATTAAAAGTAATAATTATGAAACGATTCATTTTATTTGTTGATGATAGAGGAAACTTATTAATAAGATATATAATCAGTAACTACAAACAAATAATAAAAAGATCAAATTAATTATTTGGAAATATTGCAAGATCCCATATACTCGTTGAAATTGTAATAATCGTGAATATATAATATTAAGGTTTTAAATGAAGATTTAAAAAATATAAATAAACATGTGAAAATTAGCATAATTTAAATTTTATAAAATAATATTAGTTATTTTTATTTAATTTTTTTTATAATTATGTTTATATATTTAGTACATGCTATACATTTTAAATGCTAACTAGAGTTTTTAAATTAAAAAATATATATAAAAATTACATTTTAACAATAGTTATATAACTGAATATATGTTTACATAAATAATATTACATTATTTTTAAATTATAAAATAATTATTTTATACACTGACACTTGTATTGTTTATTAAATAATTTAATTTAAATAAACTTAAATAATTTTTAATTTAAGTAAATGTGAAAAAATTACAAACTCAGATAAAAATATGTAAGTTATTAATAGTATTTATATTAATGTATATTATAGGTAATACAAATTATGACTTTGTATACTAATATATTTAAATAACAAATTTAAACAATTAATACTAACTTTATTATAACTTAATTCAAAATATATAGTTTATTAAAACATTTTTATATTATATATAATAAAATTATAATTTAAAAAGTAAATACATTTAGATTACAAGTAATAAAATATTATTTACTTTGCAACCTACAAATAAGGATACAAACTAAATAAATAATTAAATATAAATATTATTTACTTTGCAACCTACACATGTGTATACAAAGCATATAAATAACATTAAATTATAACGACAATTTTATTTAAAACTGAATATGTAGATAATGTAGTATTAACCTATATTATAGATGTATAATTATTAATATAAGTTAAATCATGAAGTAATCACTTGAGATATATGTATTCATTAAAAATAAAATTTTATTGAGCACCTGTAAATAAAAGTACCATAACATAGAAATATACAAGTAAACATGTTAATAAATTATAACCAAAACAATAAAAATATACATGTACATTATTATTATAATAATTAATAAATAAATATATATATATATATATTAAATAATAGAAGATATAAATATGTATATATGTTAAAAGATAATTTCAATTTTAAAATCGACAGCGATATTGATGGCAGGTTTACGCAGCACGAGCAGTTGTTTAGAGTTATCGTAAGCAGCTTCTAACGATAAACTTGTATCTGTGTAATAAGAGTGGTGTGTGTGTGTGTGTGTGAGCGATAGGTAATATATACATACCTGAATACGATAGCATCACTTTAGATGGTTTATTCACAATACCTCCTATTACAATCTTCTCAATCCAGGATTTCGACGTAAATTTAGATGATGGATTCAAATTACTTAAAATGGTTATTTTAATTATAAATATTGTTATTATATATATATATAGTATAAATTATCATTGATCCACTAACCTACTTGTAAATTGTGAATTATTAAATTCAAATTTACGTAAAATATAATCTCCTTTCTTGTAATCAAAGCTTTCGTAATCATCAATGTAAAGTTTGCCAGATGCTTTTCCCTAAACATTCAATAAATAATAAAATAATATTGCATATATATGAATATAAGAAAATTTAAATATCAAAAATATGTCACTAAAATAATATATTTATTTTCAATTAAAATAAAAAATATATATTGTAAATTATTCATTTTCAATTAAAATGAAAAATATATTTTTTTAATTATTTATTTTCAATTAAAATAATATATAATAATCTATATATAATAAAACAAATTATTTTTATATTTAATAATTATAATTAATTCCAATTATAATATTTAATTTTAAAAATGTTGGTATAATATAATAATATAGAAATTAATATCATTACTTATTATATAATTACATTTTTTGAATCATTTATAATCAAATTTGCAATATAAAATTAATATTTCAAAATATAATTTAATATATAAATTTATATATAAATATTTATAATTTATAAAATATAAATTATAAATTGAATATTATAATTAAATTAATAAATTGACAGATGAAATATATAATAGATTATTTTTGCTATATAATTATATTAAATAAAACTCTATATTATAATGTATATAAAAATATATTATTCTTTAAGTTAATACTAATGATGATACAAACATGAATATCCAAAGCAACGGTTATTGTATAAGGATCATTCTTCATCAATATTGAAGATCTTCGAACTCTTTGTTTTCTAGGAATGATACTTCCTCCCCTCTGGAATACTGGAATCTAATTATAGAATACAATGATTAGTACATACGATAGTTATTTAACAGTAATGTTAACCTTTGAAGGTCGCACCAATGATATGAATTGTTTACGATTACCAAGAATAGCTTCCATAGTATCCACATCGTAATATACCTGTAATATTAGGCATTAATTGTTAACCTATCGAGAGAGAGAGAGCCACAGTGCAAACCTCATCTTCTCCGGGGAATTGTACTTCGACGCTTGTGGCTCCACTATTTGTAACCGGATGAACTAATAGAGTAGAACCGATGAAGTATTGATCTTCAACATCGAAGTACTGTTTCTCAGAGGGGAACTCCATCCAGATGGGTCTCATGACGGGCATACCAGTCTGTTCAGACTCGTGGAACAGGGTGTACCAGAAAGGTAGCAGAGCGTAACGTCTTCTGATAGCATTGCGTATGATCAAACGGGTAGCCTCTGGAACTAGCCACGGCTCTCTCCTCTTGGTATCGATGTGGGCGTGGGCTCGGTAGAATGGCTGGAAGGCAGCTGCTTGATACCATCTCATCATTAGCTCAGGGTCTGGATTACCTAATGACATCATATATGTGTTATGTAATCGTCTAGTTATGTAATAGGTAATAATACGAACCAAAGAAACCACCAACATCTGCTCCTGATAACACAATTCCTGCTATATTTAAACTTAATAACATCGGAATGGAAATTTTCAAATGTTCCCAATCGGCAGTATTATCCCCAGTCCAAATTGCTCCTGTTGTATAATTATAATAATAACATATTATTAATAATATTATGACCATTGTATATTAATGTGGTAAAGGATACACAAGAATTAAATATTTAAAACTTATTTTAAAATTGACAATAAAAAAAAAACTTAAAAATTCTGTAAAATATTTATATCTATACAAATTATATAATAATTTTATTTTTTATACTGTCTTAGTAAGTTTATTTAAATGTTTTCTAAAATTATATTTTATATAAACAAAATATGTACTGAATAATAAATTGAATATTTCAAAATGTATAGTTATTTTTAATTATAAGATGTTACTTTGTATTATATATATTATATATGCATTAAAGGGGTAAAACATTGCCCATTAATATGTTAATAGCTTGGAAATATATATATCTATACTAAATCAATGATAGATTCTATTTAACTAATGCTCATTTCATATTATACACATTATTTATGCTACTATAAATTTACACTAGGTTTTAATAATATAGAGTATTTATAAAAATAAACATAATGATGGAAATTATTTTTTTATAGATAATGTTATTTATACATATGTCTTTTTATATATAGAAAAATAAATTAGTAATATATATATATATATATATATAAATATATGTAATAGTTTGATATGAAGTAATATAGGTTTGGTAACATTATTAGTAAAATGCATCTAAGTGAATAAATTTAAAACATTAAAAATATAACTAATATAATTGCTAATAATATGGAAATAAAATGTATATATAACTATAAAACTAATGAATATTATAATATTTATTAAGTATAAATAGAGATAAATTTAAAATAAAAGTAAAAATATATAGTAACAAATATAATAGTAAAAGTAAATTGTAAAATTTAAAGAATCTGTTTCGGGCTATTTCATTGGCTAACTAGATCAGATCACCACAAATAATAATTATTCCAATGATTATTTAAAATATATAAAAGTGAAAATATATATTTTATAATTTTTTAATAGATAATATATTAGTTATAAAATATTATAAATTAATATATAAGTGTTTATAAATGTACAAGTTACACCATTAGATTACACAATAAATCTTTACTTTTATAAAGGTATGTAATGTTAGGCAATAAAAGATGCATTTTGTGATATTTCTAGATAAATTCCATTATATTTTTTGATAGATATTAATAAACATGTAATAAAATGATATTATATAATAATACTTTTCTAATTTATTATTGCTTTTTTCATATTAAACAATGATGTAACAACCTTTAAAAGGTTGGTTCAGTAACGAATACAAGACTAATAAGTTATATTAATACATTTTTGTACAACTATTTATAATTTATATGAAGTAATTAATTACACAAGTATTAAGCTAACCGTATCTTTGCGTTCCGACAAAGAAAGCTCGAGACAGAACAAAAGGTCGTTTACCTGACCTCTGAATTTGACCTTCAGCGGTTGCCCTTTGTTGGTACATTCCGTAGATGTTATGTAAATCTCTATGTTCGACGTTATTATGATGTATGGCATCTTTATGCATAGTAATCTCAGGTCCTGTGTGAGACATTACAAATCAGTCAACATACAGCTGTAGAGCTGCTGCTGTAACCATTGAATACACTGGGTTCGTTCATATCATTCCAAGTGAACAGGTCTACAGTTGAACCAGTGTACACCTCGGGCTGTAGTGTGTCTGCCCAGAACTTCCTTACAGCAGGACTAGTGAAATCTAACCACGAACTTGATCCTTATAGATAGAGAGAGATATGTGAACATATAGAGGTGTTTCTTATGAGAAACTCTATATAGGTATAGGCAAAGGTAAACATATTAGATGAGTAAATATTTAAGAAAATATCTTTGTAGTATACCATCATTTAAATATCATACCAATTATTTACCATAATTTAACCAGTTGATATTTGAAGCATAATTACATTAGTGGTATTAGTTACATTACACTAGTAACAGTGGTATTACACTGGTAGCAGTGGTATTACACTAACCGGGCCAACACCAGCCATCATAATCATTGCTATTTCTGTCCTTAACGTAATGTTTGAGTTCGGTGGCCTCCTTATGTACAAAGTATGAGTCATCACGTTTGATGTGAGGGTCAATGATGGTGACCATCTTGCGACCTTTAGCAGCTAGTGTGTTTATCATCTTTATGGAGTCTGGGAACTTCACCGCATCCCAAGTGAAATATCTAAACAACAACAACAATAACAACGTTAGTCAGTTTAACTACACATAGATACCAAGTAAGGGGCTAGATAACTTTGTCTGTATATATATTTATAATTAATAAAATTAAAGAATTTTATATATTTGTTGTTAATTAATTATATACCAAATAGTAAATAAATACAATATTTAATAATGTGATAATATATCTTATGAATACTACTTATATATTGATATATACTACTTACATACATATTACTAAATATTATTAATTAAATATATAAAATTTAGAATTATGAATTTAAAAAAATTAATTAAAAAATATAACAAACTATTTTAATTATAACTTAGAATAGCTTGTTATAATTATATGAAAATATATAAAAAATAAATATCTACAATATTAGATAGATCAACATATATTTATATTTAGAATGTATTTATATCGATGAAATATATTAAAGATTTTAAAATCATATTAGTTAATATTTTTAATATAGTTATTATATAAGTATTATATAGGATTGCTTTTCGTTAAAAGATAAAAATTATTAATTTCATTTTAGCAATAATCAAATTATATAATCAAAATATAAATTTCAATATTAATGCATACAAATAATATTACCTCATATTTAATTAAATAAATGATATTTATATATATATATATTAACTTTTTTCCATCAGTATGTTCAATGTCAAGCCATAAAACATCCATTGGAATGTCGTATTTATCAAAGTTTGCATCTACTTCATAAACATCAGTTTCATCATTGTAGTTCCATCTGCATTGATGATGAGCCAATGCAAATAGCTGTCCATCAATATTAATATTATTAATAAATAATATGGTAAGATTTAAAATTATGAACCAAATTTACTACTATATATACATCTATGAGTAAATGAATACAACAATAAAATAACAATATAATTCGTTATTTCTTCTTTATCAGAATATTTATTTATTTACGTGTGAGCAATTATGCTATCAAAATTAATTAATAATGTCAAATTCATCATCATCATTCGTACAAACAATAACATGTATTATTTTTACATGGCCAAAGTATGTTACATAGATGCACAGATATTGTCACACTCTATGTATATGTAATTAGATTTTCACAGATTGTGTATGACATACATGGTTTATATGAGAGACATCATTCTTTTATACACAATTATATAAGATCAATTCTAAATATTATTTTATGACTTATTTGAATGGTCCGGACGAGGCTCGAACCACGACATACTTCTTGTGTGTTTGAAGACTTAGCTAACAAACCACAAAGGCGGTTCAAGCATATATCATATAAATATATATATATATATATATATATATAATCTTAGTTTGAGTTTATTTATTATAATATATAAATAATCATTATATATATATATATCAAATACATAATGTATATAATGTGTATATTAATTGATACAAATATAATGCTATGTTGCTTTGTCATATGCCTCAATATAGCAATCCAGTTATGATCCGTAATATTAATGTGAATAAATAAATATTGAATGGATATATTTATTTAATATATCTATATTTTGTATACAAATTTAATATCATATTTATATATTTATTATAAATAAATATAGATAAAATATAAATTAAACAAAATTGTATTGTTTACATATCATGATTACTTCATTCTTATTGATATCATAAAATTATTATCAAATATTACCAGAAAATATCTAGCATTTTAAACGGCCACTTACATACCTGTATTAGATAAGTATGTTACACACTTTGTATTGTTTCTGTGTATGATACAATATTAAAAAAAATTACACATACTTAATATAAATTATATTTCAAAATAAAATGAAACACAAATTTAGTAATCAATTTATCGAAAAATAATTGTGTAATATAGCAGAATGTTCTATAGCGTTCTATAGTGTTAGTAATGATACATGTGATTATTAGAAGTAAACCGGGGGTAAGGGCATAGATCCAGTGAGGGCTTTGTAAGCAGTGAAAACAGCCTTGGGATCATGTTTCTTTCCCAATAATAGGAACACATCGATAACTCCAGTCTCAGAGAACCAATGGGTCTCTAGCTGAGGAAGATCATTGTCTCCTAGTGTTGTTATGGGGATGTGAGACCATCTTATCATAGGGGAGGGGGAATGGGTCCGTTAAGCAATAGGGTCCAGAAACCTTTATACACAACTAATAGAAAGATGTTTAATTAAAAGCCTTTCACCTATAAATACCTATTTCAATACCTCCAAGTTTACAAACCATCTATAATTTAAAATAGATTATCATTATTATATTGACATTATATATAAAATTATATGTAAAATAAATGAGATTAATTTATATTCACAAATATTTATAACATTATTTTACTCAAATTTGAAAATGAAATGAAACCTTTAACGTAATCTACAATATTTCTGAAGGTCGACTTGTCAGCGTTAGTGGACCGAATATCAACCCATGTTTCAGCTGCATTCATCCACAATACTCCCATTGTTCTATCTGAACTGAACACATTCATTGTATGCATTCAGCGTATACAGACGAAGAGGTTATATTACTTACTTGTGCATGACCATAAAAGGAATACTTCCGTATAAAGCCATCGGGTTGTACAACTCGTATTCAAAGACATCGAGATTGTATAATCTGTAAGGATCTGTGGATCTGTATGGAGATTGGTATTTATATTAGATAATAATACTGAAGTACACAATCAATGTATACAATATTGATGGTACACCATTATAGCGAGGAGAACTAACTTCGTAGACTTCAGTTTGAAGGTATCAGCATGTTCGGGTATTCCATAGGCATGTTCAAATGCTGGGAACACAAAGTCTAACCCGATGGATTGAGGTCCATGGGGTTTTGTATCTTCGTGCGACTTAAAAGATTCTTGCCATAAGCCTTCTTCCTAGAGATTCAGAAATTAACATATTTAAATAAATGTATCATATAATGTGTATGATATGTTACACCATTATAGATCAATATTTGCTTGATCAATAATTAGCTAATAAAGTATGATACAAATAGCCTCTTTAATATATTATCTAGATTCATTAGTTGAATATTATAGGAAGTACCCATCCATCAAGGTATGTATAATATAACATACATTGTATATATATATATATATATATATATATATATATATATATATAATGAATAAACATTAAATAATAGTTAATGTATTCAGGATTTAGTGTCTGGTATATCATTACACAAGTATTCATACACTTGGTGTATATAGTATGAACAATCAGGAGAGTTATAAAATCAATAATGCAGGTAACATTATACATGTAATATAAACTTGAGTAAGGGTTAGAACTTCATATGAATAACTACAATTGACATACATCTAATAAAACAATAGATATGATGTCTGACCTTTACTGCTAAATACAGTAAAGGTCAGATGAAACTACTCACATATATCCTATTTCATATATTGTAGAGTCAATATAATCAATATATCTATTTAAATATATTTATTATTATTAAATGGGTTATAATTATACATACATATCAACATATCATACATATTAGGTTTTCTTACATGTACACAACCATAACCATATGTTGACATAATCAATTATTGAATGTCGTATATATATAATTACCTCACATCTGCTTGTATTAATCTCCTCTAGATATTACTGATTGTGACATTATGTATGCACTAATATATATAAATATATATGTAAATGATATATAGTTGTATAATATAATACATATATTATAATAGATAATACAGCATACAAACATTATCAACATTATTAACGGGAACATCTTCATTGACATGTTCTTTGTCCTCTTCCCTATTTGTATCATCATCTCCTTGCCCTTCACCTTCTCCTTGTTGATCAGCATGCTTCTCCTCCTCCTCTACATGTACTTCTTCATGCTTCTCTTCATTGTGTGAACTGCGCGGAATAATATGTCAAGTGAAACAGATATAAATAGAACTATGATGTAATAGTGACAGAGCTGTTGTTGGCACTCTATATGGTATGCTTCGCCATCTTGCTTTCGTTATCTCTACACTGATGTCACACAGGTAGTTACATGCATGTGTAATAAAAAGATAATGCTAAATATAATCTATTTATAATATAGCATATATACATAGTATATAATACTACTTAAATGAAATAAGTTAAGTTTTACATATTGTATATTTAAAATAAAGAACATTTATTATTTAAAAGTAAATATATTAGTTTATATATATATCATAATAGATAGTTACTATTTGATAATTAAACTAACGTATCAACTTTAGTACGCGTATGTTCAAATTTCAATAAGGCTTTAGAGTTCAAAGACATCAGAGGTATTTTACTCTCCTTTTCATAAATATCGATTTGAAGGGGAGAATAGGTTATCTCAATGGTATTTTCGCCGAAATTAAACGTACTCGACTTATCGCTCTTCTCGATATCGGATATCCTATCGGATGTCATCGTTATATCAGTGTAATCGTGTGCCACAGTAGGCGGTTTACAGGCATGGCTACACTAACGTCACACGAATAGGTTCTGATACGAGGGCGTCACCTACTGGAGGTTCGTAGCGATTAATCAGCGGAGACACCTCTGTGAAGCGAACTCTCAGAGTGTTCGACTCGAGTGTCACCAGTTGGAGATTTATTAAACTGGTGCTTTCGTCGGATTTTAATAAATTCATCGACAAACTAGATTTATCAACCTATAATGTAATGTTAATATTATATTATCACATTTTACGATGGCTCGTTACTGAACTAATAAACTAATATTCAAATAAAATGTTACTATATTATAACCTTAATTGAGTCAGGGATGACAGAAAATGCTTTATTTGCTTCAACATTTCTATGCCGTCTAAAAGGATAAATTTTTAATAATTAAAATTAATAAGGGTGCAATTATTAGTGTGTGCATATTAACTGCATGAGTGACTAACTTGCAAAAAGCGCTCTGATCACATGTTTTAAAGTTGGAGCGGTCGACACATTGAGAGAGTTGTACGATTATCAATATGTATATAATTGACTTTATCATAATAATCTGTGAATTAGAGAAATTAGTATATTAGATTAATTAGAATATTATAAAATAAGAAAATGTTACTATATATCAATGCTATTTATTCAAATACTTATTTGTAAATATTTTTTAAATTAATAAATTAACTGGGAAAACTCTAAATCAATTAATATAATATACAACCATGTAAAAGAAAACTTAAATAAGAAACAATTAAGTAGAATTTGCTTAAATATTAATCTCTAATTAATTTAATTAAATACATATATATATAATATATGTTATGAACTAAATTACTAATATAATAATAATTATTTATCTAGAAGATTTTTTTTCTTTTCTATTGATGTTAAATAATATAATAATATATTATAACCATAAAATTTCGAATAATTATAGAATGGGATAATTGTAAAAAATTAAATGTAATATATTATAATGATAATATAATTAAAACTATAATTAATAATATATAAATATTATATGGAATTCATTAGATGACATAATAAATCTGTATCTATTTCATCATTTAAAAATAAAATAACTCTTTTGACAAACAATTTTTTTTTAACAGAAATTTATAATTTGATATCAATATATTTTTCATTTTTATCTTTATTATTGCATTATCTATTCATTTTTTTTATAGAATCATAGGTTAAATATATTTTCAAATTTGCTATAATATACAATAAATAATTAACTATTATTACAGATTTTAAAATGATAAACATTACACTATTATTTGTTCATTCTGTTTTATCTTTATTATATTATTGAAATACAAATTTAATAATTTACTATTATTATTGATTTTAAAGTGATATTATTTGTTCATTCTGTTTTATCTCTATTGATTTATTTATTTATTGATTTTAAAGTGATAATAAGTATAATATTATTATTTGTTTTTGTTATTATATATATATATATATATATATATGTATGTTTCAAATTTATTATAATATTAAAATATAAAATTAATAATGTACAGTATTAATTACAGATTTTAAAAGTTTTTACATAATTTAATTGTTTAAATTATAATTAGTTTAATTGATTTTTAACATGTTCTGTTTATAATATATATAAAATGTATGATTTAAATATTAAACTATATAATTAATAATGTATTACTATTATAGGTTACAAAGTTAAGAAGAATTCAATATATTTAAATTAGAAATAAAATATTTTGGTTTCCTCATTAACAAAACATTTTTGCACTATATTTTATTCCTATTATGATAGGTATCAATAGTATATTTATCAATCAATTTTGGTTTATTTTTACGATTACTTTACAACGTACATATTTCTTTAATTTTATACTAGTCTTTGTATATTTCAAAAAGTACATTATAGTTAGAATATATTTATACTTTCAACTTAATATTTGCTTACATAAATAATGTATTATCAATCAAAAATATTTATTTATTATAATTAAATTTAAAAATGTTATCAAAATATTTTTAAAGGGGAATTATGAATGCGCAAAACAAATATATAGTAATTATAATACACCGCCATAATTAACATAACTAATATTTAAATAAAGATAATCATGTAATTTTTTATATTTTTCATAATTCTTGATTGTTTTTTAAATTGTTAAATATTTTATTATATCAAGGACAGGTCTGTTCGCTATCTCTGAAATAGTAATTTTTACTCCGTAATATATACTTTTCAGTAGTATATTTAAGTATATTTCAATGATTTAAATCTTTAAATACAAGATATCAGATACATATTTATTTATAAATTTATAAAACTAATTTATTAGTTTGAATAGAAAGATTTTTTCTATTTATGTCGCCATTCTAAATAACATAATGTGTATACAATTAATTTATAATTTTAATATTATATTGAAATCATTAATGTACACATTTATTTTATCATTGATTTACATATATATTCAAATATGTACTACTGGACATGCAATGCAATACAATTAATCAAGCTTTAAATACACATTTCACAAAATAGATGTTAGCAGATGTCCTTGATTATTTAAGAGTAGTCCTACTATTTATTTGTTATAGTAAATAATATAGAATGCTTATTATATATGATGATTATAAGAACTATATAATATAACAATTCTAACTATAAATTAAAAATATATGATAAATAAAATATAAAAATTATTATTATATATTAATTATTAATAAAATCAATTTACAAAAATTAAATAACTACATATTTCATAATATAATGAGATTTAGACTGACATCGGCCCCCAATATGTCACGTGACTAACCGAGAGTTAAAGTAAACAATGCGTATAGGGCTTATATAATATCATATTAATATATAAACATACGGTATTATGATATGTATGTATATATAAAACAGGAATTCACTAACTGGTGAATACTTTACTAAGAAATATAACGCCACCGCGGAATGTTTATTTTAACTTTTGTTTGACACGTGACTTATTGGGGGCCGATGTCAGTATTCAGCATATAATGAGATATATTCATTAAATTAATGATTAAAGTAATGGTCTGTATCGAATATGGCTCCCGTTTGTTTTTATTACGATTTATGAGGTCAAATTTAAAATACTGTTTCGGTATTTGATATACTGTATATCTAATTTAATATTATACATGTTTACGTAATACACTAATACGACAAATTAATATGTAGTATATATATATACATGCATTACGATAATGATTACGTATATCATATTAAATATTACATTGAATGTATGTAGTATTATAAACTTATACTAAGTATATATATATATTATATAATATATAAAAATTAGTTTTTATTATAAATCACAATTATATAGCGATACGTATAACATATTTTAAACTTTACCTCATCAGTTGTAATCAAAACAAACGGGGCCATATTCAATAGTCTCATATTTAAATGAGAAATTTAATTATATTTATATTTATAAAATACATATTATAAAATTTATAATTTCTTTATAAATGAATACATAATATATAAATCTAAAATTAGTGTATAATTTATTACAAAAATACTCAGAAAATATTACTCTATTATTCAAATATTATAAATCACATTCTCATTATTATTCAATTTATAATATTATATTTGAAAATTTTAAATATATAATATATAATAAACATTAATTATTAATCTTTACATACATATTAATAGTGCATACTCACTGATATATAATATAGTAATGTTCTTATTATTTTAACTACGTATTACATTAGTACTTAGCGTAAATGTCTTGTTAATTAAAAAAGTAATATTGCTACGTTGTCATAATCTTAGTATTTACAACGGAAATTAATATCTTTCATTTTAAATTATATTTAGAATAAATAAGTATTTTAGTGTCAGAATAATTATTTACATTACATATAATTTTACAGGTTAATATTTTATACAATATCTGAATATTATTATCAATTATTTTATAAATATTTGCATTCATATTGTGTGGTAAATCGCATTATATTGGTATCTACATAATACCTTAGTTAATTTTCATTATATTCAAATGTCCTTGCAATATGTAATATATCCTATGTAAAAATTATTTAATCATTAATTATTTAAATAAATACATATATTTATATATGTTAACATATACAATTGTATATAAGTATTGTATACATATTGATATAGTATAACTATCACATATGCATACAATGTATTATATATTAGAGTATTATATTACAATGAGTAGACTATATAAACATATATGCTTATTACATAGTTTACGTGATAATGTATGTCGATAAAAAGTAATCATGTATATAGGCCAGATATAATGATATACATTATTGATAATACATATTTAATTTACGTATATTATATATATATATATATAGGTATTGTACATTAACATCTAATCACATTTCACCATAGATTTTTCGAATCATAATCTCATTACACACACATACATACACACACAAACACATACACACACACACACACCCACACACACACACACACACACACACACACACACACATACACACACATAGGTACATAGGTACACCTATATATATATATATATATATATATAGGCATATAGGCATATAATAAATCTATCAATATAATATATATATATATATATAAATTCTAGAGATAATTATCAGTATATTTGTGCATACCATGGTGAGTTGGTATGTATTACTATAGGTAGTAGGTACCTAGTGTTACACTAGTATTGTAGTATACCTATGTCTAATAAATAGACTAGGGTTAGTAGTAGCCAATGTTACTATTGATATTGTGTTAGTTTATAGGACATAGGAATCCTATGATAGGATAATAGTGTATTAATAGCGTATACGCTATATTATAATATAAATAAATATATATATATATATATATATATATATATATACATATATGTATATATATATATATATATGCCTATAAGTAAACATTTATTATACATTTAGGATTTAAAGACATGAAGACATCTGACATATTGAAACAATTTCACGTAAACGAAGATATTGGATTCATGTTGAAGTCACCTTTGGTTGTATACCTACGGTTGCATGTGAATATCTATCGAGTCTAATACAACTATATAATACCAGACACACCTGCCTGTCTACTTTAAACAATGGCAAGTTATAAGTTTCAATATTCCAGAATTAGTAAAAGAAAAAAGAATTCGAGAATTAGTAGATAAGGTTACTATTTACACTCACGTCGTGCGCGCACACATACGCACACGCAAACATTATTAAAATAGTAAATACACTACACTGACGATAACCACTAACCACTACTAGGTTGCCTAACCGCTGTCTCGACTAACCACTCGCTTGACTAACCACTAGTTTGACTAACCCCTAGTTTGACTAACCACTATTTTGACTAACTTCTAGTTCGACTAACCGCTGTCTCGACTAACCACTATCTCGATTAAACACTAGTTTGACTAACCTTTAGTTTGACTAACCACTAGATTTACTAACCACTATAGTGGAATATATTAGAGTAGATACGCTATGCTATATATACATATATATTTTCAATGTCAATACAAATCCCCTTATCAACAAATATAATCTACATAGTTGTATGTACACGTATCCTATACAATACGTGTTAATACGTAACCTATTCGTTATACTTCATCAACCACTTAAGTTACATTAACTATATGGCTACATATTATCTAAATAATAATTACTATCAACCTATATATTAGTAATATCCCAAGAAACCAAAGTAGGTGTAAAAATGGTATGCAAATAGCGCATTTACAACGTTGTAAATTTGGGTGCTTTGTGAGCAAATAAAAACTAGTGCATATACACCATTCTCCACCTAAAATACAAATTCATAATGTAAAATAAAAATAAAAAATAGTGCATATACACCATTCTCCACCTATAAATACAACTTTATAATGTAAAATAAAAATAAAAATAGTGCATATACACCATTCTCCACCTATAAATAAAACTTTATAATGTAAAATAAAAATAGTATATATACATAAACCATTTGTATTTTCTTAATTATCAATATAATTATGATTATTATTGTTGTTCAAGGTGAAACTTGAATAAAATAATTGTGATTTTGTAAAATACTATAATGATCATTCAATAAAATATTGATTTTAAAATAATAACTTATTTATTATAAACAGAATATTAATTTAAATATAAAATTAAAATAATAATTTATAATTAATTTATATTAGTAATAAGTTAATAAATATATTAAAATAAAGAAAAAGTAAAATATTATAATAATTAGGATTAAATTAAATAAAATATAAATAAATATATATATTATTAATTTATTTAATTTTTACAGTTATTGAAAATTAATAGTATTATAAATTATTACAACTATAGAATATAAATGGTGTATTTACACTATTCTACACCTATTTTTACAACTTATTAAAAATTATAAGTTGTATTTGTGAGTGTAAATACAACGTATTACACCTATGAAATATAAATGGTGTATTTACACTATTCTACACCTATTTTTACAACTTATTAAAAATTATAAGTTGTATTTTTGAGTGTAAATACAACGTATTACACCTATTTTTACAACTTATTAAAAATTATAAGTTGTATTTTTGAGTGTAAATACAACGTATTACACCTATGAAATATAAATGATGTATTTACACTATTATACACCTATTTTTACAACTTATTAAAAATTATAAGTTGTATTTTTGAGTGTAAATACAACGTATTACACCAATACATAAATAAATGGTGTATTTACACTATGTTACACCTATTTTTACAACCAATTACAACCAATCGCAACCTAATACACCTACTTTGGTTTTCTGGGATGTTAACAAAATATTACTAATATATATATATATATATATATAGTAATATGTATAGTTAGGTAGGCATATATATACTCTATATTATCAAGACCTCCTATAACCTCGAGGTCTTGATATTATAGAGTAATAATTAGGTTTTAAATAATTACCAAAGATTTTCCGAAGGAAAATCTTTGTAATTACTCTGTATATTCATATCTAGTAGTAGAAATAGGTGTTGGTAGTAGTAATATGACTAAATGAGTACTAGAATAAAATATTAAATACCTACTATATATTATGTAATACCAATAATAGTTAATATCTATAGATATTATGTTATATGCCATGCCTGCTATAGTATACTATTTCTAGTCTATATTCGATACTTGGTTACAATTATAATTTATAATAACAATATAAGTTGACGTCAGGTTGTTACTTCATTCAAATGTGTAACCTATTCACTTAATACAACTACAGATAAATATATATTTTAATTTAAAAAAATAAATATATAAATTTGACAATTTATCATAATTATTATTATACAATATGGTACACCAGTTTAATTAATATTAATTATAAAAATGTATTAGGAATACAAAATATTATGAATTTAAATATAGTAACATTATAAATAGGCTCACTAGCACCGCTCATAATAGTAACGCACTTCGCACGTCGCACGAACCTTCTGGATCATACATTCCTGTTAATTTGACACCAAATAGGAATGTTAATATCGTTTAATCGTCGAGTATATATATATATATATATATTGTAGATAAATATAAATGAATGAATGAATTAGTTTATTTATACACCGAATTATATTATAAACACCTAATATATATATATATATATATATATATATATATATATATATATTGATAAATTAGATGACACTACTGGACAACACAATGTTAAAAGGGTTCAGAGAACACCACCTGGCGTTTAACATGTTGGCTTGTATTTCGTCAGCATACATTTTCCAAGATGGAGACGAAGGCGTGCCTAGAGTTAGTATGTAGTACATACTATGTACCAAAGACATGCGGATGTATAAACAATTAATGACTATAATATTAGAAATATTTTAATGAATGAAAAATCTTCGCTAAATATTTGAAAATAGTATACATATTTTATTGTATATAACATTGATTATAGTGCACTCATAATTATATGCATGCATAATAGTAAGTCGATAACTCGTTATGAATTAACGGTAAACATGCGTGACAGGTATATAACTGTATATGTGATCGGTATAGTATGAGTATATATATATACTTACTTTACTTTATTCCCTTGACTCGCGAATCGTAGGGGAAATCAATGAGCTGGCTGTCAAACAATGCCGTCGCCATTCGTTGCGGTCGTGTGGCTTTACCATTAAGTCGGACTGATTCAGCTTACTCCATTCTTTGATGTCATCAATCCATTTCCTTTTTGGTCTGCCACATTTACGATTACCTTCAACCATCCCTTGGAGGATTGTTTTGCTAAGGTTGTCATGTCTAATTGTATGACCGTACCATTTTAATTTTCTTCGGCGGATGGACTGTACTATTGGTTCATATGTACCAATTAAACTTATCATCACACCTTTGATGTACTCGTTTGTCTTCATTTCTCTGTATGTAATTCCAAGAAGTTTTCTATGTGATTTGTTTTCGAAACCTTGTAGTTTTTTTGTGGAAATGGCACTTATAGTCCAAGATTCACACCCATACGCTAGAATAGACAGTACTAGAGAGCGATATAGATTATATTTAAGCTTGAAACGGATATCTTTGCTATTCCAGATTGTAGTTAGCCTTACCATAGCCGATGTAGCTTGAGCTAATCTTATTTTAATCTCAGAGTCGCTTGAGCCATCTTTTGTAATTGTAGCACCGAGATATATAAACTGTTCTACTTCTTCTAGCTTTTCTCCATATAATTTGATGTTGGAATGAAGATTTCTTTTGTTACTGTTGATCATTATCTTGCTCTTTTCTGCACTAATTTGCATTCCATACCGACTAGCACTACTTGATAGCTTGTTTGTGAGTGTTTGAAGTTCATCGTTTGATCCAGCTATCAAGTCTATGTCATCGGCGAATCTGAGATTAGATAGATTTCGGCCACCAATTGATATTGTAGATATATGCTCATCTTGAATTCCAGCCATAATCTCTTCAAGAAATAAATTGAAGAGCACAGGAGATAGTAGACATCCCTGTCTCACACCAACAGTTGTCTTGAACATCTGACATTGGATACTATTAAACAGCTATGCGCTTGTGGAATTTGTATATAATGATTTAATCATTAAAGTTATATTAGAGTCGATTGAGAGTTGACCAGAGTCCCTCATGCCAGACTCTATCAAAAGCTTTTTTAAAGTCTATGAAATTGTGATATAAGTCCTTTTGGCTTTCTAAGTGTTTTTCTATTAGATTTCTACAATTGAATATCTGCTCAGTGGTACTTCTTCCTTTCCTAAAACCAGTTTGTTCTTCCGAGAGTACTTCTTCAGCTTGCGAGGTTAATCTATTCAATATAATTCTCAATAGAATTTTGCTTGAGTGGCATATTAGGCTCAGAGTTCTATAATTCTCACACTTTCTGAGATTGCCTTTTTTTGGAATTGGTACTATTAGGGACTCTGTCCATTATTTTGGCCATTCTTTGTTAGACCATGATAATTGACATAATTCTGTGAACACATTAACGATTGCGTCTCCTCCGTATTTTAGTAACTCACCAGGTATGTTATCAATGCCAGGAGATTTACCTTCTTTAAGTTTTTGTATAGCATCTTCTACTTCTGATTTTAAAATTGGTAGTTCATCTACATTATCTGTGTTCTGACTGATTATGATGCTATGGTCAGGTTTGATAGGATAGTTATAAAGTTCCTGACAGTATTCTGTCCATCGCTTTAAAATAGAGTGTTCTTCAGCTAGCGGCTGTCCGTTCTTATCTTCTATTATCGAAGTGCTTCTTGATGGAGTTTTTGTGAGACTTTTGAGAGTTTCATATGCTCTTTTGTTATGTCGTCCATATTTCATGTCTTCATTTATTGATTTACATTGCATCTGTATCCACTGATCTTTTGCTGTCTTCATGTCTTTGCGTATTTTATTATTGACTTTTCTATATTTGCTAATAAGTTCTATATTGTTCTTATTTTTAGCTGCTTTAAGAGATCGTCTTTCATCGCACAGATCAAGTATGTCGTTTGTGATCCATGGTTGTTTTTTCTTCTAATTTTCCTATAGTTCTTGTCTCTGAGTCAATGATTATGTCTTCAATTTTCTTATAAGATGTGGTAAGGTCATATTTATGAATATCTAACTCTTTAAGTTATTTTTCCAATTCGTCTTTGTAATTATCTGCAGTCTTTCCATTTGTGAGTTTGTTGACATCGAATCGTATTCGTGTGGTCTTTGGTTTTCTATTCACCTTGAGTTTGAGTTTCATGTTACATAGTACAAGGTCATGATCACTATTGATGTCTGCACCTGGATATGTTCTTGTGCTGGTGTGAATGATGCTAGACTTGAAACGTTGTGGCGTTAATATATAATCTATTTGGTTGTGAACTTCACCATTAGGAGAGTGCCATGTGGTACACCTTGACTTTTTATGTGGAAATAATGTATTCGCCGCTACCAGTCTGTGTTTTCCAGCAAATTCTAGTAATCTCTGATCTCTATCATTTCTTATTCCTATTCCAAATCGCCCAGCGCATTCAGCCCATTCCTCATTTGCATCACTTCCAATTTTTGCATTGAAATCACCTTGCACAATTAATATATCTTTTTTATGTGATTCTTGTATAGTATTATCAACAGTTTCATAGAATTTCTCGATTTCTTCATCATTATATGTAGATGTACGAGTGTATATTTGTATTATCGTGATGTTAATTGGACTTGCTTTCAAGCGTATTGAAATTACTCGGCTGTATATGGTTATATAGTTTAATACTGCGTTTATCAGTTCATTTCGTACTATAAATCCGACACCTTCTTGATGTTTTTCTCGTCCACTATAATATATTTTGTGGCCTTCATTCGTCGTTAGTTCTCCACAACCACTTAATCTAGTTTCTGAAATACCTACAATATCCCATTTATATCTACTTAGTTCATTAGTTAGCTCTTCAATTTTTCCAGTTCTATTTATTGTTCTTACATTCCAAGTTCCAATGGAAGTACTTTTTTTTGGTAGTTTTATTGAGTATCCGGTAGTCGATTTATCGTTTCCATCCTGGACATTATTGATGGACAACGCGGTCGTTGTTAATCCGGGCCTCGGCCGATCCGGCATGGTATTGTTGTTATTAGACGTCATTGATTTTTTCAGTAGGTTTTATAATCTAGATGGCACCTATCTCCTCTCCTAGATCTCTCTTGCATCTTAGCCCGCTTGCTGAAGCGATTACCAGGGGGTGGCACGAGGAGCCGATGCAAGAGATTAGGTTAATGTTGTGTGGCACATAATGTCTACCACTCTATTAGATACAGAGTGCAGCATTAGACATTATGTGTAGGTTACACACCATTAACTCCTACCCCCCATATATATATATATAAGATAAGATAAGATACATTTTATTATTGTAATCATTATATGAAAAAACAATAAGCGGACAAATCAAATATCCGAGATAAGACTTTCGAGGTATTTGACCTTAATAATGCCATATGCATAATATTATATAACAGTTGTAATTTTTAAAGATATTTAAATATTATTTATTAAATAATAATGATAATATTAACCAATACATCGAACAATTGATCATTATAAGTTATGATGAGAATCAACAAATGAGTGAAGCTTCAAGGTTGCCAATACCCCATAGGGTATTCTATATATGCATATGGGTTGACCAGACCCTGAGTGTACCAAACTATGTATTGTTAGAGTTTCAAACATGCATATGCATCTTACCATATAACCACAGTAAACACTTGAACGATGCATATAAACAAGTTAAATAAACATAGTAAATAAGAATAATAATAATAAAAATAATAAAATAATAATAGCATATTACAAATATGTTCTGATTACAGCATTGATAATTATAATCCATTGAGAGCTTCATAAATGGTATACTAGTATTCTTCATTCATATTAACCAGGGAGAATATTAAATTTGTAGAATATTTTTAATAAAAGTAAAATTAATAATTATAAATATAAGAAATGTTTAACTTTTTACTGAATAAATTAATATTTGATATCAATTTCAGTTTTTACTTTTGTATTGAGATTATTCCAGAATTTAATACTAGCAAAATGTACTGCATATATAGTATATACTAATATGTAATCTACATTTAGGAATAACAAATACGTACATATAGGTCTAGTAGGGGAACGTAACCTAATACGGACACTTTAATAATATATGGTATTAACATTTTATGACTCAATATTTTTCTTCAAAAATTATAATTTAATATTATATGACTATGGATATTATTTTGATTTTAAAATGTTATTTAATCATTTTATTCAATAGATAACGGGGGTGTCCGTATTCGGTACACATGTCCGAATAAGGATACCCTGTACACTGTACACTGTACAGGGTACAGGGTACAGGATACCCAGTACACGATTTATACATTATAAATTATAACTTATAATACGGAAACCCTATATACCACTAGATAAACTATATATTATTGATTAACTAATGAGATCAATTACTATTACATTATTTATAATTAATTTTATAAATAATTTAATATAATTTAATTAGTAATTAATTTATTAATTTTTATTATTTTATTAATTAATAATACAATTTAATTATCTAAATAAACAATATTTAGATTTAGCTTCATTGGTGTTTATAATTAATATATTAATTATATATTAATATTATAACGCACGTGAATTTTATGAAAATAATAATAGTTCATATGCTGCCCGCTGATTGGTTATAGGGTGACCGTATTAATATATCTATTGATGTATATATATACACTCGCGCATGGGCAATATCCGTCCCATACTCCTGGAACACTCTCCCCACATCCATCCGTACTATACCATCAACTCCCATCTTCAAGAAACTACTGAAAACCTACCTATTTAATATGAAACATTAACTTAAAATATATATGGACAGCCGATTGCTTTATAAGCACAGTTCGCAGTCCGAAAACCGACAAATGTAAAATGTAAATATATGTAATTATGAATACATATTTTGTTTTCTAAAATATTCCATCCTATAATTGTTATTTGATAAAATGTAATAGTCTGGTTTTACTTTTTAAATATTTGAATTATATTTTTTTTGAAATCATGATTTCATGAAATGCATTTTATATAATTTATTAATTAACAGAAAACGTAATAGGAGATACCTACTATGCAAAATATTTTAGATAAATTAAATGATTATAAACATTATAAAACTAATTTGGATATGTATTAATATATCTCAAGTATAGTCTTGTGTTTTAAGTATACCCATATGATTTTCATATTACCAAAAAGTACCCAAATACCGACCCCTTTGATTTATAGATAATATCAAATAAAAAAATCCGATGTTTTACTTTGAAAGTGTTCGTAAGTTGTGTGTGTATCATAAAGGATGATTCATAATTGAGGATTCCAGTCGATTATATTCATATTGCTTAAATAAATAAATATTAACTAATACTGTACGCTATTTTAATATAATAAATACAAAGTTTAAATATAAATTTAATATTAATATTAATACATAAATGCAATAATAAATAAATTACGTGCGTTTTGTAATGCATTAAATATATTTATATCTACTATTTTGATTGAATATTTGAATACTAACATTATGTATAGGGCCTACCACGATTATTTTAGGGGGGTCGGTAATTGGAGAAGGAGTCAGTAGTAGGCACACCTATTCAATTAGATCCATTAATTATTATTCTTTATTGATTATTATTGATTATTATTATTATGACGTCAATACGATTATATCAAAAATTTGAAATAGAAAAATTATTTATTGCCAGAATATTACACTAATTACAAAATTTCAAATAAATATCTTGCATATTGAAAGTTATTACAAATAGTCATTTAGAGGTCGGTAATTGGAGACTTTCCCCTAATTTCTAAAATAAAAATATAGGATATTGCCTATGTTGAAATAGATTATACCTAAAGGGATTATACCAGTGTCTTTTTAGAGGTATTTTGTGGGCAATTGCCCACACTATACATTTGTTCTCACAAAAAAATCTTTTTCATAATCTATTATATCATAATCCTATTTATTTATTATAAATCAGTAGATATATTTTTTATTAAATTGTTTTTCATGTACACTTGAAAACAAAATAATTATTTTTTGAATTCCCCCCCTCACTTTCAAATCGTTAAAAAAATGCCCTATAGGGTATCCCAGAGCAGCTCAGTAAACCCCTTCACGCCGTGAGTCAGTACATGGGTCTAAAACCCCACGTTTGTCACCCCGCATTCGTGCAGAGCAACTATACACTGATCGACACCTCACAGTTAGTATGGCCACATATAATCCTATGTAAACAGTAATACAAATTGTATTATACAATACAGACATATAGGGCAGTGTACTCGGTAAATAACTATAGTATAACTATAGTGTAAATATAGTTATAATCAGAGCTGGGCATTATCGCCGATACAGTATACTATTAGATATATCTATTAAGGCAAAAAAATCAGTATCGTAGATACATTTGTATTTACGATTTTATATTCATTTTATAATTTATATCTATTATAAAAACTTCAAAAGTATTTGTAATCGTATCTATTAGTCATAAATAGTATATACGATACGTATCTACTAAGACAATTATGTAAACAAATATAAATACATTTCATTAAATGGTATATTATTTGGATATTATATGTTATTTATATCAATATTTTATAATATCATATTATAAATTAATTTTAATATAAATAAAAAATAAATATATTTTTAATAAAATATCTTTTGTAAATATTGAAATTAATTTATTGTTAAAAATTATGATATATCAATTATATTGATTTATTCTCAAAAACCTTGTATTCATTTATTGAAAACAAAGACATTATTTTTATAGTATATTTTATATAATAATTGATTTATAATTCAAATTTATATATTATATTGAAAAATAAAATCATTTTAATAAATATGATTAATTCTAAATAATAATAATTAATAATATATTAATAATTTATTTTTTGTATATTTTATAATTGACTATATTCGTATTGAAAATTCGAAAGTAAAGGTCGCCTATTATTTTTAGTTGAAAAATAGTATATTATAATAATATATATATATGTATCTATAGTCTGTAATAGCTCATAGTATAATTTCAGATGAAATAAACGCTGGTACACTAAAATATTCACCGCTGGCATCATTAAATGTAAACAAATTATTTTATATCATCTATTGAAGAATACGTTATAAGGTGTAAATATTTAATTTGTCCTTTTAAAGGGATTGTCCCACTACCAGTATTTCCGGAAATAATGCCCGGCAATGTTTGCTAGAAAGTTATTTCTAGCAAGTTAACTAACATTTTTGTGGGTTATCCTATTAAGGGGAAGTAACCGAATACGGACAATATCGGTATCTTAGAAACAATAAATCCTACAAAAATTGTAATGAATAAAATATTCATAATTATATAAATAGTCTAAATAAGTATTTTATTATTTAATTATTCAAAATTGTGCTGATATATCCAATACATTGTTGTTTTTATTACGTTTTTAAATTTATGAACACAATTTTTAACTTAAAACCTTCTCAAGAATATACAAATGTATGAATATAAAATATAACAATATATTATTAAAAACTAAAGCATTCTAAACATTATATACAAAATTGCTATATTTGTTATCAAATATTAATTAAGTTATAAGCATATATGCATATATGCATATATATATATATATATATATATATATATATATATATATATATATATATATATATATATATATATATATATATATATATATATATATATATATATATCTAGAGATTATATAAGTCCTTATCACGGACACTCTAGATGTCTTAATACGGACACCCTGTAAAAAAGCATCGCGGAGCGTTTAAATTATTCCGATGTTTATAAAAATCGCGTGCGTTATAATATTAATACCACAAATGAAGATAAATTTAAAAATGTTATTATTTAGATACTTAATTTGTATTATTAATTAATAAAATAATAAAAATTAATAAATTAATTACTAATTAAATTATATTAAATTATTCATAAATTTAATTATAAATAATGTAATTGTAATATATCTGATTGGTTTATTAATAATATATATATTACAATATATATAGTTTATCTAGTGGTATATAGAGTATCCGTATTATAACACAGGGTGTCCGTATTCGGAAATGGGTACCGAATTCGGACAACCCCATTATATATGGAATAACAATATTAAATATAATTGTACAATCACAATAATACCTATATATAATCATATAATATTAATATATTGTAAATTTTAAATACAAATATTGAGTCATAAAATGTTAAGAACATTTAATGTTAAAGTGTTAGTATTAGGTTACTTTCCCCTACTTTCCGGCAAATTTTCGGAAATTTAGTAACTTTAAATTGGGTATCACACTACAATTTGCTAGAAAATCACTTTCTAGCAAACATTTCCTAACATTATTGCAGTATAATGTACCTTGATATGTAGTACATATTATATAGTATACTATCAAATTCGAAATCAATGAATATATAAAATATATATTAGGTATATGAAATGATATATATATATATATATATATATATATATATATATTGTAAATACGTATAATATATTTGTATCTACTAAGAACATTCTGTATTTGTAATTGTATTAACTATGATTTTATTTAAAGTAATTGTAGTAGTATCTATTATAAGAAAAAAGTGTGTAATTGTAATTGTATCTATTATACATTTTTTGAGTATCGTGCCCAGCTCTGGTTATAATATATTTTTAATTAATGTAGTTAACTATATAGTTATATATAAAAACTATAACTATATATATATATATATATATATATATATATATATATGTACATATATTTAGGGTATACCTATATGGTATCCCTATAGGGACGTGAAGGGGTATTTGTCGATACAATTTATAACTCGCTATACTAGCCAGTACTCCGTGAATATTGAATATTAGTATTTAATTCTAGAACACTTATTAAACATATATTAATATACTAAATAGATATCCCTGATTTTTATTTTATGATAACAAAATTATATATTATCAGTTATAATACTACTCGTAAATATTGGTGAAATGTGGTACATTTGGGGTAAGTCAGTTTATGTCGATAGTTCCGAGTGTACTAATAGGGGAAAGTAACCGAATACGGACAGTTCCCGGATACTGACACTCTCGTTATCTCGGAAACCATAAATCCTACAAAAAAATGTTTTATTAATAAACTATTCATAATTATATAAATAGTCTAAAAAAAGTATTTTTTATTTTGTTATTATTCAAAATATTGTTGATATATCCAATAAACTAATTTTTTTATTACGTTTTTAAATTTATGAAAAGAAATTTCATCTTAAAACCTTCTCAAGAATATACAAATGTATCGATATAAAATATAACATTATATTATTAAAAAATAAAGCATTCTAAAATTATATATATAATTTCTATATTTGTTATCAAATATTCATTAAGTTATAATCATATATCTAGAGGTCATATAAGTCCCTAATACGGACACCCTATAGGGTATATATAACCAATCAGCGCACAGCGTAAAAACTATTCTGATATTCATGAACATCGCGTGCGTAATATTAATACTACTAATAAAGATAAATCTAA